>CATOUR010000210.1:0-423327 GCA_951848785.1 Callosobruchus maculatus | reverse complement strand
TAATAAAGTAAAATAATAGTTTTTTTAAGTCATTTTGGAAATTCGTGAATTATCACCTTTTTACCTTTAACAGTCACGTACGGCGCAAAATGCCCCCATAAGTGCTACTTTTTCATTATTATTTCGAAAGTGCAATGTCCTGCAGAGTTTTTTAGATTAGATTGCAGCTCCAGAACCAGGCATAAGTATTTTTAATTTTATTTTGAAGGTTTTGGTCTCCTGACTAAAACCAGAGATTTCAAACTTTGAGCCCAAAATGTACATAGTTATTGTTCGGATGTACAGGTTCTCCTTATTGGATATTAAAATAGGCTTAATACTGAGTATAACTGCAGAAAAAAAATTAAAGCCAAAAAGCATTCTTGTTTTTGTTTTTGACGATTTCTTTGAAAAACTGGAAAATCTCTAAGTTTTCAAAAAAAAATCATAACTCGAAAACTATCAATAATCGGTACACATACATGGGGATGTTTTGGATAGGTCTCGGTACGGGCTATCTAAAAAAAAATTATTATCATCACCCGATTGGCCACCCTGTATAATAATCTTTCCAGCTGAAAGAAATGGAGATGGGAAAAGGAAGAAGTTGAAAGCGAACGGTTATGAAAACGTTACTAGTATAATTAGGAGCTGCTAAAAATGGAAGTTATAAACTATTTGTATATGGTAACCAAGTAAATAATTTAAATTTTGAAAACGGGTGAATCGTTACAGTATGAATTTATACTGATAAATCCACATGCGAATGAAAGCATCAAAGTTAACATTTCATTGACTAATATTTTGGTTTCTTTCCGTCAGGAATCAACGTGGCGTACCGGAAGCCGGCGAACCAGTCAACGACCGCGAAGGGTGGCAACGCCATTCACGCCAACGACGGCGACAAAACCACCAACCACAACGAGAAGATGTGCACGGAAACCTACAAAGAGGCCAGCCCTTGGTGGCAGGTGAGTACATATTAGAGATGGGACTGTATCTGAATAACTGTTACTTTGTCGCTGTATTTTACTTCCCACACCGATAGGTGAGGGGAGTATTGTGATCGCGAAAATTTTCACTTTTGAGATAATACGGTTTTTGGGTGTTTTATGATGTCTACATAACGAAAATCCACGTCACTCATTTCCGTCGGTCTGTCTGTCGGTCTGTCTGTCTGTCTGTCTGTCTGTCTGTCTGTCTGTCTGTCTGTCTGTCTGTCTGTCTGTTGGCGTTTTTCTAACTTCGTAATCTCAGTAACCGCTACTACGATTGTGATGAAATTTGGGTAGCGATATGCTGTGGGGTCGTAGTAGGTAATGTTCGTATAATTTTGGAAATCGTTGTACAGGGGGCGGAGTAAATAGCAAAAAACAAAAATTTTCAAATATTCTTCAAACTTCGTTTTTAGGCGTTTTAGGGGTTCCTGATCATTTTCTACTTTTTTTTGGGTGGGGGTGAATTTGGGGTGGTTGGGGGGTGGGTGGTTGTAAAATTGAAAAATTTGTTGCTGTCATAATAGACTGTCCACTGACCTGTGAAGGAAGACCTGGCGACATAAATAACTTTTTTAGGTCCATCCGAACATTGCCTTGCCTATTACAGAAAGCAAAGGACAGATTTTTTTTCTGGTGTAAACATACGAGAGTATTGCGTTAGATCGTTGTAACGAGGAAACTGTTGAATTGATTTTAATGAAATTTTGAAACAGCGTTACTACCATGGCGAAGATGGAAAGCGCGTATGGTTTTGTTGAATCGTGCCAGTGGCGGCGCAGAAATAATAAAAAAACTAAGAATATAAAAACAGCTCAAACTTCGTTTTTAAGCGTTTTAGAGGTTCCCGATCATTTTCTGCGTTTTTTTTTGGTGGGGGTGAAAGTGAGGTGGTTGGGGGGTGGGGGGTTGTAAAACTGAGAAGTTTGTAGTATCGATAATAGGCTGTCCATTGACCTGTGAAGGAAAGACCTAGCGGCATAAGACAATTTTAGGGGGGGGGGCCGGCGATTATTTGGTTGCAAGGGATCTTAGACTAAAGCTTCATGCTATGGAAAAATAATAAACTGGTATCAGCGTAATGTGTGGGAAGTACTGAGTCAATCAACTTGACTCCATTTTTTTCTTTAAGACCTCCGAATCGGTACAGCAACCAGGCACGTATCCAGGATTTGATTTTGGGAGGAGCCGAAACTACCTTTTAATTTTGCCTGACCTTTAGGGGGGTCCAGATTAGAGTTGCCACCTCAAATTTGCTCTCGTTGGGGAGGGGGTGCAATTTGTGGATAATATCTTTCAGGCGGCATCATATAGCATTTTGGAGGGGGCATCCGGACCCCCTAGACCCCCCTCCCCAAATACGTACTCGACAGGAACCAGTTACTAAGTAACGGACTTCCATTGTCTATACACTTTTAGGTAGCTGTAGTTTCGATAAGTTACTATTTTCAATCACCTTCAGGTGAGTCTCCAGCCCTCGGTGGCAGGTGAGTACAGATTAGTGATGGGATGGTATATGGTTAACTGTTACTTTGTCGCGGTATTTTTTCTTTGCGACGAGCCGCGCTCCGAATCGTTACAGGAAGCAATTACATAGTAACGGACTTCCATTGTTGATATACAATTTTGGGTAGGTGTAGTTTCGATTAATTACTATTTTCAATCATCTTCAGGTGAGTCTCTAAGCCCTTGATGGCAGGTTATTACAGATTAGGGATGGGACGGTATCTGGGTAACTGTTACTTTGTCGCGGTATTTTTTCTTTGCGACGAGCCGCGCTCCGAATCGTTACAGGAAGCAATTACTTAGTAACGGACTTCCATTGTTGATATACAATTTTGGGTAGCTGCAGTTTCGATTAATTACTATTTTCAGTCATCTTCAGGTGAGTCTCTAGCCCTTGATGGCAGGTTATTACAGATTAGGGATGGGACGGTACATGGGTAACTGTTACTTTGTCGCGGTATTTTTCTTTACGACGAGCCGCGCTCCGAATTGTTACAGGAAGCAATTACTTAGTAACGGACTTCCATTGCCGATACAATTTTGGGTAGCTGTAGTTTCGATTAATTACTATTTTCAATCATCTTCAGGTGAGTCTCCAGCCCTCGATGGCAGGTGAGCACAGATTAGTGATGGGACGGTATATGAGTAACTGTTACTTTGTCGCGGAATTTTTTCTTTGTGACGAGCCGTGCTCCGACTCGTTACAGGAACCGGTACTCTGTAACTTAGAAATGGGATCGGGTGGCTTCGTATACATGTCAGCGTAGTAGGCACTGTTTGGTAGGCACCCGAAGCTGCCCGATCGTCATGGTCGTCATGGTGATAGAAACACGTTTCTATCTCTTATGCTAGAGAGTACCTTGGTATCGAACTTCCATTGTCTATACAATTTTGGCAGTAGCTGTAGTTTCGATTAATTATTATTTTCAATCATCTTCAGGTGAGTCCCCAGCCCTCGGTAGCAGGTGAGTACAGATTAGTGCTGGGACGGTATATAAGTAATTGTTACCTTGTCGCGATATTTTTGTTTGCGACGAGCCACGCTTCGAAATGTTACTGGAACTAGTCGCTTAGTATCTGACATCAGCTATTGTTGATATAATTTTTGATTAGCAGTAGTGTCATTTGATTTACTATCTTGAATCATCTTCAGGTGAGTCCCCAGCCCTTGGTGGCAGGTTAGCACACAATTAGTAATAATACAAAATTATTATAAATATACCGGTTCAGAAACAGGTACAATATAGTGATGGGACGGTATCTGGGTGACTGTTACTTTGCCGTAGTATTTTTCCTTTGCGACGAGCTGCGTTCCGAATCGTTACAGAAACCAGTTACTTAGTAACGGACTTCCATTGTCTATATAACTTTGGGTAGCTGTAGTTTCGGTTGATTTACTATCGCCAATCATCTTCAGGTGAGTCTCCAGCCCTTGATGGCAGGTGATTACGGATTAATGATCGGACGGTATTACGATATATGGGTAACTGTTACTTTGTCGCGGTATTTATTCTTTGCGACAAGCCGAGCTCCAAATCGTTACAGGGACCAGTCACTTAGTATCAGGCTTCCAATGTCTATATAATTTTTGAACAGCAGTAGTTTCAATTGATTTACTATCATCAATCATCTTCAGCTGAATCCCCAGAAATGTAATTTGATCCTTTGGAATCACCATAGTCACAATGTCTTAACAGACATGTTGTGAACTCGGAAAATGCATTAAGTCCGAGCTAGAGTATTGCCGACACGAATATTATCAATAGTTTTGAGAACTGTAGCTCGCCACCGTTCACGATTTACTGTCAGTTCAGAGGCGCTCATGATAATCATATCCAGCAGCTGTTTCGTCGCATCCACCCAGCGTGTAGGGGAACGGCCAAGTTTCTCCATATTATCGCTTCTGTGTATATGTCCGAAGAATGTAAGCATTCTCGTCGACACAATGGAGGATAGTCTCTTTGGATTACCGAGCTCATCCAGTATGTAAACGTTAGTTCGATGGGCGGTATAAGGAACTTTCAGCATTCTCCACCACGTCCACATTTCAAAGACATCCTTTGGAAACTATGGCTGAAGATGGCATAGTTCATTCATAGAAAGCTCTGTGAAGGGGTTCGAACCCTGAGTGCCCCCCAAAATACGCCTCTGGGTACAACAAGTCTTTTGTTCTCGTTCGGTGTACCGAAAAGCTTTATCACCTGATCCGCTCTGCATTCCTCTCCGTAACAGACTGGTCATCGACACAGTTAATTCTCCATTCGCGACCTTTGACATTCCCATTCCGCTTCCAGCTACTCACCTACTCACCTGCCTGCCACCAAAAGGCCTCCCTCACAGTTCATATATATGTATGGTCCCTGCTCTTTTCAAGGGCTATCCATGCTAGCTCCTCATCAGTAGCGTACCTCTCATCATTAAATCTCGGGGTTGAAATCTGTGACTTTTGCCCCTAGGAGTCGTCTGATAAATCCAGTGGCGGATATAGAGGGCGCGAGTGGGGCACACTCCCCCCTAGAGCTCTGCGGAAGCATATTATATTTATAGAAATACCAAAAGTTGAGCTTTTTTTGCTTTTACTTCCCATACCGATAAGTGAGAGGAGTATTGTGATCGCGAACATTTTCGATCTTGAGATAATATGCTTTTTGGGTGTTTTATGACGTCTACATAACTAAAATCCACGTCACTCATTTCCGTCGGTGTGTCTGTCTGTCGGTCTGTCTGTCGGTTTGTCTGTCGGCCTGTCTGTCGGTCTGTCTGTCGGTCTGTCTGTCTGCCTGTTGGCGTTTTTCTAGCCTCGTAATACATTAACGGCTACATGGATTGTGATGAAATTTGGGCAGCGATATGCTATGGTGTCGTAGTAGGTAATGTTCCCATAATTTTGGAAATCGTTGTACGGGAGGCGGAGTAATCAGCAAAAAAACGAAAATTTCCAAATATTCCTCAAACTCCGTTTTTAAGCGTTTTAGGGGTTCCTGATCATTTTCTACTTTTTTTTTGGGTGGGGTGAGTTTAAGGTGGTTGGGGGGTGTGGGGTTGTAAAACTGAAAAAATTGTTGTATTCATAATGGGCTATCCATTGACCTGTGAATGGAAAACCTAGCGGCATAATACACTTTTTTAGGCCCAACCGAACATTGCCTTGCTTATTATAGAAACCAAAGGACTTAGAATTTCTGATGTATACATACGAGTATTGCTTTAGGTCGTTCTATATTGCGTAACGCAAAAAGTACTGAATTGATATTAATGAAATTTTGACACAATATTACTACCGCGGCGAGGATGGAAAACGCCTAAGTTTTGGAAAAATCGTGTCAGTGGCGGCGCAGCAATAATAAAAGACCAAAAATATAAAAACAACTCCAACCTTGTTTTTAGGCGTTTTGAGGGTTCCTGATCATTTTCTACTTTTTTGTGTGGGGGTGAATTTGGGGTGGTTGGGGGGTGGGGGGTTGTAAAACTGAAAAATGTGTTGTATTTATAATAGGTTGTCCATTGACCTGTGAATGAAAAACCTAGCAGCATAATACACCTTTTTAGGTCCATCCAAACATTGCCTTGCTTATTATAGAAACCAAAGGACTTAGAATTTGTGATATATACATACGAGTGTTGCTTTAGATCGTTATATTATTATATTGCGTAAAGCGAAAATTATTGAATTGATTTTAATGAAATTTTGACACAGTATTACTCCTCGGGCGAGGATGGAACACGCGTATGTTTTGGAAAAATCATTTCCGGCGCAGCAATAATAAAAAACCAAAAATATGAAAAAATCTCAAACTTTGTTTTCGGGCGTTTTAGGGGTTCCTGATCATTTTCTACTTTTTGTTGGGTGAGGGGGGAAATAATAAAATGGTATCATCATTATGTGTGGGAAGTACTGAGTCAATCAACTTGACTCCATTTTTTTTGCGCTTAGACCGCGACAGCACTGGTCCGCCCCCCCCCCCCCCCCAAGACATGTAATGGAAACATGAAATTATAAATATAAATATCAAACAAAAGTTGCTTTGAGAGCTTTTTTGCTATTCAGAAAATTATAGCGCGTCCGTGTGGGTAATTTCCAGCTCAGCATGAAACTCGAAGCGCCACTGGTTCGCCCACCCCCCCTAGGAGAAATCCTAGATGCACCCCTGGATAAAACTGCCCCCTTTAATAGTGGAGCTTTAAAGCTTGTAGTGTTATAATTTCTATCTCGTACATTATCTATTCCGCAGTGAAGAGCTCTGCGTTAATTTGTACAGTTTTTCTGCTAGTGCTGATTCTGGTTCTAGCCTAAGAATTGTCTCTTAAGGTACAGAGCTCCGTACTTACAGGGTAGATTAATATCGTGTACAGAACCAGGCAAACCACTATCATCCTAGGAGACGGTACGCGGCGACATCCGTCTCTGGAGTCAGGGTAGCTGGACTTTTATGAATCCAGGCAAAGGAAATTCGACGATTCTAGCAGAGTTGCATGAGGATAGTCCTATTTTGTTGGCGAAGAGCGATACAGTTTCTCCTACGTATCGCTTCAATCGCAAATTTACGGTAGTGTTTCCATCAAGCGAAGAGTGGGAGTTTAAGGAAAGACAGCTCATCGATGGAAGAGGACAGGTCTGGTACACAGACGGTTCAATCGCTAGAGAGGGCTCGGGCTCGGGAGCCTATGGACCCCATACAAGGCTTTCACTCCCTCTTGAGGGGCACACCACAGTATTCCAGGCTGAGGTCTATGCGATACTTGCTTGTGTAAATCATATTCGGGAAATTGACGGGTCTAGGAGGCAGATTACTATCTGCTCTGACAGTCAGGCAGCCATCAAAGCACTGAATGCTTGGAAAATAACGTCGGGACTGGTCATGGAGTGCAGGAGGGCTCTTGACGACATCTCAGCTAAACACAAGGTATCACCGATGTGGGTACCTGGGCACGCTGGTGTAAAGGGTAACGACATGGCGGATCATCTAGCTAGGATGGGATCCGGCAACAGTTTTGTGAGCCCGGAACCAGCCTTAGGACTATCTGCAAACTTGATTAGGAAAACAGTTGGAGAGTGGATCCAGAATCAACACTCTCTGAGATGGAACAACATCTCTGGTCATCTCCGTCAAGCTCGGGAACTATTAGGAGGGCCTGCAGAGAGAATAGGACGATTTTGTCTCTCTCTGGATAGGATTAACTTGAGATTACTAGTAGGCCTATTAACGGGTCACAACACCTTGAGGCGTCACCTGTTCGTAATGAGGGTGGTCAACGGCCCAACGTGCACGTGATGTGGTGAAGAGGAAGAATCCTCGGCACACATCTTGTGTCGCTGTGAAACCCTGGGTTATCACAGGCAGACTATGCTGGGCTCAAGAACCTTGGAACCAATAGAGATAAAATGGATAGGACCTAAGAATGTACTTGCCTTTGCTAAAAGGGCAGGTCTTAGGAACTAGCGCGGATAGAGGCGCAAAAGGGCCCATCGTGTGGCCTATGCACCAGTCACATTCTGTGCTGGATAGCCTCTGGTCCTTATTCATTCACGTCGGCGACAACAACATGCCTCTCAGATGAATATAGATATCAAAACAATTATCGAGTGGGGATTAGTAAATAGAGTACAGTTTAACGTACAGAAAACTGGCAAACAACACTCACAGAAGTCTCACGTTGGCCTACCAACTGTGGAAATGGAGGGATACCCAATAATCGAGTCACCTTCCATCAAGCTTTGGGGTTCAACATCAAAAATAACATGTCCTGGCACGACCACGGCGTCAGTATTGCTAAAACACTTTGATAGATAGATAGATAGATAGATAGATAGATAGGCTTTATTTTCCAACAGGTGCATGCACCCAATAACAGGAAATGCAAAAACAAACATTTTGTTATATATAAATGAATAGTGAAAAAATATGCAGATACACACATATATGCAGATATATAAATATTAGTACTTAGGGCTAGTAATAATAAATACAATACAACGCTAAATGCGCGAGCAAATTGATTGTTTTATATGAAACTGTCTTATTCAAAATAGGATCATCACATATGGAAGCTAAGTTGTAATATACATTTGTATATATCCGACAATGAAGAAAAATTGATATCGCAACTATTACATATCAAGTTAAAATTATTACAAATTATTGACACAGGTGACCTATTCAGAATGTTAGTTCTGGCACATTCACAATAAAATGTTCTCGAATTTCTGTTGTTTAGTCGCGGTATAGTAAAGGAAATTTTTGCCAGCAAAAACTCACATATTATATTGCCGTGTAACAATTGATGCAAAAAGGCTGATGCTAGGTAAATTCGTCTATTGTTCAGAGAAATAATTTTGGCTTCATTAAGTAGTATAGAATAATCGAATCCTCGTTCAGGGAATACACCAAATTTCTTAAAATATAGATATTTCAAAAATTTTCTTTGTACACGCTCTATCTGACTGATATGAGTTACATAGTAAGGGTACCAAATCAACACACCGTATTCCAGCTTGCTACGTACATAAGATGTATATAGTAGTTTAAGCACTGAGATGGAGAATTGCTTACCATTTCTGATGACAAATCCCAACATTCTGTTGGCCGAGGAAACAGTGCTTTCAATATGAGGGGCAAAAGACATTTTCTGATCAAAAAGAATTCCTAGATCACGTATTTGTTCTTGACGAGATAAAATAGTATGGTTCATATGATAAGGAAAAGTTATGGGGTTATTTTTCTTTGTGTAAGATACAACAGAACATTTATCAGGATTCAATTCAAGATGATTTGAGAGAGACCATGCAGATATTGCATCGATATCTTGTTGCAAAGCAAGGCAGTCATCATTAGTAAAGACGCTGCAATAAATTTTTAGATCATCTGCGTATAATAATTTTGAACATTTTACATCTAGGGTAAGATCGTTTATATATAGCAAGAAGAGTAAGGGTCCCAAATTTGAACCCTGAGGAATTCCTGATGTAGGTGTTATAAGAGACGAGCGATATCCTTCAAATTCCACATACTGATTCCTGTCAAAAAGATATGATTTAAATAACGATAAAAGATCGTCTGTGAATCCAAAGAAGCCCAGTTTTTTCAATAAAACCCCTAAATCGATTCTGTCAAAAGCCTTTTGCATATCCATGTAAACTACGTCTACCTGGCCCCTATCATCTAAATTTTCGCATATCGTTTGCGTCAAGCAAGCAAGGTTTGTGACACATGACTTTTTGTCAATAAAACCATGCTGGTCGGTTGATAATGTTTCTTTAGTTGCGCTGTAAATACACCAGTAAATAATCATTTCGAATAACTTAGCAAAATTGCACAGCACTGAAATGGGTCGGTAATTGCTAATTTGTGAAGGATCTCCTTTCTTCAGTACTGGAGTAATTTTGGCGAGTTTCCAAGCCTGGGGGAAAGTATTTGTTTTTAGTATTAAATTATAAATGTACAACAATGGCTGCAATAGAGGAAATATGCAGTCTTTAATTAAAAAACTTGGAATCTGATCTGGCCCTATAATAAGTTTATTTTTCAATTTTTTAGACGAATTAATAACATCAGCCTCTGTAATAGTCGTGATAGTAATAGCAGGTAGATTGAAGTATTTCTGTGGTAAATCGTCAGCTAGAGTTTTGTTACGCTGTAGGAAGCTGTCCATACCAGAGCAACTACTGCTGCTCTATCAGATCCGATCATCGTTGGAGTATTGCTCCTATATGTGGAGATGCGCTCCGAAGAACTCTCTAAGGTTACTGGATACTATCCAGAAGAGAGCAATTAGACTAATCGATACGCCTAACCTCACAAACAACCTCCACAGCCTGGAACATCGAAGAAGGATGACTGACCTGTCCTTGTTTTACAGACTCTATCACGGTCCCCGAACCAGTCTCCTCCAGCATTCCTTCTTTTGAAGAACTTCGACGCTGTGGAATGAGCTGCCGGGAAATTTGTTTCCCGATGGCTACAACCTGCAACGTTTCAAATATAACGTGCAGCGCCATAGGCTTTAAGCTTTTGCGGGAGGCTGACCATAAAAAGCACATTAAAGGCTGATCATGGCCTTCTCCCACGTTGTATAAAGTTGGGGTCTCAATCGTATAGCCCCATTCTCTTTAGGTGTTCCTTCAGGCTACAATGCTCCGTAGGGCTATTGCTATTTGAAACTGATTCCAGCTGAAAAAGCAGTCCTTCAGCCATTTTCGGGTATGGTCCTACATCCAGGCTTCAAGTTCCAATCTTCCTTATGTTGGAGTTTGACACATTCCCTAACCTAGTTAGTGATTATGCTTTTGGGCACCCCCAAGGCCGGATATGCTCCAATCTATGGATAGTTCTCTTCTGGAAAGCTGATCTGCCTTTTCATTGCCAAATATCTCATACCTAGTTCTTGTTGACATTCCAAGGCTGGTGCAGACGTCACTCTAGGTCTTTAGGACTCTGTATTAACTCCAGAACCCATTTTGAAAGATCTAATGATATCTAAAACAGCTAACATGTGCGTCCAATCCGGTTGTACCTTACCCCATAAAAATCTGTCACTTATTTTCTTCAGGTGGACCTCCTGCGACCATACCCGGTCAAAGTGATCAGAGTTACCACTAGAGGGTGCTGTGGACAGCAGCCACTACAAGACTTAGAAATAAGGATAGGAAACAATAGCCACCAACTGCAGAAGAACCCGTTATGTGCCTGGTTTCCAGGAACCTTAGGTAAGGCAAGCTAAACGAACGTATATTTTGGGTTCCTATAAACGACTATCTAGATATGTATACAGGATGTCCAAAAAAAAGGTGATCCCGTCTCTAGAATATGTAGAAAACTGAAAAATAATTGGGGTTTGCTTATTTAAAAAAATCGTAACGCCATCCGTATTCAAACAGAAAAAAGTATACACATCTTTTTTTTGGTTAATAACATGTCAGAGTATTCAACATTTGAGTACATTTTGATTTACAGTATCTAATTTTACAAATAACGGTTTCAAAAGTCTAATTATTTTGTCTTATTGTCATAACTATCAATAAATGTCAGTTTTGTAGGGCAATCTTAGACAAAAGAGACTCTTGTGAAACGTTACAAGAAAGCGAAGCCCTCAATCCATTTTTTTAATGTATCCGTTTGATCGATGATGTCTCATTTAGCTGACAAAATATTTTTTATTCACATGATGTATCCTAATTGATGATAATAATAATAATTAATAATTTTAATATTATTTCGTACCAGCACCGGTTATTACTAAGTAATTTTCAAATCATAATATTCCGAAAACGGTGCACAGTTTTAGAGCTTTACGAAAAGTACCTTTTTGATGTAGAATTGAATGATGTTTAAGTTCACCTAAAATTTTAGTTTATAAATCTAACCTCAAAAAAGTTATGTTCAATACGACCTGGTATGAACCATGTAGCTAGCGCCCTCTATGATAGTCAGGCATAAAAACAAACTCATAGGTTGTACTAGCTTCCAAAACATATTCGTGTGAAATTTCATTACAATGTTGCAAGTAGTTTCGGCAAAATCGTAAAAAATGTGTATAATTTTTTTTCCTCAACGCCCTGTATCTTGAATACGGATGGCGTTACGAATTTTTTTTCCAATCAAACTGCAATTATTTTTCAGTTTTCTACCTATCCTAGAGAAGGAGTCACCTCTTTTTGGAACATCCTGTATATATGCTCATAAAGTGTAAGCGTTAAGGATAGCCTTAGTCATCATAGTGCTCTGAAAATGTCCCAAGGAATCATGAATGAAACCTCTGCATTAATCAAAATGAGACGCAGGTTTCATCCGAAAGTGAAGAATTTTCTAGCTATTAAAATACATAAAAAGCACATATCACTCATTATAAGTATAATTGATAGATAAAAAATGTCATGTCGGTATTGAATAAACTGATACGCAAGTGAAAGTATCGTGAACGGTTAACTCAGGTCAGTAACATTGCTGCTGATTTATATCAACATAAAAATTAACTACCTGCTAATATGGCAAGAAACAGGCACGTGTGGCCATGACAAAGTTTCCTAAAATATGGCGTCACTAAAGCTACCAAAATGTCGGTGGTTTAGTCTCTTGTGTTCTCCATATTTTTGTATGCCAACTTGGACTGTTACAAAGGCAGATCGAACTCGCATAGATGTTGTTGAAATATGGACGTGTAGGGTAATGCTAAGAGTTCCTTATACCGCCCATCGAACTAACGTTTCCATACATGATGGGCTCGGTAATCCAAAGAGACTATCCTCCATTGTGTCGATCCGAATACCTACATTCTTCGGACATATTCACAGAAGCGATAATATGGAAAAACTTGTACTTCAGGGTCATGCCCCGAGTGGGCGGCGCCGAGGCCGTTCCCCTACACGCTGGGCGGATACGACGAAACAGTTGCTGGATATGAGTGTCAAGAGCGCCACTGAACTGACAGTAAATCGCGAACGATGGCGAGCTATAGTTCTCAAAACTATTGATAATATTCGTGTAGGCAATACTCTAGCTCCGACTTAATGCATTTTACGAGTGCACAACATGTCTGTTAAGACATCAGAACATCATACTAGAGGGAGCCGTGCTGGAGGCTTAAATGCTTTATGAAAAATGGCGTCGGCAGCTCCATGTAAATTTTTTTTTTTTTGTATATATAACTGGCCTTAGCAGTATGCTATTCGGCCAAACCGTGACTTATTTATCTGAAAGAAAAGATGCGACCCAGAAAATTTGGCTCACCTCAACGTAAAATCTTTGTTAAACCTATATCGACCACGGAATATGAAAAAAGAAGTTATAGCAACAAAACGGGGACACACACTTCACGCCAAGGGGTCTGTCATGGCGACTTTATTCACACACAAACACATAGAGGACCACGGTAAGGGAATATAAGGGAGCCAACAAAGGAACGAGAGCTAAATTTGACTTCACATATGAGATAGTCCAAACTAAATGACCCGCATCAAATCTTTTTCTTCCATAAACTAATTGACTGTATGATCACATTCATAGTATCGCTGTTTGTAATAGCATGATGCATCAGGCTTTTAATATTTATTGGTAATATACCGAGTTTTCCTAATTGTGAAAAAAGTAACGTCGTTGCATTTTTGTTGAAGAGACATGCTAACACCTGGTGGTTTAGATCATCTATTGACGTTCCGTCACAGGTGCAGTACGGCGAGTCAGCCCTCCATGTAAATGATGTCATATAAATCAAGTCTCTAAATTGAATGTAATGCATAATTATTATTCTAAGCCAATATCCTTATGCCTTCAAAAGGGACCACTATCTGTATCTACTGCTACAAATAAATTATTAAAACGATGCACGAAGATGAACGTTTACCTATTTTGTGCGAGATGCATACTTTTCTTAGACCGACTCGTCAACATAAGCCATTAAAACTTCTCGGAAACAGATTTGACGTTTTGTTCTCCTTTCCGCTCCAAAAATAGGTTATTAAGACCGTTTGTACATTCTCTCCGATGTTTCCGGTAATAAACTTAGTGTTAAGTTTGCTGCTTCTAGAATACTTGGAGGTCTCAATTCCTAGCCGCTATCTCTATCTCTTTCACCATTTTGGAGTGTTTGTTTGTTCCGATATCTACTTAAATAAATTGTTAGTCTTACAGAAGCGAGCAGTGAGTTGCACCGCCAAGTGGTAGACCTAGAACTTCATACAAGCCACTAATTTATGAATACGGAATTATGACCGTAATTGCACTATTTATTTGAGTAACGACATCACTAATATTCAAAAATAAACAAAATTTGAGACCATAAATATGAAGTATAAGACAAAAGAATGATTTTAAATTAATCATCCCCAAATCATCACTCATCAAAGATTCAATTATACACAGGGCGACTTTTTAGTACCGGCTCGGTCGACAACTCCACTACTGTAGAAGATATCGAAAAAAGTTGTACGTAAAAGTTGTAGCCACTAATATGCTCCTTGCTCAGAAAATATTTTGATTTATACAGGGTGTTCCACAACTACGTGGTGATGCAAACATGCATTTTTTCAAATCAGACACCCTACATATCATTCTTCATTCAAATTCTACTAATGATTTCTGTTCTTCCAGTATAGGGCATTGTTACAGTATACAGGGTATTTCAAAAATTATGACCATTTTTATATTCAAGTAGCTGTCCGTATATCAAAAAGTGATGAATCAAAAACCATTCTTTTACACGGATGGATAAAAAATATCCTCTAGTTTCAAAATCGGCTATAAAAAAGCTCGCGACGCATATTTGTATACAGGGTGAGGGTGATGTAGAATGCAAAATCTAGATTTTCTCTCTTTTTTTAAATGTAACCCCAATATTTTATTATACCAAAGAATTGCTTTTAATATGTTCATTCATCTTTGTATAGCACTTGTTATGGCTGCATTCATTAGTTTCTGAGATATTTCGATTTTTCTACAAATTTTAGATGCCTATACCTTCTATTTATTTACTAACGTTTATTTATTTTGAGAAAATACTATCTAGCAACTAAAATATAAGGCCACAATAGTACTTGATCAAGTCAAAACACTAAATTAACGGGACAATATAGGTCAAGTGTGCTGGAGAAACAATTTTATAGACGTCATGCATAATTATCAAGCAGATCTATCAGGTAGGCTATGAAATATTAAACGACACAATCCAAATAAAACGAGTCTTCAATCTTTCAAAGGTATTAGGTTTAGAGTGCCTCGTTCTGGATATTGCTGTTCATAGTTGATATATTTTAGAGGCAAGTAGACAATTTCTCAAAGATTCTCCTAAATACCCTCAATGGAAAAATTAATTTTTAAAGCTGGTTTTTCACACAGTACGGAATTATTGAGTAGGTTATGAAAACTGTCAATTTTTCAAAGCCTACCTGATAAATCTGCTTGATAATTATGCATCACGCCTACAAAATTGCTTCCTCAGCATACTTGACTCGATAATTTAGGGTTTTGACTTCATCAAATAGTATCATGACCTTATAATTTAGTTGTTCGTTGAATAAAAAACAAATTCGATAGTACTTTCTCAAAATAAATAAATTTCAATAGGTACACAAATACAAGCTATATTTTAAATTTACCGAAAAATCGAAAGCTCTCGGAACTGGTGGACGTAGGTACAACAAGTGCTATACAAAGATGAAAGAGCATATTAAAGGCATTTCTTTGGGATAATAAAATATTGGGGGTTACATTTAAAAAAAAGAGAAAATCTGGATTTTGCGTTCTACTTCACCCTGTGTACGAATATGTGTAACGGGCTTTTTTTATAGCCTATTTTAAAACTGGAGCACATTTTTAATCTTTTCATGTAAAAAAATGATGTTTGATTCATTACCTTTTGATATACAGGACGTTCATTTAACCACGAATTGGATATAAAAATGGTCATAACTTTTGAAGTACCCTGCATAATGTCACAATATCTTATATTAAAAGAACGGAAATCATTAGTAGAATTTGAATATGGAATAATATATAGGTTGTCTCATTAAAAAAAATGCATATTTGCATCGCCACG
This sequence comes from Callosobruchus maculatus, assembly GCA_951848785.1. Taxonomy (NCBI): domain Eukaryota; kingdom Metazoa; phylum Arthropoda; class Insecta; order Coleoptera; family Chrysomelidae; genus Callosobruchus; species Callosobruchus maculatus. The sequence goes on along the minus strand of CATOUR010000210.1, from coordinate 407,320 downwards.
TAGATAGGGATCACCCTGTATAAATCTAAATATTTTCTGGACAAGGAGCATATCTGTGGCTACAACTTTTATATACAACTTTTTTCGGTACCTTCTACAGTAGTAGAGTCATCGACCGAGTACTAAAAACTCACCCTGTATATATTAGAGTGAAGATGTATAACAAACTTCCTCACTCTTTTAAAATTCAAAAAGATTTGAAAGTTTTCCGTAAAAAACTTGTTCTGTTACAAAAGCCTTATCACACCCTGGTTCTAAAGTTACATCACGAGTTTTAGTGAGTATTCCACAAACTTTGTTTGTTATATAGCCTTGTCCAAAATAATCTTGTAATTTCTTAGACAATAAAGTATATTTATCTATCTAATTACCTATTTGTAATGCACAAACTAACAAACTGGTGACATTTTTGCCGTTCGGCGTTACATTTTCTAAGCCACCTCAGTTTTTGGTACCAAAAACAGTAGACCGAACACGAAACATTTCATATTGCGTTTGATGCCTAGCAACCGATGCAAAATGGAAAAGAATACAGAATGTAGCTTCTTATGATTCAATTTTGTACTCTCGATAGGAGCAGAGCTGAAACTTTAACGATGATTTAAATCTTTTTTTGCTCTAAATCTTTTTTTGTATTTAAATCATTTGATTTAAAATCTTTTTTCAGCTTAATGATTTATGATTCGAGATTTAAATATTTTTCGACAAAGAGATTGTAAAAAAAGATTTAATATAATTTGCTATTAAACATAAATGATTTAAAATCATTTTCTTATTATTTAAAATACTCCTAGATTTGAATGTATGCAAATGGTTTTAAATCATTTTTTGATGTAAAATGATCTGCTAATTATTGAAAACACTTTTTGATTCAAGTCTACGATTTAACTTCCCCAATGTTACCTGACTTATATTTTTTATGAATGGTGTTACTTTTGCTTTTTATTTATATTTTGTGAGTTTTATTTCGTCGAACTCGATATTTTGATTTAAATGTATTCAGTTTTAATTTATTCCCAAGCTTGTGTGGAAGGACTATTAGGGAATGGTGTTTGCCAAAGGATTTCGAATCATAAAAATGATTTGCAATCCGAAAACGATTCAAATAATAAAAAACGGTTTAGATCTCAAAAAAAACCGATTTATTTCTCCAAAAAGGTCTTAAATCAAGTCAAAAATGGTTAAAATCACATTATGATTTTTGATTTAAATCAATTTCTCCCCTCAAAAGGATTTAAGATTTAAATACTTTTTCAAAATTATAATGATTTGTGATTTATGATTTAAATCTTTTTAAAAAGGATTTGTTTTAGCTCTGGATAGGAGGAACAGAAAAATTATTATTGCAACTGAGATTATACATTATTCGAGATGTATTTAGTCTGAAATTAATTACAAATTAAGTTTTGTTAATATAAATCGTAACTGAATATTATTGTTTGCAGAGGAAGGCGTTACGAAGACTTTCACCTGTGCCAGGACGCTGATAGGACAATACGTCTTCGTACAGCTTGGCGTTGAAGGAACGCTCTCTCTGTGCGAAGTCGAGGTGTTTTCCTCAGACGGTAAGTATTATACACAAAGAGCGTCAAGCAGATTGACCCGGTGCCGATGACCCTACCTGAAACGCAAATTCTTTAGAGAAAAATCAAAAAGTGCATTACGCAAGCATTCAGAGATTGAGGACGAAAATATCGATATATTATATAATCTCTCAAATATAGAATAAGAACTTCGTGATGTCTACTGGTACTAGATACAGGGAGTCCGTAAATTAATGTTAGATATGCAGATTATTTAGGTCAAAAGTTATAAGACGCAACTTACCTTAGTTTACAGGGCGCTAATGTTGTAATGAAGTAGTAAATACATCAACTGGGTAGAGGAAAGAAACAAAATCAGGAACCCAGGGCAGAGTTTTAAATTCTTGCTTAGTTCGGATGCCTCTCGTTGAGCGTATCACTTGTTTAAAATTAAATCTCTTAAAAATTTTCATTTTTGTACCACGTGTTCAGATTATTTTACTCTTAGATAAGGAAAAAGAGGGGATACCGCGCGCTTGTATGATGCTATATTTGCACACAGAAAAATCTGTCGTTTTGTCAAAGACTTACGCTTGGATTCAATGGGACGTTACACTGAGCATTCCTCAAATACAGCGACGTTTTCTCCAATGGAAAGTGTATAGTTGGTAGCGAATTATATCGTATTGTCGATTCAACTACAAGATGTCATTGGATTCCAATGAATGATTCAATTGCAGCCTGTCGTTGAATCGCATCTGTGTTTGGTAATTGATTCTAAACTACCATCTTTTCCTTGGACCAACAGATTTCATTGCGAGGACAGCTAATTGATTCGTTTGGATGTTTAATGGTGTGATTTCGTGTAAAGTTATAAGGAGCACGATATAAGAATTAGAGATAAGCCTGTACCAGTTGTTGCATTATTACCTGAAATATAAATGTGGGTCTTAGCTCTTATAAGTCCCAATTTCTCAGTAGGTCCTCCATTTAATATACAACTGGACACATTTAAATCACACAGTTGCTGATACGCAAAACCACGAGATGACACAACACGGCTAACACCGAAACAACACAACGGAACAACTTCATCTATGTTGACGAGTTCGCGGCGATAGTAGCACTGAGATCATCCTCCTATTCTTTATTCTTACCTTCATTGAATCGGAACATCAGTCCCGCCGAATACTGATTATAGTTCAACGAACGACAAGGGCCATTGAAACAAAATTAATTTTTATCGGATGAATTATCACGAACTGCTGTTGCAGTAATAATTTTTGTACATTGAATAGATTGTATGCTTTGCTTAAATGAAACATAGGGTAAATTTTGAAAACCAACGGGTGTTTTGATTGCATTATATGTCAATACTGGTATTGGAGGATTATACATATCGTTATAACGAATATAAAATTATTTTCAATTTATTGGCGTACCTGTGATTACTTCGAATGTAAGGATTGCATTCTTTCAATGACATGGATTTGAAACAACTGTACATACAGGGTGAGTCAAGCTTAACGCCTCGGACTCTTGTGACCAAACGATACCACTTTTCGAAAAATCGAATTTGCGAGTGTATGTAGGTTGAATTGGACTACATTTTAAAAATAATGACTTTTATACAGGGTGTTTAATAAAAGCGTGACATATCAAAGTTATGTTTTTTTAAATAGAATACCCTATATATTATTGCATATTTAGATTCTCGGGTGCATTTTAGTGTGACTTTATGTATCATACATGGGACTTTAAGCGAACCGTTTAGGTGCAAATCACAATTTTGGGTATAGGTAGATGTCAGGAAAAAATTGAATATCGCAGCTGTTATAAATCTTAGAGGGCTGTGACTTTGCCGTGTTACTAAGCATTAAATGTGTCAATTTACTTTAGACGGTCGAGTTTGAATTACATTTGTCCTTGGAGAAACCGGTAGATCAATTAAGGAAACTTCAATCAAAGGTAACATGATTTTTTCAAATGGGAATGCATAATTTTTTTTATACGATCAAATGTGCAATTTGATAAGCTTTCTAACGATATACAGTTGTGAATATCAATCTCTCGTAGTTTTGATTTAATTTCAAATTTTCAGTAAAACCGGTGTTTTTCAATTTTCCTACCTATAAGCAACTTAGCAGGCCATGAAATATAAACAAAAGACTGTTCAGATGGAGCAAAACAACTAACTTAGCAGATAGTTACGGACGAACTAGAGTAAAGGGACAAAGTTACGAAAATGACTTACAACAAATCAATTCTAACCAGAAATAACAGACATTACACATCTAAGGTCAAAAAGCAGCTGGAGTACGACAGAAATGGATATTTTTCACAGCATATCGGCTACTGCAATATTCTAAAGATTGAAGATTCAAAAAACCATTGTGAATTTTGAAATGAAAGGAAATCTACCACTAATGTTGCTGGCAGTTTAATAGCTTCAGAATAAAATTTCACATTTCATGATTTAGAAAAATAGTAACCGATACCTCTGGCTGGAGTTCTGCAAATTCATCAGTACTCATAAGCAAGATCGCTGAAAATGAAGAATAAATTAAAAATTGCTCAAATTATTAAACATAATTTACCTGGCAGAAAATTATAAATATTATTTTCCTTCCTCTTTCCTCCAGTATTCCTTTTTTTGCGACCTTGCTAATAGATGCTGAAAAATTTAAAGGACAACAGTGAGAGGTATCATTACTTTTGACTTTGACGGAAATGACTACCGTTTTATACCATTAAATGTGAAATTGCGTTCTGAAGATATTAGACTGACGGCAACGATCGCTGAAATATTTGCTTTCATTTCAAAGTGTTTAGTGATTTTGGAAATTTTTAATCTCTAGTACATTGCAGTCGCTAGTAGGCTGTGAAAATTATCCATTTCTGTCGTACTCCAGCTTCTCTTTAATATTAGACATGTTACCGCCATTGTTTCTAGTTAGAGTTGATTTGTTGTAGGGAATTTTTATAATCTTGTTCTTTTACTCTAGTTCTGCTGGATCTTTTTGCTAAGTTAGTTGTTTTCTTCTATCTGAATAAGATTTTGTTTATATTTCATGGCCTGCTAGTTTGTTTATAGGTAGGGAAATTGAAAAACACTGATTTGATTGAAATCTCGAAATTTAATAAAACTACCATAGATTGATATTCACTACCTGATATAATTAGAAAGCCTACCAAATTGCACATTTGATCGTATAAAGAAATTTTGCATTCCTATTTGAAAAAATCAAGTTACCTTTGATTGAAGCTTCCTTAAATTTATCTACCGATTTCTCCAAGTACAAATGTAATTCGAACTCGACCGTCTAATGTAAGGTGACACATTTCATGCTTAGTAACACGGCAAAGTCACAGCCCTCTAGGATTGATAATAGCTGCGGTATTCAATTTTTTTCTGACATCTGCATATACCCAAAATTGTGATTTGCACCTAAACGGTTCGCTTAAAGTCCCATGTGTAATACATAAAGTCACACTAAAATGCACCCGGGAATCTAAATCTGCAATAATATACAGGGTGTTCCATTTAAAAAATCATAACTTTGATATGTCACGCTTTTATTAGACACCCTGTATAAAAGTCACTATTTTTAAAATGTAGTCCAATTCGACCTACATACACCTGCAAAGTCGATTTTTCGAAGAGTGGTATCGTTTAGTCACAAGAGTCCGAGGCGTTGAGCTTGACTCACCCTGTATATTTAAAGTGCTGGAAAAACATCCAAATACTAACAATTAATTGGAAACGCAACAGTATTTTTTTCTGTGTGATACATTGGTTTTTTTTGCGATATTTAGCGTTTTTTAGACCAATTGTTGTGAAATATTGTGGTGTGCATAATGGTAGAGTGTGCAGCTTACGGTTGTAAAAGCCACAGCAGCAGGAAGGAGCCAGGAATCACTTTTCATAGGTAGATTTGTGTTCATATTTTTTGGTCTATCTGAAACTCATGCAAATATCTCGATATCTAGTTTAGAGATACATATGTATCCAAAATATAATTTCAAATGTACCACTAACATTCCAATCAGCTACGACTACAAACCAGGGACACCTATTTCCCGAACATCACAATGTATTAGTTTACACGAAAAATGATACGTTAAACAGTAAATCTCAAAAGTACGAAACACATTTTTAAGCACACTTCGTTTCTGTTATGAATATGCCCAAAAAAACTATGATTTAGTAAGTGCTTCCTTAAAATAATCATTTTGCGAATTGAATCAAGTCATAGCAAGTAACAGCAACTGTTCCATTTCAAAACTCGCCTTATCCACTTTTTACGAAAAATGAGATATATGAACAGTCACATATGTGATCATCCACTTTGAACATGTCAAAAGTTCCAGCATCCTATATTAAAAATAGCAAATGCAAGTGTTGCTGCATCATTCCATAACTTGCCTTATCCATCGCCTATATCATTCCAAAACTTTCTTTATCCCGGGGACCAATAGAGATTCGGCATTTGTGTGATGTGATTGCACAATGTTACTACGCATCAAGCGACCAAATTCAGAGCTATTTTGACTTGCTGATTGACGCAGAAGTAGCATTGAATTAAAAAAACTACAAGACGTTAACATATTGCTGACATCGCATTTTAGAGAAAATTGGATGGAGAGGGACGATTTAAGTTTTTTCGACAGTTTATGGCTTCTTGGAGGAGCAGATTGGAACTGAAAGATCAGAATGTGAGGAGACTGAAGCCAACGAATTTTATGAAGGGGGCCTGAACGGAGTTTACCGAAAATTTAGAGTGTTTTTGGAATTCATGCTAATTTTTTAATTTTAAAAGATTTTTCATTAAATTAATATAAGTATCACTCTTGTGATACTTTTTGTCATTCCATAACTTGCTTTATCCAAGCGAAAAATGAGATATATGAACAGTCACATATGTGATCATCCACTTTGAACATGTCAAAACTCGCCTTATCCATTTTATTTTTGTAAATATCTCCGACATGAAGAAAACAAGATTAGAATCAGTGCCATTGTGATAATGCCTCCACTTGTCAATTTTTGGTTACCTCATATTCCTGTACTTCCAATAAAAGGTTTTTTGCGCTTTGTAAGAAATTATGTCTGTGGACAAGACAAGTTTTGGAATAGAACCCCTCTAACTACTCTTATCAATATATTTTTCAGAGCTACCGGTCCACCACTGCCAATCTTCGAAAAACCTAGAAAACGCTGCCCTGGCAACCTTCGCGAAGAAATGCTACTTTTTCGAGGTGAACAAGGGGAGCACTTTCAAAACTGCCCGATCGACATGCCAATCGATAAACTCGGATCTGATCCACAACTTGACCACGTTGGACATGTCTTTTCTAAGGGCGCAGCTGGACAGGTGGAAACCGAAGCTGAAGACGCAGCTGGTTTGGTTGGGGGCTAACAAGGACCCTGGGGTCATCGCAAGGACTTGGAAATGGGTTAATGGTGAGTAGAAATAGAGTCTGAGCGAAATGAGGGATAATAGTCATCATTTAAGTTACTTAATTATAAAAATTCTGGAATTTTGATTTGTTCAAAAATTATTTGTCTCAAATAACTACAAACCTTACTTAGGCCCAGTTTCACAATTGGCAGTTAACTAGAGGTTAAAAGAAGACTAGTGGTTAGCGAACACAATGCGTTTCATAATCGGCGGTTTACATCAAAAGTTCTAGTTATCCAGTAGTTAAGTTAACCCAAAATTAAAGTATGGGTAATCTCTGACGTTTGTTGTGGTCAACCGATGACACATAATTTTGCTTTGGATGTTATAAATACATGTATTTTGACATTGACACGTCGATGGATTTTGATTATAGTTTGTTGTGACACAAATCAAAGATATGAATACAAAGGTTAGGTTTATTTGTCAAAGAGTTAAGTTGTTTTCACAGAACACAATTATGGCAGTGCTCTGAGAACCATCCGTGCTGCCAACTTGAAGATGAATAGGCTTAACCACTGGTTTTCTTTTTGATTTTTTTCACCTGTCAATCTTACTCCAAAATATAGTGTTTATGCATCGATTTTATTATCCCAAGTGTCAATTATTTAGTTGACCCGTTCAAAAATAAAAAGAGGGGAGGACACTGAAGAAAAGCGCTGTACATTTTGCCGCCATTTTATAGCAGATGAAGATATTAACTTCATATTCTAGAGTTGTGAAGGATTCGTCAGGAGCTTCAATCTTTTGACTTGGCTAGTTCAAAAAATTAAAGGGGGTGGAATTAAAGATAAGCACTGTATATAGAGGACAGTTATCAGAAGAAATTGCACTTAAACTCAAGAAATTAGACCGCAATATATGTTTCAGATGCAAAGATACACTAGGTAACAACTGTTTAATTCAAATTATGCCAACCACCTGATCTCCGAAAACCTTCATTTCATCGACGATGTTTACATATAACATGTTAAACAAAAAGGACGTAAATTAAATTTTCTAACATATCGATCAAACGGGTCTAAATAATTTAAATATTTCGGAAGGTGTTTGTAGAGCCAAGGATTAGCGTTTACTAAGTGTTACCTCTTTACCTTTTATCCGGTATAAATACCCAAGGTAGTTTAGGTTTAGTGCAATTGTTTTAGGGTCAGTTTCACCACCTCCTGATAAGCATCAGATGGTCTAACCATAAGTTTTTGTCAGTTTGTTAATTATGTCAAGTGATAAAGACAAAATATGTAGATAAGCTGTCTTACACTTGTCAGGGGGTGGTGAAACTGAATAACAAATCAATTCTGTTATTAAGGTAGTGCTTAAAGGGTAAGGATGGATAATTCTAACGCTTAATATGTTATTTTATAGGCGAAGTAGTACAGAGACCAACTTGGGGTCGAGATCAGCCAAACAACTACAACGGTGAACAAAACTGCGTGGTTTTAGATGGTGGAAGAGATTGGCTGTGGAACGATGTTGGATGTAGCTTGGACTATCTACACTGGATCTGCCAGTATGGTAACAAGACTAGTGTAACCTCTTTTTATTATTTTTTAAAACAAAAAAGTGCAGCCCGGGCTGCTGTTTCATTACCTAGTGAGTACTCGTCACACCGCGAGGTGAGCAATCACTGGGCCCGCGAATCGTGCGCCCTAAGTATATAGACAATGACTGCCTTCTGCATTCTGGCGGCTAAGATGTACACCGCCGCATGGTATACCGGTATTGCCTGCAGTTCAGAGAACAGCGTATTTCTCATTCCTCCTAAAAAACGATGTTCACCTCTACAGGTGCAGAAAACTCGATAACAAACATCGTCTTCTGTTGGCGGTCAAGGAGGGCTATATCGGGCTTGTTTGCCTGTACAAGCTCGAGCGTGAAGAACGAGTAGTGCCAGTAAATCCGGCATCTCTCTTTCTCCATAATGGACTCTGTTGGAGGTCAAGGAGGGCTATATCGGGCTTGTTTGCCTGTACAAGCTCGAACGTGAAGAACGAGTAGTACCAGTAAATCCGGCATCTCTCTTTCTCCATAATAGACTCTATATCTCCTGCAGCCTACAGCAGTACCGGTGTCTTTAAATGATAGCAAAGCACTCTAAAATCTCCCATCGGGGTAGCATGTCGTTGGTCAAAGGACCTGACCACCGTACTGACGTCACACGGGTTCGGGAGCTGTCGGCGTATCTTCAGTACTGGATTCAAAAACCCATTTTTATTTTGATATAACTTTTGTACTATTGCGAAACAAAAAGAAAACAAAAACAGTTTTGTCATACAACACATATATGATCTTTGCATTTATCACAAAAAAAACTTCTTTTTTCTTATTAGAAACCCCAATTGCCATTCCATATGTCGGAGACCTCAAAGAGGGTTTCTTTCAGCAAGGTAATGCACGTCCCCATACTGCAAGATTGTCGATGAGGTTCCTAAAGCAAGCTGAGTTCAAGGTGCTACCCGGGCCTCTACGATCACCCGATTTATCACCAGTTGAAAAAGTATGAGATTGAATGGGTCGCTACATTCGCGATTTGCCCAATCCTCTGACCACACTGGACGAACTGGAACATGGTGTGAGGACAGCTTGGGAGGCTGCTCATCTAGAGTTTATTAACAACCGGATTACGAACGTTCCGCGTAGGCTAGAGGAGAGAATTCGTCAACATGTAGGGCCCACCCATTATTGACCTATTGCACTTTTTTATAAACTAATTATGGCAAAGGAGTTTTTTATTGTTGTCTTCTCTCTCCGTTGAGGGCGCTAGAAGTACTGCTGAACCTTCCGCCACTCGACTTTGTAGTGCAAGGGGAGGCAAGGGCATCTGCGTTCCAACTATGGAATCAAGAGAGTTGGTCCTTTCTGAACCATAGGAGGGGGCACTGGGCCATCCACTTGGAACTGCAAAGGCATGACCCTATCCTACATATAAGGAGTAATATAATTTCTCCTACATATCGCTTTTACTGCAAATTTACGGTAGAGTATCCTACAAGGGAATAGTGGGCGCCAAGCACAGAATCACAAAATGGGCGGGGCATGATGAAAATAGTTCTAGGACGGTGATAGAACCGTAATTTGGAACAGCTCTGGAATTTCGGATCACGGGATATTAAAACCACAAAGCATATCAGACGGGAACAGAAGACAAGATAGACGAGTCAGCCCGCGTACAGCTCCGGCATTTCGCGCGCCATCAGAATGCGGCAACACAGCACACATATCTGTCTTTTGATTGGCTGTTCGCCTTTAGGGCAGTGATGTCACTGCCCTAGGAGAATTCAAATATTTTTCTTATTTTCACGGCTTTTCTGTGCCCAAAGAAAAACGGAGAAAAAAATGAGATGCTTTTTATGACGTACTCTATCATATGCAACCAAAAATAAAATTCATGATACTAGTCCATTCCTTGATCGTTATGTCACCAATAAGCTTTTTAGTTAATCTTGAATACGACTCCAAGAATCGTGCTGCTCATTTCTGTTTTTATGGCTATCAATTTTTGTATTCGACAATGCGGGTGCGTTTTCGTAAAAATTAATGAACTCGAAAGTAATTTTGTTCGTCCACTCCATATTGAAAGATACTGCCAAGCATTGAATTTTATTTAGCTCTGCTTTGATTGTTTCCATCCTTCAAGCTTTTCTATAGATAAAATTGTTATAAAAGAGACAGAGAATATTGTTCGGACCGTTTGAGGGAGGAGGACCAGTCTGGTACACGGACGGCTCACTCACCGGCGAAGGGTCCGGCGCTGAGGTCTATGGGCCAAAAACAAAGCTCTCCTTCTCTCTTGGGGGATTCACCACGATATTCCTATCAGATATATATGCGATTTTAGCTTGTGCCTTTCGTATTCACGAAATTTAGGGGCCTAGCAGGATCACTATCTGCTCTGACAGCCAGGCAGCATTAAAAGAATTATGTGGGTGCCGAGTCATGCTGGAGTTATTGGTAACGAAATGGCGGACACGCTCGGAAGGCGAGGGTCGAGGAATAACTTCCTAGGTCCTGAGCCGGCTTTGTGGTTTGCAGCAGGTACCATTAGAAGGAAAATAGAGGTGTGGTTGCAAAATTAGCATCTTATCAGATGGAGAGGAATCTCTGGACATCTCCGTCAAGCTAGAGAACTTATTTCAGGACCTCTGGCTAAGGTGGGGCGGTTCTGTCTCTCACTGGACAGAAGCCGACTAAGGTTACTTGTCGGCCTGCTATCCGGCCATAACACCTTGAAATGTCATTTGCATGTGATGGGGTGGCAAAGGTTTCGACGTGTACACGCTGTGGCGAGGAGGAAGAATCCTCGGCACACATTCTATGTCGTTGTGAAGCCCTTGGGTATCACAGGCAGACTACACTCGGTTCAAGGGTTCTTGAACCTGAGGATATAAGATGGGTAGGACCCAAGGCCATCCTCACCTTGGTGATGATGGCTGGACTTGGGAACTAGGGAAAGGAGAGGTGCATAAGGACCCGCTTGTAGGCCGATGCACTGGTGGTTCTGGCCACCAGAAAGCCTCTCTCCCTCCTTCATTCATTCATTATTGTCTTTAGTCCTGCAGCATTTCATGATCCGCATCCTATTTTTTCTCAGTGTTCGGATTTTACTTGCGAGTAGTATATTTATAAAAAATATTAAGACAACCATATATTATTTTTAAATCTGTCTCGCATAGACACAATAACAATGAGACACACTTTTCCAGGCCCCCTAAACTGCGGCAGCCCTGACAAGAACGTGAACACGACCATAAAAGGCGCAGACTTCAGCGTGGGCTCCAAAATAGAGTACAGCTGTCCACCTGGCAACGTCCTTATTGGAGACAAGGTGCGCACTTGCGAAAAAAACGCTGCGTGGACCGGCAACGCACCCACCTGTCGATGTAGGTAATCCTTATGTATATACAGGGTGATTCGCGCATGTCGTTGATTGTAATATAGGATATTTTTGATTTGAGAATTTGAGGTAGGGCTTGTTTCAAATTTGTAGACAAGGTAGATGTCTGAAACTGGAATACAGGACAAAAAACAATTAAAACCAGACACGACGGGTATTATGAGAGAAATTGTAAATCACCATATACTGGGAATGGTCTCGGACTCTATGATTCCCTAAGTGTTCAGAGAGAGATCTTTTAATGTTATTTTCCTAAGAAGCGACGTATGGAAGAGTAGTGACAGTTTCATGTCACCCTCAGATCTTGCGCTATTTATGCCAGTCAGAACTGGAGACAGGAGCGGGAGTACCAATCCAAGAGTTAAAATCTCACTAAACCTTAGGAGGTATACCACAGTCTTCCAAGATGAAATAATGGCCATAGAGTTGGGAGTCAAGAAGTTGAACAAAAAATCCTTTTCTGTATCTGTAGAGTGGGGAGGGTGAGTGGTCCCACTGCACTTAGGCCACAACTGGCCCATTGTGCATCCTCCCAGGGAGTTGTTTTCTCAGGTCATCATCCATGCTGCCAATTGTAGGAAGGTGAACAAGTCGCTAGGGGAGATATCCCTTATGTGGGCAGGTGTAGGCCAAGACTCGCCGAACGCACACTCTCTAATAGAAGATAACTCTGGGCATTCACATATGACGTGTTCCACAGTTTCGTCTTCACTTTCACACATTCTACATATCGGTGTGTCACTTAACCCCATAGTATGGAGGTGTTTCCTGAGTTGACAATGGCCAATCAGGAATCCTACTATGAGGCGCAGGTTTGGTCTGGTCATCGCCAAGTACTTCTTGGATATTACCATGTCTAAACCTGCAAGGGTTTCCTTGGCAAATTGGCATCCTTGTAGTTCTTCCCATCGTTTTACCATTTGGGCATGGGAGTGTTTTTTGGCTATTTCCGAAATTGTGGTTGTCGACATTCCAGAAAGGTCAGATGGTCCTAAAATTCTTTGGTCAGCGGCCTTCCTGGCTAGACCGTCTGCTATACGGTTGCCTTTGTTGTTGTTGTGCCCTTTAACCCACCTCAGGACAATGTTGTTTTTGTCCGAAGCATGGGCTAAGGATTGGTGGCATTCCATTGCTAGCCCTGAGGTGATACAAGGTCTTTTCAGGGTTAGAAGTGCTTGTCTGCTGTCAGTGCAGATTGCTACAGTTTTTCCAGATAAATCTCTCCTGGCTAGTTCATTTGCGGCTATCGATATGCCGGCCAGTTCCGTACAAAAAACCCTTAAAGAAATCTATAAAAATCTGTTCAGGTATCCAGGCTGTCCCTGAAAGCACTGAGCTCTTAACGGGCTGACACAAGGCTCTTATGAAACTTCGTCTACTCAACGAGCTTAGGATAAGGAATAAAGTAAATTTGGTTTGGGTTCCAGGTCATAACGGAGTGGAGGGCAATATATTGGTCGACACAATCGCAAGAGGAGGACCTGAATCTGTGTTCACAGGACCAAAACCATTTGCGGGCATTGCGAAAAGCACCGCTAAGAGAACTATCTCAGATTGAGCAGAGAGTTTCAAAAGGTCTGGTTCAAACTTGCATTGTCTGCAATTTTTGAGTATCACTCACTCAATACTCAAAAACGTGGAACATCTACCTTGTCTAAAAATTTCAAACGGCAACTGTGTACCGTATTCTCAATCACAGTTTTATTTTTGGTGGGGGCTTCTTAAACACAGCTGTTCTACTTGAGGGGCTCCATTCCAAAACTCGTCTTGTCTACTTTACTTGACATAATTTTTTACAAAGCGCGAAAAACCTTTTAAAGGAAGTATAGAAATATGAGGTAACCAAACATGTGACAAGTCGAGGCATTATCACAATGGCGGTAGTATTTCAGCACTGATTCAAATCTTGTTTTCTTCATGTCGGAGATATTTACAATAATAAAATGGATAAGGCGAGTTTTGACATGTTAGCTTGGATAAAGCAAGCTATGGAATGATAAAAAGTGTCACAAGAGTAATATTTATATTAATTTAATGAAAAATCAGGTATATAAAAATTTTGTTTATCCATATTCTGGCCAAAAAAACATTTTTTTTTCTGAAAACTTTGTCGTAATAATACTACGTCTTCTTGACTCAGCAGCTCTGACAGCTCTTAATATGGTTGCTTGATGCGTAATAACATTGTTCAATCACGCCACACAAATGCCAAATTTCTATTGGTCGCCCGGATAAAGCAAGTTTTGGAATGATATAGGCGATGGATAAGGCAAGTTATGGAATGATGCAGCAACTTTTGCATGTTTTTAACATAGGATATGGGAACTTTTGACTGTTTAAAGTGGATAATCACACAAGTGACTCTTCATATAAGACATAGACATTGCTATGTCATTTTTCCTAAAAAGTGGATAAGGCGAGTTTTGGACTGGAATCCCTCACTTGTAATCACTTTTGAAGCACTCTTGATACCTTATCTTACTTCACAGACGTGGACTGTGGACAGCCACCAAAACTGGTAAACGGCACCGTATCCCTAGTCAACGAAAGCACAACTTATGGTGCCAAATTGCTTTATACATGCAACGAAAATTACACCTTGGTCGGTGAAGAGATCCAGGTGTGCAAAAAGGACGGAAAATGGAGTGGGACAGTCCCAAAGTGTCTGTTCAGCATTTGTCAGGAACCTCCTTCAGTCCATGGAGGTATGATCAAAGTTTCTGGTTACAAAGTCGGGGATACTGCTACGTATGACTGCCTAACAGGATATGTCATGTTTGGTATGGAGGTAAGTTTTTGGTAGATTGAGTAATAGTAGAGAGTAAGTAGTTTAATAGTATATTGTTCAACGGCCGGTAATGACTTTAATAACTCATACAGTCAGCAGCACGAGCTGTAGGTACGTGCTGTAAATCAACGAATGACTTATTACCACTAGCTTTTTCTCTAAGAACGAAAGAACTAGTAGTACTATTCAAATACATAATAATTACAAACTATTAGCGACTTAACCACACTTCTGTAACTGAAATAGATATAAGCCGCATTCGTTTTACACTAAATCTTAGATAATCTCAGTTCCCTTAACTTTACTCAGTAGAATACGTTTTCATTTCCAAAGTGACACCGGAAAATAACCAAATACAATCGATTATAACAGAAAAGAACAGAAAACACCTCACAACAATAGAAAATAAGCAGAACAGCGAGAAACAACAGAAAACGACTAAATACAACAGAAAACATCCAAAAACAACAAAAAACTATCAAATAAAACCCAATACAACAGAAAAGAGCAGCAAACAGCTCAAAACAACAGAAAACAAGCAGATAACGGCGGGAAATAACAGAAAACGACCAAGTACAACCGAATAGAACAGAAAGGAACAGACAACAACTCAAAACAACAGAATATAAGCAGATAACAGCGAGAAACAACAGCAAATGGCTAAATACAACAGAAAGCATCGAAACACAACAGAAAATAACTAAGTACAACCGAATACAACAGAAAAGAACAGGAAACAACTTAAAACAACAGAAAATAAGCAGATAATAATAATATTTATTTACTCGCAAAGTACATAAAAAACAAAATCGTTGAAAAATAAATATGTTAACATCCATAGAAGGACTAGGCCTGTACATGGATGAATTAGCGTTACAATGTACATGTTATACACACATAAATATTACATATACTTACGTATGTATAAGATAAATATGTTACATATAAGATAAATATGGTTATGAGTAATTTGAATGAAATTGTTTATAAAATTATAAGATTACTTATGGATTCAGCTATAATATGACTTATTTATTAATTCATGTATTTCTTTTCTATTTACTGTACTTAACCATTCTTTAAGATATTTTTTGAATCGTTTATTGGATAATTCCGTTATTTCATTAGGTACTCTTTGATATAGTTTTGGCGCCAAATAAATGTATGATTTCTGCATAATCGATTTTCTCGTTTTAGGTATGCTTTTTGGTGTAATTTATATCTTGTGTTATGACCGTGTTTGATGTTGTCTTGCTCATTTGAATTTTTGTGATAACGAGTAATAGTATGTAAGAAATAAAGTTGCCTGTCATCGTATATCAGAGCTTCCCTGAACAAATCGTCACTAGGAGACAGTTTTGGTTTGCTAAACATAGATTTAGGAATTGCTTTTTGGAGGATATCTTAAACATTTATATATGTTTTGCATGCAGCACCTCATGCCAATATACCATAAATGAGATGGGTTTCAATTAATGCATAGTATACTACACGTAGATGCTTTTCGGTTAAAATGTTTGTTAGTAATTGTATCCTATATGGAATGAATCTATTTTTTTGAATAGATTATTAATGTATACATCCCAACGTAAGTGTGAGTCTAAATATGTTCCTAGATACTTTATACTGTTCAATCTGTCAATTTTAATTTTTTTATTACTTATGTTTAATGTAATATTCTCGAAAGAAGCTAAATATCTAAAATAAGATGTAAACGGTAAAAAGTGTGTTTTAGAAAAGTTGATTGTCAATTTTTTTTGAGTACGCCACTGAATAATTTTGATAAAATGATTTTCAATAATAATTTTTAATTTATTCCATTATTTTTCCCTATATAGTACGGCCGTATCGTCTGCGAAACTGATTATTTTACCAACACAATCAATTTGGAAAAGATCATTTGAATATAGATTAAATAAAAGTGGTCCCAAGACTGTTCCTTGTGGAAGACCACACTTAATAAACATTCCCTTACTTATTGATTTTGCTATCCTCACGGATTGTGGTCTGTTAGATAAATAACTTTCAAGCAAATTATAACAGCGGGAAACGACATAAAACGACCAAGTACAACCGTACAACAATGATTTTTTTTTTGAAGTTTGGGTCCTATAAACCTCTGATGCAGTCACTATTTTTTTTTAATTTGCAGAAGCTACGTTGTGGCCTAGGGGGCGAATGGGTGGGCAAGCCGCCATTTTGTAAATACGTCGACTGTGGGTTTCCCCCGGACATCGAATATGGCAAATACGATCTGAAGAATGGCACAACGATCGTAGGCAGTATTGTAGAGTACACGTGCATAGATGACTATTGGTTGGATGGCGAAAGACTGCAGAGGTGCACCAGAGAGGGTAAATGGACTGCGGATGCTCCAGTGTGTCAGCGTAAGTACATCAATTATTCTAATAGTGCAACGAATTTGTGGTTTTTGGGTTTTTAGACCAGCGTCATTTAGCGTAAGGCTTGCTGTTTCGCCACCACGAGTGGATGGCATCTTCAGAAGCTATTTCACTTCAGTCGAGGTGAAATGGCTTCTGAATAAGGGTACGCGCACATAAATCGGCATCGGACGGACAGTACGGATGGAACGGTCGGTACGGTACGGGTTTTTCATTAGGGTATCGCACATAGCTGATCGGAGTCGTCAGAAGAATTGGAAATCAATGCAAATGATCTACATGCAGTGTTGCCAGGCAGATCAGATTGAAATTCGCTACTGAGCCGCCTTGAATGTCGCTACGTTGTCGCCTCACAAAAATAACGTATAAATCAGCCTGTGTCTTTATTCGTGGGGGGGGGGTGTAATTGGTGTTAGGTATATGTATAATATAACCTTTCATTCAAAAATAGTGGATTACCCGATACATAGTCTCGATACAGCATAGTAAACAACCAGCAGAATATCTCTGAAGATTTCCTATATAAAAATGGTTCCCACAGAATTTGACCTTCGGATGATTTCACGGGTGTGAAACCTGGGTAGAGAAGCGAAAATAAAAATATCGATACCGGTACCAATTCAATATTTTTTAGCCAAGTTCGTAATTCGGTTCGTAATTATTTTCGATACCGATACCGCTACAAAAGTAGCGATACCAGCTTGGAATCGCTCAAAAACTATGTAAGACAAAAACATTCGATATTAGTGCAGAAGTATTGATACATTTCAAGTACCGAAGTATTGTTAGTATCCCTACAAATAATCATCCAAAAGGGAGGATGCGCGTGTAGTTGCCGCCAACCTGAGATATTGTGCTGATTGTTTACTATGATGTGGTCTCGACACCAATACAAGACAGTCTGGGCAAAACCGAAAAGAAGAATAGACAAGCAGTAATCAGTGGCGAAAAAAAGGTAGTAATAGAACTTTTCAGAAAGTGGCTACAAATCGGTTTATTTTGTTAAATCGCCGCTACGTCTCAACGTAATCAAAATGTCGCTATTTTCGCGACAAGTTGCTATGAATGGCAACACTGTCTGCAGGCAGTACAGGTAGAAACTTGTAAAATGCCGACGGTGCCTCGGACATCGCTGATCAGCATCGCACATACGTCGGTATCGGCACGCACGGCACGCATCGGCCGGCTTTATTTCTAGTTGCTATATTTTCGCCGGATTTTGAAAATTCGATGCCTACCGTCCCGACGTATGTGCGATGGTCCATTCAATTTAATAGAAAGTAACTTTTTCCGATCCGTACCGTCCGTCCGATGCCGATTTATGTGCGCGTAAGAATTTTTTTTTTCGGCAACCAATAGATAAAAGGAGTGGTCACCGTTTTGGCTTTGAGCCTTCTAGGTGGTTTTGAAAACATTGAGTATGAGAGAAACTACTTTGATATTTTACTGCATTGTTAGATTCGTTTTAAATAGCTACAAACTTGATGATCTCAATAATGTTACCAATCCCTTTTTTGTAGAAATATGATCTTAACAAAACAGGTTATACAATGAAATGAAACGAATTGCTTCCTTTCAGTCATCACATGTGATGAACCAGAAGTACCTCCAGGTAGTTACGTGATAGGTTATGACTTCAATGTCCACTCCAAGATAGAGTACCATTGCGAAACAGGTCATTTGCTAATTGGAAAATCATCTCACGTGTGCGAAAAAACTGGAGAATGGTCTGATTCCGTTCCTGTCTGTGAATGTAAGTATTTTTTAACACGCTTTTGTTAACATCACCTGTTTGTTTGTGAGTTTGTAACTCTTCTTTAGATTAAGAGGTCGGACTGAACATTGAACGCTCCAACTTTGCCGCGAAAACGATTTTGACGGCTTCAAATTTGGGTAACGATATGCTATCGGTCGGTAGTGTCGGTCTGTCTGTCTGTACACGTTTTTCTAGCCTCGTAATCTCAGTAACCGCTGCATGGATTGTGATGAAATTTGGACAGCGAGATGTTGTGAGGACGTAGTAGGTAATGTTGCCATAAATTTGAAAAGTGTTTCATGGGCGGCGGAGTAATTAGCAAAAAACAAAATATTTTAAATATTCCTCAAACTTCGTTTTTGGGCGTTTAGGGGTCTCTGATCATTTTCTACTTTTTTTGGATGGGAGTGAAATTGGGGTGGTTTGGGGGGTGGGGGGTTGTAAAACCGAAAATTTTGTTGTATTCATAATAGGCTGTCCACTAACCTGTGAAAGGAAGACCTAGTGTTGTAATACACTTCTTTAGGTCCATCCGAACATTGCCTTGCATATTACGGAAACCAAGGACTTAGAATTATCTGATGTATACATGCGAGTGAAATATGGCGTGACAACAATATCATTAAAGCTACAAAATGTCGCTAGTTCAGTCTCTTGTGTTCTCCATATTTTTGTATGCCTCGGAAACTTGGACTGTTAAAAAGGTAGATCGAGCTCGCATAGATGCTTTTGAAATGTGGACGTGGAGGAGAATGCTGAGAGTTCCTTATACCACCCATCGAACTAACGCTTCCATACTGAATGAATAAGGACCAGAGGCTATCCAGCACGGAATGTGGCTGGTGCATAGGCCACACAATGGGCCCTTCTGCGCCTCTATCCGCGCTAGTTCCTAAGACCTGCCCTTTTGGCAAAGGCAAGTACATTCTTAGGTCCTATCCGTTTTATCTCTATTGGTTCCAAGGTTCTTGAGCCCAGCATAGTCTGCCTGTGATAACCCAGGGTTTCACAGCGACACAAGATGTGTGCCGAGGATTATTCCTCTTCACCACACCACGTGCACGTTGGGTTGACCACCCTCATCACGAACAAGTGACGCCTGAAGGTGTTGTGACCCGTTAATAGGCCTACTAGCAATCTCAAGTTACTCTTTTCCAGAGAGAGACAAAATCGTCCTATTCTCTCTGCAGGCCCTGCTAATAGTTCCCGAGCTTGACGGAGATGACCAGAGGTGTTGTTCCATCTAAGAGAGTGTTGATTCAGGATCCACTCTCCAGTTGTTTTCCTAATCAAGTTTGCAGATAGTCCTAAAGCTGGTTCCGGGCACAACAAAACTGTTGCCGGATCCCATCCTAGCCAGATGATCCGCCATTTCGTTACCCTTTACCCCAGCGTGCCCAGGTACCCACATCAGTGATACCTTGCTTTGGAAATTTGGACTGTTAAAAAGACAGATCGAGCTCGCATAGGTGCTTTTAAAATATGGACTTGGAGGAAAGTGCTGAGAGTTCCTTATACCGCTCATCGAACTAACGTTTCCATACTGGATGAGCTCGGTAATCCAAAGAGACTATCCTCCATTGTGTCTACGAGAATGCTTACATTCTTCGGACATATACACAGAAGCGATCATCTGGAGAAACTTGTAGTTCAGGGCCTTGCCCCGAATGGGTGGCGCCGTGGCTGTCCCTCTATACGCTGGGTGGATACGACAAAACAGTTGCTGGATATGAGTATCAAGAGCGCCACTAAACTGACAGTAAATCTCGACCGATGGCGAGCTACAGTTCTCAAAACTATTGATAATATTCGTGTCGACAATACTCTAACTCCGACTTAATGAATTTTACGAGTTCACAACATGTCTGTTAAGATGATGACATGCAAGTATTGCTTCTGATCGAATTTGTGGTTCTTGGGTTTTAGGCCGGCGTCGTTTAGCGTTAAGGCTTGACGTTTCGCCACCACGGGTGGATGGCTTCTTCAGAAGCCATTTCACTTCGGCGACTTCCAAAATACAGTATTTTCCCTCCAAACGCCATGTCTAGTATTAGTAGTAGTATTGTCGGAATAGCAACAAGCAGATACTTAGAGGTTTTTCTACGTGAATGCTAGTCGGGGAAGTGAGAAGGGAGGATAATCTAAAAGGCAGAAATCTATTTTCGTCGTCTGACAAACCGGCGCGGCGCGGGAGGGTTCTTATGAAACCTCTCCCAACTCGCCCAACAGTTGTCAAAGGCAGACTAGTAGTCCTTCGGGTAAATAAAACGGTGCCGTTGACTGTCCTTTTGCCAACCCAAACGGCTGCTTCGTGTGCGGTTGAGCGTCGGCGAAATGGAGGACAGATTTTCCCAATGACGATTTGCCTTTCTTTATCGGAACCATTGGCGGTCCTTGTAGGTCAGCTGGGGAATGGGGCGCAATGGCATCAGCAAAAGTCAAAGAAGTATCACTAGTAGGTGTGTATGCAATGATTATCTATTTATGGCATATAGATTAAGATAGAATCGCATGCTTTGGATAATTTGAGGGTGCTGATTATAAATCCTCTCACAGTTTTAGGTTTCAGTCTCCTTTGACGAAAATAAAAAAATGGAGTCAAGTTGGTTGACTCAGTACACTTCCCACACACAGCTTATTATTTCCCATTGCATCTATAGTCTAAAATCCCCTTGCAACTAAATTATCGCCCATCCGCCCGCAAAAACAACATTCAACACAAAAACCCTCGTAAATAGTTTCTTGCGTCTCCCTCCTTAGGAACTAGGGCGCCACAGTTTTCTTCTGCATGCACGAACTGGACGATGCGAAACGATCAAGAGCCTCCAACCCGTCTAAAAACGAAGTTTGAGCTGATTTTATGTTTTTGGTTTTTTGATTCTTGCTACACCACCACTGACACTGTTTTTCAAACACAGAGTCGTTTTCCATTCTCACAGCGGTAATAAATTCTGTATCAAAATTTTATTAAAGTCAATTCAATAATTTTCGTTTTACGCAATATACATAGAACGAAATAAAGCAAAACTCGTATGTACAGATCACAAAATTGGTTTCTTTAACAGGCAAGCCAATGTTCGTATGGACCTAAAAAAGTGTAACATGCCGCTAGGTATTTCTTCTACAGATCAATACACGGCCTATTATGAATACAACAACTTTTTCAGTTCTACTACCCCCCACCCCCAACCGCCCCCATTTCACCTCACCAAAAAAAATTGGAAATGGTCTGGATCCCGTTAGTTTTTTATTATTGCCGCGCCGCCACTGACCAAAACATACGCGTCTTCCATCCTCGCCTTGGGATTAATACTATGTCAAAATTTCATTAAAATCAATTGAACAATTTTCGGGTTACGCGATATCGAACGATCTATACATCACAAATATAAGTCCCGTGGTTTCTATAATAAGCATGCAACGTTCGGATGGACCTAAAAAAGTGTATCATGCAGCTAGGTTTTTCATTCACATATCAAATTAGTATTACAACCCCCCACCCCCCAACCACCCCAAACTCACCCCCACCCAAGAAAAAGTAGAAAATGATCAGGAACCCCTAAAACGCTTAAAAACGAAGTTTGAGGCATATCTGAAATTTTTCGTTTTTTGCTAATTACTCCGCCCCCCGTATAAAGATTTTCAGAATTATAGGAACATTACCTACTACGACCCCACAGTATAACGCTGCCCAAATTTCATCGCAATCCATGCAGCGGTTACTAAGATTACAAGGGTAGAAGAACGCGACAGACAGACAGACAGACCGACGGAAATGAGTGACGTGGATTTTCGTTATGTGCACATCATAAAACGCCCAAAAAGCGTATTATCTCAAAATCGAAAATTTTCGCGATCACAATACTCCCCTCACCTATCGGTGTGGGAAGTAATATTGAGATCTATCAGATCTTCAGACACCTAAAAAATCGAAAATCTTTGTATGCCTTTCTGTAAAGATGAAACCTAGTATTTTGGATAATTTGAATATGCTGATGACACATCCGGTCGCAGTTTTGAGTTTCGATCTCGTTTCATGAAGATAAAAAAAATCAGATCTTTCCGAATCCTCAGGTATTCCTAAAAATCGAAAATCTTTATTTAGCTTTCTATTGAAATGAAACCTAGTGTTTTGTATAATTTGAAGGTGCTGATTACAAATCCTCTCGCGGTTTTGGGTTTCAGTATCGTTTGACGAAAATCAAAAATTTCAGATATTTCAGATCTTGGTTTACCTAAAGAAATCGAAAATGCTTATTTGTCTTTCTGAGAAGATGAAACCTAGTGTTTTAGATAATTTGAGGATGCTGATTACAAATCCGGTCGCAGTTTTAGGTTTCAGTATCATTTGACGAAAGTCAAAAATTTCAGATCTTTCAGATTTGCCTAAAAAATTGAAAATATTTATTTGGCTTTCTATTATACCTTGTCTTGTAGATAACTTGAGGGTGCTGATTACAAATCTTGTGGCAGTTTTTGGTTTCGTTCGCGTTTGATGAAAATCAAAAATTTCATATCTTTCAGATCCTCAGGTTTGTCTAAAAAATTGAAAATCTTTATTTGGCTTTCTACTAAGACGAAACCTAGTCTTTTGGATAATTTGAGGGTGCTGTTTACAAATTCGGCCGCAGCTTTAAGTTTCAGTATCGTTTGACGAAATTCAAAAATTTCAGATCTTTCAGCTTCCTACTCAGATTTGCCTAAAATATTGAAAACCTTTAGTTGGATTTCGATTGAGATGAAACTTTGTGTTTTAGATAACTTGAGGGTGCTGATTGCAAATCTGGTCGCAGTTTTGAGTTTCGGTCGCGTTCGATGAAAATCAAAAATTTCATATCTTTCAGATCCTCAGGTTTGTCTAAAAAATTGAAAATCTTTATTTCGCTTTCTATTAAGACGAAACCCAGTATTTTGGTTAACTTGAGGGTGCTGTTTACAAATCCCGCCGCAGCTTTAAGTTTCAGTATCGTTTGACGAAATTCAAAAATTTCAGATCTTTCAGCTTCCTACTCAGATTTGCCTAAAATATTGAAAACCTTTAGTTGGATTTCGATTGAGATGAAACTTTGTGTTTTAGATAACTTGAGGGTGCTGATTGCAAATCTGGTCGCAGTTTTGAGTTTCGGTCGCGTTCGATGAAAATCAAAAATTTCATATCTTTCAGATCCTCAGGTTTGTCTAAAAAATTGAAAATCTTTATTTCGCTTTCTATTAAGACGAAACCCAGTATTTTGGTTAAGTTGAGGGTGCTGTTTACAAATCCCGCCGCAGCTTTAAGTTTCAGTATTGTTTGACGAAAATAAAAAATTTCAGATCTTTCAGATTCCTACTCAGATTTGCCTAAAATATTGAAAACCTTTAGTTGGATTTCGATTAAGATGAAACTTTGTGTTTTAGATAACTCGAGGGTGCTGATTGCAAGTCTGGTCGCAGTTTTGAGTTTCGGTCGCGTTTGATGAAAATTAAAAATTTCATATATTCCAGATCCTCAGGTTTGCCTAAAAAATCGAAGATCTTTATTTAGCTTCTGATTAAGATGAAACATCGTTTTTTGGATAATTTACAGGCACTTATTACAAATCCGGTCGCAGTTTTGTGTTTCATTATCGTCTGACGAAACCTAAAAGGTCGATCATCTTTTTTTGGCTTTCTATCAAGATGAAACCTAGTGTTTTGGATAATTTGAGGAAGCTGATTACAAATCCGGTCACTGTTTTGAGTTTTAGACGAACATAAAAAGATCAAATCCCCTGGCTTACCTAAAAATTGAAAAGTATGTATATGGTAAAATTACACTGTCATTTTTGAGTTATTACCATCCTAAAGGAAGTAATCTATTATCGTTCAAAAAGATGCAAATTTCGTTAACGAATAGCTGTACTGCAGCACCGTCGGCGATCTTTGAAGCTAAGCAGCGTAGAGTGCGGTTAGTACTTGGAGGGGTGACCGCTCAGGAACACCGGGTTGGACGATATTATGACTCGAAGCCTGTCTAATGCGGCCGCCATTTTGACCCTCCTCAATTGTCTCTGCCCCATCGTCCACAAGGAATGATGGCTGCTAGGCTAATTTGTTTTTATGAATGGACGACGGTGTCTATATTATTCCTCTCGGTGGTTAGGTGTCGGGTGAAAACTTAACGCTATGAGAAGTCATAATATACTTTCATTCTAAGACACATTGGTTTTGGCAAAACAGAAAACATCATACAGGGTGACCGACGGGAACCGGACGTTCTTCAAATGGTTAGTATACCGTTGCTAGCGGTGGTAGGGAGGGGATTCAGGTATCAGTCGCCTTGCCGTATAATGCCATTTTAGTAGCTATGGAGCAGTGGACCGTAGAGCACCGTATGTTCGCTTATGACGCGTATGTTGAAAATGCTGAGTCGGTTACGGCCGCGCAGCAACTGTTCCGCGTTCATTTTAATCTTGGACGCCACGATATTATTCCAAGCCGCAATAGCATTCTCAGATGGGTTAACAGTCTGAGAACAACAGGAATGATAGTGAAGAAAAAGCCACCTGGAGACCAGTATCGGAAATTTAGTTTGTTTATCTCTCCGCTTGAGTGAAAATGAGCTTCATCACTCATGACGATTACTGCACTTTCATGGTCTCCAAGCAGCATTTGAATTCGAATAGCGAAGTCTTCTCCTTGCTCATAATATGTTGGCTTAAGCTGCTGAACAATACACATCTTGCAAGGATAAAACGCTAAATCTTTTTTCAATATTATGCGCACTGATTCACGAATTAAGTTTAATTCACGCGCGTATCTTCGAGCAGACCGTTGAGGGCTCCGAGTAAGCGCTTGTCTCACCCGCTCGACGTGTTCTGGCGCAGTCTTCGTGGGACCAGGTGGCTTTTTCTTCACAATCATTCCTGTTGTTCTCAGACTGTTAACCCATCTGAGAATGGTATTGCGGCTTGGAACAATATCGTGGCGTCCTAGATTAAAATGAACGCGGAACAGTCGCTGTGCGGCCGTGACCGACTCAGCATTTTTGACATACGAGTTATAAGCGAACATACGTTGCTACGGTCCACTGCTCCATCGCTACTAAAATGGCATTATACAGCAAGGCGACTGATGCCTGAATCCCGTCCCTACCACCGCTAGCGGCGTTACACTAACCATTTGAAAAACGTCCGGTTCCCGTCGGTTACCCTGTACAATACGGAAAACGAGAACGCGTCTTAAATACTGAGTGAATCAACTTGATTCCACATTTTCAATTGCATATCAGTCTATCTAGACTGATTCGCTCGACTAGTTCGCCCTCGAAAACGCCACTGCTTGGCATCACCATTTGTTTCCATGGATTAAGCGTTCCACAACAGTTGCGATAGCAATATCCTTGTTGATGGTTCCTAACTCGGAGGCAGTCATTTATGTTGCCTTTTGGGCTCTTTTATGTGGGTTATCTACGGTTTTCAGGATTTTCATTGGAAATTTATCTAATAAGAGAAACAAAACGTAAATTAAGCTGGCTTCATTTTGTTAGGAGAGCACCAATGACAAATAGGTTGGACCCCTCATCCCATTCATGCTCATGCATTTGTTTACGTTGAAACCACAGCATACCAAACAATTAGCAGAATATCTCTGAGAATTTTCTATATAAAAACGGTTCTTACAGAATTTGACCTTGACGGTGTCATTATGAATCAGAAGTATGGAGCGGATTCAGTTCAGTAATGTTTAAGCAATATTTAATTGGTTGGCTATTTTTTATGTGGTTGTTGTTCAAATAATATAAAATAGAAAATATATACTTGATATTTTTGTAGAAAAATTAAGAACCTGTACATACACAGCACAGAAACTCAGAAATTAACAAAAAATTTGAAAAATAATTGGTGATACCAGATTATTAATGAATTTCTATTATTCTATTTTTATTAATATTCTCTGATTTTCTAAGTTCTTCTTGCATAATTGCGGCAGCGGCAAGTGTTGACGGGCTGTGCCAAGTCAACGCCCGAACTATTATTGATCGGAATTTAGGAAGGATCGCACAAATATTACAGGTCTTCAGGATAACAGACTTCTGGAATACTTTCTGTAACTTTTCATGCAGGTCTAACTGTTGAAAGTGTTGTGTAAATGTGTTTGGTGTGAGGCCTGAGACCGACATTTTATTATCATTCATAATTATTATTTATTCTATTATTTTTTATTGATTGTTTGTAAAGTGTAGTAAATTCTAAATTCTCAAGTATAATTTTATTTTTGCTCAGCAACTACTAAAAACAATACAGGGTTACTGGTAACTCGACCACTTTCCTGCAAGAGGTGATAGAGGGACTCAAATGTAATAAATTCAACCCCCCATACGTAATTCCGAAAACCGATAGTTTTCGAGATAATTAACATTTAATGTTTTTCAACCAAATGTCCAAACTTCCACACTAGACCTAAACTAAGGAAAAAACCTGTTGTTGATTCTGATAATTTTTATTTTAGTATTTAACTAACACATACAAAAAGCTAACTTGGGATCAAAATGTTTCAAAATACTAAACAGTTCCAAACTAAATACAAATATTTAAAAAATAATCATCAAAATTTTTACATCCACCGTGAAAGAAAATTATCTTACAAACGGTTGAACAAATCGCTAAAAAAACTTTCCTACCTAATAACCTTTTCAGAAACATTATAAACAGCAATGAATAAAAATCACCTATTCAAAAAGAACGAATGACAGTACAGTCACTATTGATAACTCAGTTACATACTAGAATGTTTGCAAATGCGGTCGATGATTTTATCCAAGTAAAACAAATTAAATCCACTCAAAGTTTCTAGAGATCTTGCTCAATGTGTTGCCCTTGATTTCGGATACAAGTACGGATCCGCTTCCTCACTTCGGTTTTAGTAACTTGTGTTGAAAAACTTCGTTTCATCTCCTCCGCCGCATTGATAATTTTTTGCCTTAGTTCGTCAGCAGTATTAACTGTAGTCTCGTGAACCAATGCCTTCATGTGACCCCAGACGTAAAAATCAAGAGGTGTCAGGTCTGGGCTCCATGCAGGCCATGGGATGGGTTCACCCCTCCCTATCCATTTATTCGGGTATGTGTTGTCGAACAACTGCCGAATTGTGATACGGTAATGTGCTGGACAACCATCATGCTGGAATATCATGTTGTTGATGATTCTGTATTATGTTGATAAATTTTGTTAAATAGGTACTTGTGGTTGTACTGTCATTCTTGTCCTTGGAATAGGCCATCAGATAAGGAAGTTTTAAACATAATTTGTATGACTCGTTGTGTATCTTTTTTTGAGCTAGACAATTTTCTTTCACGGTAAATGTAAAAATTTTGTTCTTTATTTTTTAAATATTATGTAGTTTGAAACTGTTTAATATTTTTAGCAGGAAAAAACTAAATTGGAAATTACTAAAATCGACAGCAGTGTTTTTTCTAAATTTGGGATGTAGTGTGGAAATTTGGACATATCGTTGAAAAACATTAAATGTTAATTATCTCGAGAACTATCGGTTTTCGGAATTACATATGGGGGGTTAAATCTATTGCATTTGAGTCCCTCTATCACTTCCTGCAGGAAAGTGGTCGAGTTACCAGTAACCCTGTATAGTCTTGTATAAATTTAGCTCAAAAACGTGCTAGCTGATTAGCTGATTAGCTGTTGTATATCAAATGAGTAATGTCGTCTCAATTATAGTGCATGTATGTGTATAATGAAAATAGTGCCCGTACATTTTTGAGTACAGATTTTATTTGTAGGCTAGGTATGTACTTACCTAACGCGGTCACTCGGAAATTTAGAAATACTTTATCTGCAATTATAGTACTTATTCCTATAATGTTTAGCGGCACATACACTTCCAGCACATTGGTTATCATATTTAAGGAACATATATCTACTATCAACACTGCCTATGCAAATTCTCACAGTGTACGCCCATGCTCTTCATCTCAGCAAATACAAGTGTGGTCTTGCCCTCCCCCCCCCCCCCCCAGTTGAAACAATAGGTATCAATATTTCGTTACTAAATAATCAAAGCAATTAATATTATTTATAACAAGTTTTAAGATTCTTGGTTCAGTATATGCCAAAGCCAGTCTAATGTTACCTTGATGTTCTCTCCTCCATTTTAATTTGTAGAAGAGTTACCAAATTTAGACAAATCTACCTAATTTAATGCTTATCGAAATTTTCGCAACCAATGTTTGTTATTTTAAGCTCTTTCAGTTGTCTTACGATTCCGGCATTTTCCCAAAAGACTGGAAAACAGCTTGCATCCAGCTGGTGCCAAAAAAGGGATCCAACACTGATCCGACCAACTACAGACCTATAGCTCTGCTTTCTGTAATCAGTAAAGTGATGGAGAGATGCGTCAACCAAGAGCTCATTAAATACCTAGAGCTCCATCACTTAATCAACGACAGACAATATGGATTCTGACACCAAAGATCAACTGGAGATCTCCTGGCTTACATCACACATGTGTGGAGCAAACTCATCCAGTCATTTGGCGAGGCTCACGTCGTTGCTCTCGATATTTCAAAGGCATTCGAACAACTGTGGCATGCAACTCTCCTAAACAAGCTCCCGTCTTATGGGCTCCCTGTTATGCTCTGCGGTTGGCTCGCAGACTTCCTCTCAGGTCGGAAAATCTCTGTCGTGGTAAACGGCTTTTCCTCTTCTTTCCATAGCATCAATGCCGGGGTTCCGCAGGGATCGGTATTGGCCCCGAAATTGTTTTTCAAATTAATGATCTACTCTCTAGCACTACAAACCCAATCCACAGTTTTGCGGATGACAGTACGCTGCATGCAGGCATCATGAGCAATAGACCGATCTCTGTGGCCGAGCTGGAACGCAGAAGACTGGCAGTGGCAGCTTCACTTTCAAAGGATCTCGATACCATTACCGCTTGGGGGCTTAAGAATATGGTTAAATGTAATGCCTCCAAGACCCAGTATTGTACGCTATCAAACAAAAAGTGCCCAAGCCAACACCAGGTTGTAATGAACAACCAGGCTCTGCTAAGGAGTCAACATTACAGAAAATCTGATCTGGCACGAACACGTCGCGTCAATTGCAACAGCTGCTGGTAAAAAGCTTGGGTACCTATTCAGAGCCAGAAAGTATTTCTCACCATGTAACCTCCTCACGCTATATAAAGCCCAGATAAGGCCTTGCCTGGAGTACTGCTCTCATGTCTGGGAAGCTGCTGCCCCTACTACCCTGTCTATACTAGATGCCGTCCAGAGAAGGGCAATTCGACTAATTGGCGATCCGGCCTTAATGCGCCACCTTCAGTCACTTTCTCACCGGCGTGTTGTTGGTGATCTCTCACTCTTCTACCGATATTCCAACGGAATCTGCTCCTTTAAGCTATCCTCTATCGTTCCGCCGCTCACTGCTCCTATCAGATGTACCCGTGCGACCGCTGCATCTCATCCTAAGACGGTCATTCTTCATACATCAAGAATCGAGCGGTACAACCGCACATTTATTCCCAGGGTATCCAAGGCTTGGAATGGACTGCCAGAAGACGTATTTATTGGGCCTGCGGGTATTGGCCCATTCAAATCTCGCGTTAACAAACTTCCCCTAACCTAACTCTTTCACAGCAGCCGCGGTACTCTGGTACTTAGGCTCTGCCTGCGCGGTCTGCTTAGTTATAAAAAAAAGCTTAAAGCTGACGTTGTCCCCCCCCCACAAGTATGTATTTCGGCTCACAAGGGGGCCGCGACCTACCGGTTGGAAACCACTGCTCTACATGATTGATTTTAAAAATTCTGTAACATTTGAGTATTCCTAAATTTTTTAAATCGCTTGACAATAGATCTGATTTCTTATCTACCTATTCTTTCTTTTTTTTTATTACAGTCATCGACTGTGGTAAAGTACCACCCTTAAACAACGGAAACGTCGAATATATAAATGGTACCACGTATTTAAAAAGTGAGGTACGATATACTTGCAACAAGAACTTCAAACTGATTGGAACTCCTAAAAGGATTTGTCAAGAAAACAAGCAATGGAGTGAAGACACCCCTAAATGTGAAGGTAAGCTCTTCATATCATATGTACATTCAACTATTCTCCCAAATTTTCTTCTATCCATAGAAAAGTAGTCACAATAAAAATATCAAAATTGAGATTTATTTTTCAAACGGTTTAAAATGTCCCTTTTATCTAGTGACTAATTTGAGTCTCTATCAATTTTGCTAAAATTGAATAGAATGCCCCATAAAGTAAACATAAAAAGAATGAGCCATTAAAATAAGCAACTGGAAAATATCTTACATATTATTTTACGTTTCCTTTGGTGAATCCAGTAAATATTTTTATTAAAATATTTGTTGAGATATTTTTATATGCAGGACACGTCTTTTTAATACCTAAAAAAATGTTTTTCTAGAGATAAGGTGTCCAGAACCTGTAATCCCAGAACACGGAGTGATTTCGGTGACAGGAAATGACAGGTTATACGGAAGGACTCTAATAAAGACAGCGGATTCATCGCATATAGGTGCGACTTCTTACAAAGTCGGAGCATCACTCAAGTACCGCTGTGGAAGGGGATATAAGGTGGTGGGGGAAGCTTTGAGCACCTGCGAAAACACTGGCAGCTGGAGTGGGGACGTTCCTCAATGTATATGTAAGTATTTTTCTTTTTAGTTGTCAATATTTTCGTTGATAATATGGAATCATTAAACGTGGTGCTAGTAACATCTGCTGAATTAGGGGAGGAGTCAATACACTCGATATGGTCGGATTGACTTTCATCAAGAGGTCTGGTAGGTTCGACAAGGAGGAGCTGTATAGGGTGTAAGTTTTTTGTGTTTTCAGTGTTGGTTCTGTAGGGTTTTCAATAAGGACCAAAGGTGGCCTACTTGCCTAGCTTCGCCTCCCCATCACTACTACTAACTACTACAACTACTATTGGAAAAACAACCAAATACGGATGTATCATGTCTTGGACCATGTTAAACTAGGAACAGCTATATAAAACTAATAACACTTCTTGATATACTAGAATGAAAGCAAAGAGAAATAAACCATACTATCAGTATCATTATAGTGAATCCTTTATTTAAGTCTCTACTACACAGTTTTTTAATTTGACATGATTTTATGATACCTCATATGCTTGTATACGTGAAATTTAATTCTATACGTCTTTTGAGGCTGTATTGGTACGAAACTCATGCTTGGGAAAGAAAATGCAAATATCGTTTTCTCATTAAAAAACTTTTTGTGTTTAATTTGAACACCACAAAAAATCTATCAATTAATGAAAGAAACCTATACTACTGATATCTTTTGATCACTATCTTCTAACTAAAAGATAGTAACTTTCTGTGAAACTGTACTTCTCCTTAGATAAATAAATCATTGTTCTTCTATTTCAGATGTTGATTGTGGGGAACCTGAAAAATTGCAACACGGACACGTAGTTCTGCCAACAAATGCTACATTTTACGGAGTGTTAGCTCTCTATGCTTGTATAGAAAACTATGAGCTGGAAGGAGTATCTAGAAGGTTATGCCAAGAAAATGGCACCTGGAGCTCCGATGCTCCAAAATGTCGAGGTAAATTTGATAAGGTTGTTTAAATAATATAGCAATAAGTATATATGTATAATAATTATATATAATAGAATACATCGTTTATATAATTACTTACAGATACAGGTACTTATAGCATCCAAGCTAGTTTTTTTATTTTTGAAGGTTTAATAAAATTGGTCTGGTGAGGACAGCAGCACTTGCACAACTGAAAGTGTAAGAGAGTCTGCTCCTTGTTTTGGACCCATCTGTGTATATAAAAAATAGCAATTTGCCACACTTGATTCAGCATTTTTTTCAATTTCTATTTTGTAGGGTTTCTTAAAAATTAACGCCGATTCAATTGAGTAACTGGTAACAGTCGTTCCATACCATCGCTCGATATAAAAATATAAACCAGTTCAATTGTTTAGTAACCTGCCTACTACATACTATCCAGGAAACAGATGGTTGGGTTTAAGTCAGGAAACAGAGGGAGTCTCTTTTACTGTTTTGGGAGAACTCCCTCCCTCTGTTTCTTGACCTAAACCCAACCATTTGTTTCCTGGATATAAACCAGTTATTGTTTAGACTTCGATATTTGCATTAAACGCTACATTGGTAACATTGGTCGCGAATTGTTTTGATATGTTTTATAAAACTATTTCACTTGAAAAAATCTGATTACGTAACTGTTGTGTAATGTATTTTTCAGAAATCCAGTGTAAGGAACCGAAAGCCAACAAGGGCGTCTTGTACAAAGTTGAATCCCGTAGTATAGGAGGGATTGTGAAATATCACTGTCCCAAAGGCTACTTGATCCAAGGAAACTCTACTAGAACCTGTCTGAAAACCGGAAGTTGGAGTGGAATTGCACCTGACTGTAAACGTAAGTTTTCTTTTTCCAAAATCAAATGTTTATAGCATTTACGGTATATCAAATTACAGTAATAGGCTCTTTAAATCGTGAGTTTTCGAAATGGAACAAGTGCTTTGAAGAGGAGTTATCCACGACTACTGTACGCAATTTTTTTTATTGGTAGACTTTGAAATCATAAATAACGTAGTTCTATGAATACAATTATCATCATAGGTTGTACCTATATTGATATTACAGTTTTTACAAAATGAAACTGAATGACTCCTAGGGTCAATAAGTTTTCTAATACAGAGGTCCGAAGGTCGATTCCCAAGCTAGACGTCAATTTTTTCCTAATTACAGGACAAAAACTCCTTGCCACTCATTCACTTTCCCCGGGTTGTTGATTGGGTACCATTGCAACTTCATAGGCACACTGTGCGATAAAATAGTACAGTCAAATAGAGTACCGATGAAAAATACTTTGCAGTACAATACAAAGTTTGAGTTGGCAAAGCAATAACGTTTGATATCCTTTCAGCAAGAAACTGTAGTTACCCTAAAGACATTGAGAATGGAAGGATAATTGTAATAAATGGTACGACCTACAATAGCGCCATCGAGTACCACTGCATACCGAACTTCGTACGTGAAGGACCGTACTTGAGGAAATGTATGGAAAATGGTGAATGGTCTGGAGATGAACCTGCTTGTAAAGGTAAGTTTCATTATACCCTAAGATGCGAACTTAAATTGACCTTCAGTCATTTGACATCCAGATGAAAATATGTTTTTCTGAAGTTTCACGATAGAATAAACAAACGACGATGAAGAGATATAGACATTTTTATTGACAGTGTAACTTATGGAAAAGATACACAGAATGTTGATAAATGAATACGGTGTTGTAAGTTATTCACTGGTGACCGCTGGTGACTATGTAAAAAATATATTTTGTATCATCTCTTAGAGATTTCAGCGCTTCTAAGTAGGGAGAAAAAAATTATACCTCAGAGCTATACGTAAACATAGATTGTTTTTTTTAACTAAATCAAATGCTTTCCAGCAGTATAAAATAATGGTCAGAATCTGTTAATTGACCAAAATATGGTCCAGAATCCTTGGATTTGATATCATGTTGAGGTTATATATTTATGGCTTAAAGTTTGCGTATTTGTTATTTGTATTGAACTGTTGTGGAACAGCCGATTATAAAAGCTTGATTCTACTGTAATAAAATGAAGACCTTTGATTATTCTTATCATATTATGAAGACATTTTTGCTTAATTTATCAGATTCGATTACGTCAATTTTCATACGTCTATGTTTTCTGACAAGTATCCACAACATGTCTACCACTGAAGGAAGATGTTTCTTGTCAAAATTTAGAAGGACGTTTCACGCATGAATAGAAATGTTTTTTTCATCCTCTTCCTCTACTGAAAAAGTATGTTCAGGATTACTTTCAGTGAATTCGACATCCACACCAGTCAAACACCGATCAAGAATATAAAATACATATAAGGGTAATGTTACACTTAGGTTGTCTATCTTTTTCGAAAATCGAAGGTTTCAATTGAAATACAATACCGCGTTGTTGGACCTATAGTATATTTTGTGGTGTTTCATTTTTAAAGAAACATTAAAATCCGACTTTTTGTTGTAGTTGCTGCTAATGAAACCAGGGACACATCTCAAATTGGCACAGGCATTGGAATTGGGGCAGGGGTACTTGTTTTTCTGCTGGTTCTTCTTGGAGCAATATACTTTAAACTGTAAGTGTTGGTTCTAGTACTCGTTATAGGGTCCAAAATGTATCAAAATGCATGTTACTGGACTAATGATGGATTCCAGACGAACGCCCAAAATTGTGACGTTTGGATGTCCAATGGATGTCCACTGGATATTATTTGTACAATATTTGGAAGACAATGGGACAGCTTATGTGTCCAAAAGTGGATATCGATTGTACATCGACTGGCTCAATGTGTACTATCTGGATAAAGCATATTTTTTTTCAAATTTCAAATTCAAACTTATTTACCACACCATAACAAATACAATTCGCTGGACAGCAGGAAGATGCATATACACATACTACGATTTGTACTACTTAAGGTAGAAAATAAATGTAAAAATGTAACATTAATAATAGTATGTACATATTAAATTGCTCAAAAAGAGAGAATAAACAGAGAAACGTAAAGAAAGGAAGAACAAATATAAAAAAGCAAGGCTGGAGGTGGCAATTTAGTCGAATTTTTTAAAATTTGAATTTTGAATTTTGAAGTTTTTCATTTTATATATTCGTTAAATTTCTTTATACATTTCAAATCTGCTGGAAGTATATTGAAAAAATTGGGCCCGTAGTAAAGAGATGTTCTTTGTGTCAGAGTCTTCTTGAAAAAGTGAACACCCAGATTGAAATTAGTTGTTGCTCTAGATGCAGTGGACAATTTTTTGAAACTTTCTTGCTTGGAATACATTTTCAGGAGACACTGATAGACATAAATATGTTCTATCCTGATAATTTGCGTCTCATGATAGAGTAATGGGCCTATACCGTGATCTCAAATTGATCAATTTATTTACTGCGGTATTATTTTTGTTGATACATAGGACCGTTTACTATAAAAAGTTAGCAGAAAACTTGATCCAAATGAGAGTAACACTAAAAAGAAAATTGTACTGTAATTTGAAATAGCCGATGATGACGTCACCTGTAGGGAACCAATGAGAAGCGTCCTTTCTGTAGGGAACTAATGAGAAGCGTCCTTTCGTGGTGCGATGACTACGAGCGGATGCTATTGTTTTGTACCAGTGAGCTCTTATTGGTTCCCTACAGGTGACGTCACGACCTGGGCGGAAGTGTATGGATTCAAAAAATTCAATATTTAGAGCAATTTTTTTCGGTTATAAATACGATAGAAAAATTTTGTAAAATTATTTATGGCATCTACGTGGTGTCAGGGTTCGTTTGTGCCAATAAACCAGAAATGTGGTATAGGCCCATTCTGTTGAAAATAATTTTCTTTTGCGGTATATTATTTTTAGCAGCATGTTCTGAGTCCTTTGTAAAAAATTCAAAATGGTTGAGAACGCGCCATCCCAGATTGTAATGCAATACTTCAAGACAGACTCTACAAGAGCATTATACATTATGAGCAATATCAATATTATGTGGTTTTTATCAAAGGATAAGTTTCAGCAGTAATTGCATTCTTGAAAGTTTATGACGCCCACTGTAATCTTAATCAGTAAATAAAGCACCCATCTACCTATTTCCAGCCGCAAACCGGTGGCAGTGAAGAACACCGAGAACGTAGAAGAGGCCGAAAGAAAGGAGGACAAAAGTGCAGCGGTGATGAGCTACGCCACGTTGAGTGATCGGAACGGACATGCAAATCTCTACGAGAACATACGAGAGGAAAACCTCTACGATGCTCCTTATGAAGAGAGGAGGAGGAGGGACAGTGGCGTGTACGAGCCCGAACCGGGAGGCAACGACAATTTCATCACCATCAATGGCATCACTGTACGATAGTTAGTGATGGGACTCTTTTAATCCAAATACGAATACTTTTCAAATAACAGGATCCGAGTATTCGGATACTGATATCAAATACGAGTTGCCGGATATTCAAATGAATTTTCAGTAACCGGTTCCAGATATTCGAGTACTTTTATGCAATATCCGGATCCGGATGTTCGAACATAGTTATATGATTCCTGGACCCGGATATTGGAATGCTGCTATCAAATGCACGAATCTGGATATACGAATACTGTTATCCAATACTCGGATCACTATATGACTACAGAACACAGTTATCAAATACCCGGACCCAGATATTCGAATACTATTATATAATGCGCGGACCCAAATTTTGAGGAGTAACAGGATCCGGATATTCGAATACTCATTATTTAACACCCAGATCTAGATAAGCTGTTCATTTTGAATCCAGATATCTGAAGGATTCAGAGCGAAGCCCAATAGTGGCTAAATGGGTTCATGTTCTTGAACCAAAACCTGTAGATATTTTAAGTGCTGTAAAACGAATTTAAATACAAACACTCTTCAAATACCAGGGGCCGGAAATTCGAATACAGTTATCAAATGCACGGATCCGAGTATCCCAATACCCGGTTACGAATATTCGAATAACGTTATCAAAACGCGGATACGGATATTCGAATACTTGTTATTCGTCACGTGGATCCAGATATTCTAATAGTTTTATCCGCTATCCGAGTACCCATTATCCAAAACCTTGATCCGGATATTCGAACACTGTTCACTTTGGATTTCATTATCTGAATGATTCAGAGGGAAGGCCAATAGTGGCTCAATGCGTTCATATTCTTGAATCTTAACGTGTAGATTTTTTAAATGGTGTGAAACGAATGCAAATACAAATGCCAGGATCCGGATATTCGAATACAGGGATGAAACGCCTGGACCCGAGTAACCCATCAATGCCATCATCGTTCAAAACCCGAATCCAAATATTCGAATAGTATAGTTTTGGGTCCCGATAATTAAAAAAATCTGAGCGAAAACGAATAGTGACTTAATGTGTTCCGATTCTTGCAAAAATCAGGATACAAATGTGCGAAGAGTTTAATCAAACATCTGGATTCCAATATTCGAATAATGTTATCAAAAACCAGGCTTCGGATATTTGAATACTGTTATGAAATGGGGACTAATACGGTTATGCAATACCCGGTTCCATATATTCGAAAACCGTTGCCCAATACCGGGATCCAGACATTTGAATACTATTCTTTTTGATTCCAGATATCTGAAGGATTCAGAGGGTAATCGAATAGTAACCTAATGGGTTGCAGTTGTTGATTTGAAACGTGTAGATTCTTTTAAAGATGAATTCAAATACGAATGAAACTCAAATACCAGGATACGTATATTCGAATACTGCTATCAAATACCTGGAAACGGATGATATTCGAATACTGTTGTGAAAGCATGAATCCGGATATTCGGGTACTATTGAGTGCATTCAGCAGACTCAACAGTTGCGGAGCAGCTACCAAATTTTCTGCTGAACGCGTGCGCTACCTAGCTGCTACCGCTCCAGCGGTCGCCATTTTTTGTAGCGATAGAAAAGTACGCTCACTTGGAGCGGAGCGTAATAAGCTACTTTTGACCTTGTGAGTGTCACATGTTATGACACTTGTTATAGGTTATGTTGTCGTATTTAAAAGAAAAAGTCCACGCTACTTTACCCAGTTCAAAACTTTGATACAATCCAATCTGACATCTTTTTATTTTTAATAACCTCAAATGTGACCACTCATTTGACATTTCACTGACAACTGACAGGCGTCAGAAATGCTTTTCAGCAGAACGCCAACTGTTGAGATGTAGCGGCTACAAAAGTAGCGGCTCCCGATCTTTCTGCTGAATGCAACCATTATAAAATGCACGGATTCATATAATCGAATTCTGTCATAAAGTGAATTGATCCGGATATTACTGGTATCCAATAACCGGGCGTGGATATTCGAATACTGTTATTAAATATCAGGATCTAGATATTAGCATGCTGTTGTTTTTTAGTCCAGGTATCTGAAGGTTTCGGAGCGAAGGGTTGTGGTTCTTGGACCAAAGCGTGTAGCGTACCTGTTTAATAGCAGGTCTATCTCATTTTATCTACAGCTAGAACTGTGTTCTGCTGCTAGAATGTACATGTACATGGGAAGTATGATACCTATTCTCCGACATTTCAACATAGTTGAAACTAAACGCAATCAGCCAAAGATTGCTGAAGATTTTATTTATTCGATATGACTGTATGTAAATAGATTTTCTACTTGGTTTATAATACTCAGTTTTTCTATTTTCTATTTTCCTTCTCTGTCGTGCATTTTTCATTTTTGTTGACAAATGAAGGCTCTTTAATGTATAGTATTGAACATAAATATTGTCTTTGAATGTATATTTATGTTTAATACGTTACAAAATGTTTTATATCTGTTTATATTTGTAAGAAGCACACTCCATCACTAATGTACACACAATCTTTCATTTTGTAGTGGTAATTGATGTATTATAGTTTATTTGTTTTAATAAAATTGTTGATATAAAGTTAAGTTGCCTTTTTAATTCCAGTTCACTTAAATTAAATTAGTACTTAATGGGTAAGTAAAACGTGCTTTTATTTGCTTGAACTAATGCTTCTTGGGCTGTTCGGTCGCAGTCGATATGTTTCGCTGCTTGACGTTTCGACCAATACTAGGTTTATGTATTCTCAGACGCTGTTACCTGTTAGGTGACTCCCCGAATCGTGAAGCAGCGAAGCACGCCGACGCTGAAGCGACGGAGCGTGTCGACATCGGCCGAAGAGGACAAAAAACAGTAGTTCTTCAGGATCGCTTATATCATCCCGTTTTCACAACACTTCTTTTCAAATCTCTTGTTCAATATTTGGTATGAAAAATTTTATCCGGACATACAGCGTCAAAAAAATGAACGTTAACTCTGAGCCAGCGATATTTGGCGTTGAGCGAATAAAAGTAACGATCTCATTTATGAAAATATTTATTTTCTAAAGCCTTAAACTGATCCCAGAATATTAGACACAATAACGTATGCGGTCCTAACCTAAGATACATCGGACCGAAACCTTTGTAGAAAGCAGGTAAGCCCTCCGCCCTGTAGATCTTGATAACGCAGTCAATGTAGCCTTGGTATAGTTTTCCTTTCCCTCTCTCGTCGGTTGCTACAAAAAAAATGTCATACCATAAGTTAACCGTATACAGCTGTTATATACAGGGTGAGTCAAGCTCAACGCCTCGGAGTCTTGTGACCAAACGATACCATTTTTCAAAAAATCGACTTTGCAAGTGTATGTAGGTCGAGTTGGGCTACATTTTAAAAATAATGACTTTTATACAGGGTGTCTAATAAAAGCGTGACATATCAAAGTTATGTTTTTTTAAATGGAATACCCTATATATTATTGCATATTTAGATTCCTGGGTGCATTTTAATGTGACTTTATGTATCACACATGGGACTTTAAGTGAACCGTTTAGGTGCAAATCACAATTTTGGGTATAGATAGATGTCAGAAAAAAATTGAATATCGCAGCTATTACAAATCATAGAGTGCTGTGACTTTTCCGTGTTACTAAGCATGAAATGTGTCAGCTTATGGTAGACGGTCGAGTTCGAATTACATTTGTACTTGGAGAAATCGGTAGATCAATTGAGGAAACTTCAATCAAAGGTAACTTGATTTTTTTAAATGGGAATGTATAATTTTTTTATACGATCAAATGTGCAATCTGATAGGCTTTCTAATTGTATCAGGTTTTGAATATCAATCTATGGTAGTTTTTATTAAATTTCGAGATTTCAATCAAATCAGTGTTTTTAAATTTCCCTACCTATAAACAAACTAGCAGGCCATGAAATATAAACAAAATCGTATTCAGATGGAAGAAAATAACTAACTTAGCAAAAAGATCCAGCAGAACTAGAGTAAAAGAACAAGTTTATAAAAATTCCCCACAACAAATCAACTCTAACCAGAAACAACGGCAGTAACATGTCTAAGGTTCAAGAGAAGCTGGAGTACGACAGAAATGGATAATTTTCACAGCCTACTAGCGACTGCAATGAACTAGAAATTAAAAATTTCCAAAATCACTAAACACTTTGAAATGAAAGCAAAACTTTCAGCGATCGTTGCCGTCAGTCTAATATCTTTAGAATGCAATTTCACATTTAATGGTATAAAACAGTAGTCATTTCCGTCAAAGTCAAAAGTAATGATACCTCTCACTGTCGTCCTTTAAATTTTTCAGTATCTATTAGCAAGATCGCAAAAAAGGAATACTGACAAATCATATTTTAATTTTCTGCCAGGTAAATTATGTTTAATAATTTGAGCAGATTTTTAATTTATTCTTCATTTTCGGCGATCTTGCTTATAGGTAAGTATTGAGGAATTTGCAGTACTCCAGTCAGAGGTATCGGTTACTATTTTTTTATATCATGAAATGTTAAATTTTATTCTGAAGCTATTAAACTGCCAGCAACATTACGTGGTAGATTTCCTTTCATTTCAAAATTCACAATGGTTTTGTGAATCGTCAATCTTTAGAATATTGTAGTAGCCGGTATGCTGTGAAAAATACCCATTTCTGTCGTACTCCAGCTGCTTTTTGACGTTAGATGTGTTATGTCAGCTATTTCTGGTTAGAATTGATTTGTTGTAAGTCACTTTTATAACTTTGTCCCTTTACTCTAGTTCGTCCGTAACTATCTGCTAAGTTAGTTGTTTTGTTCCGTCTGAACAATTTTTTGTTTATATTTCATGGCCTGCTAAGTTGCTTATAGGTAGGAAAAGTGAAAAACACCGATTTTACTGAAAATTTGAAATTAAATCAAAACTACCAGAGATTGATATTTACAACCGGATATCGTTAGAAAGCTTATTAAATTGCACATTCGATCGTATAAAAAAAATTATGCATTCCCATTTGAAAAAATCAAGTTACCTTTGATTGAAGTTTCCTTAATTGATCTACCGATTTCTCCAAGTACAAATGTAATTCGTACCCGACCGTCTAACGTAAGCTGACACATTTCATGCTTAGTAACACGGAAAAGTCACAGCACTCTAAGATTTATGATAGCTGCGATATTCAATTTTTTTCTGACATCTACCTATACCCAAAATTGTGATTTGCACTTAAATGGTTCGCTTAAAGTCCCATGTGTGATACATAAAGTCGCACTAAAATGCACCCGAGAATCTAAATATGTAATAATATACAGGGTATTCCATTTAAAAAAACATAACTTTGATATGTCACACTTTTATTAGACACCCTGTATAAAAGTCATTATTTTTAAAATATAGTGCAACTCGACCTACATACACTGGTAAAGTCTATTTTTCGAAAATTGGTATCGTTTGGTCACAAGAGTCCGAGGCGTTGAGCTTGACTCACCCTGTATACCGACCAAGATTTTTTTTACACAGACTGTAAAATTCCAAATCACGCAAGGTAAAAAACATAAGGG
Source organism: Callosobruchus maculatus (assembly GCA_951848785.1). Taxonomy (NCBI): domain Eukaryota; kingdom Metazoa; phylum Arthropoda; class Insecta; order Coleoptera; family Chrysomelidae; genus Callosobruchus; species Callosobruchus maculatus. Next base: position 365,037 of record CATOUR010000210.1, on the reverse strand, counting down.
TTGAATGGACTAGTATCATGGGTTTGAAAACCATGATTAATAATAATAATAATAATAATTTATTGGTGCTAATATACACTAAAAAATGTTTGCACATGTCAAAATAAAAGATAAACAAAGGAGGACACCAAGTATAAAATCTGTACACACACATACAAATACACCATATAAAAAAATATCTTACACTTTTACATAAAATCATCAAAACTGTGGGTACAGAACTCATTAATGTCATAAAATGCTTTTCTTGTCAGGTATTGTTTTATAGTTTTTTTGAACATTATAAGGCTCATCAATCTACAGTGTTCAGATAATAAATTAAAGAACTTTATGCCATGATAGTTTGTCACGCATCTTGTCCTTAGCAGTCGGGTAAAATGGGGGACTTATTGATCTCGATTTCTTGTTTGGTAGCTATGAGCATTTCCTTGTCTGTTATACTGGTCAATGTGTTTTTTTACATATAACAGACGCTCCAATATGTAGATGCTTGGCATAGTCATTATTCTGTGTTGAATAAAAGCTTGTTTACAGCAGTCACTATATTTAAGATCAGCAATAACTCTCGCACAACGTCGTTGAACTGCGAAAACTTTAAACATGTGTGGAGAGTGGCCCCAGTTTAAAATGCAATATTGTGCATTTGAGTGAAAATATGTATAATATGCCGTCAACAATGTCTTTTTAGAGCCTGTGTTACTTAAATTACGAATCATGAAGGTGATTTTAGAGAGGTTTTCTTGAAAGGCTTATAATGCCAAGTCATATTTGAGTCAATATGAATCCCCAAAAATTTCACTGATTCTATAAGATTATTGTCGTGAGTTCGCGTAGTAATTATAAGTTCCTGAGATTTCGATGTATTCATTGATAATTTATTTGAAACTAACCAATTCTGCATAAGAGCTATATAAATCATTATAACCTCTTAGTGTATACAAAGATGGGTGTACTGTTGCATTTCGTTACTCTCAGCATCGTTTTTTACTAGTAATTCCATTTTAAAGTTTAAAAAAAGGAATTTAAATTTATCCAATCGGTGCAATGCGCGCCATACAACAGCAAACTGAATGCCCATGCATGCACCCGATGCAATTCAGTCACCCACCCAAGCGCTAACCGCGCACAAGGCTGCTGCTGCCCCACTATCAAAGGCAGACTTTTTTGCCACTTATGCAGGCTCTCAGAATCTTAGGTCAAGGATCTGGACCAGCTAACATAGATATTTTTTCTCATCAACATTAAGAAAGTCTACATTAAAAAATCCAACCTCAGTTTAACGGTCCGATGAAATATGACGCCACCTCCCAGACCATATCGCGGCCACTGTGCGACCTTCCATGATCATGAAGCTGCCGCTGAATCATTTCTTTCAGGACTGTGCAAACATAGTTCTTGTTTACTCCTTCTAACCTATGCGAATTCGTTGGCTTCACTGGCGGTATATATCAAACTATCTATTTTTTGGCATGTGTAGAGGATCACATAAAGGTATGCATTGAATATTGGGACTTAAGTTAGAACGGTAAAACCCGTCTTCCAATTGGCTGCTCCCCTATAGTCCCGTAACGTCACGCGACTAGAAAAATTCAAATATTTTCCTCATTGTCTCAACTTTCCAGTGTTCAAAAAAATCGCGGAAAAATATGACCAGGTTCTGATGCCATACTCTATCATATACAGCCATAAAAAAATTCATGATACTAGTCCATTGTTGATCAATACTTTGCAGTAACTACCAAGTACCTCCTTTTCCCCTGACCTCTCTCCGCAACAAGGTAATGCCTAAATAATATTTTTATTTTCACTTTTTTATGTTTTTCACTGAGCACACTAGAGATCTCGTAAACCAATCTTCCCCATGCTAGCACACAATCAACATGGTACGTCACTGTGTCAACTTCCTAATGGCGTGAGTGCATCCATCACGTACCGGTCTTTGGACAACGTCCAGCCTAACGAGGAGTCTGTGGCATTAGGGCATTCCTATAAAGTGTACTTACGTTGATTGTAAAGTCTGGTCAAGATGAGATCGAACGGTGTCATCGTAATACTAATAGCCACGCCCCCCACCATGGCTCCAAGAAATGACGTCAGCAGCCTTTTGTCTTTGAAGTAGTCGTACTTGTGCAAATACTGTTTAACATATTCGAATGAAACGAGCTGCGAGATAGAGCCAAAGAATGCTCTTGGAACAGAAGCTGACGCTCCTCTGAATAAGCCTCTCACCTGTAAAAAAATATTATATTCAGGTGTTGGTTCGAAACTCAGGTCTTGCAACTCTTTTTTTCATTTTTTTATACCAAGGATTTATTGATTTGCTTTTTACTCGTGTTACGCACACTTTGTTCTACTATCAACTGATCAGTTTTTATTAGACATTTTACTTGCACAGTGGAAACAGTGTTGCCAACTTAGCGGAATTTCCGCTAGATTTAGCGGAATTTGTTTTAAATTTAGTGGACAAAATTGGCGATAGCGGATAGCGGAATTTTTGACGGATTATGAGATTTTCTTAGCTGATTTCAGCTGGTTTTCATCATCATCATCATCATAGTCACAATGTCTTAACAGATATGTGAACTCGTAAAATGCATTAAGTCGGAGCTAGAGTATTGCCGACACGAATATTATCAATAGTTTTGAGAACTGATTTTAGCTTATTAATTTTCAGATAAGAACTAGGCATATGAGGAAAATCTAATTTGCCAGCTTTCTGCCAGACTGGGAAGTAGAAAATGTGGAAAAAGATGTACAAAAGTATTTAAATCCTAAACAATATTTGGGCTTCCAGTTTGAAAATAAGATAAATGAATTAGTTTAAAACAAATATATAACAGCTGATGATGGAAAAACAGTGAGAAAGATGTCGCGATTTCCTGATTGATTTGTATAACCAGTTAAAACAACGTTTGCCTGATAATATAAAACATTTAGAAAAAATATCATTAATTTCGCTCCAAAATGTACTAAAGCAACAAAAAGATAATGGAAAATCTATTAAGTCTGCTACAGAATTTAAACATTCCCGAAAACATTATAGGTTTGATTGGACAGCAATACACCAACATAAATTTTGTTAAATGGGAAAATACTACTGACACAATTAAGTTTTGATCCGAAGTGTGGCTATATCGGGACGCGAGTGGAGAAAACCCTGTTAAAGAAACATGTGAGTTTGCCTTGGGCGTCCTTGTATTGCCTTTCTCCAAATTGTCATTATTTTATGTTAATATAACTTTTTTGTTTGGCACCCTTAAATTTATGTTTGACCTGGGTGGGGGGGGTAGTATGTTTAGCGGAAAATAATCCAATCTAGCGGATTTTAGGCCTGTACTTGGCGGAAAATATTTTTTAGTGTTGGCAACAATGAGTGGAAATGAAGTTTGTCCGTCAACACCAATCGCCAATTGCTCTGATTGCAATATCAAAATGAAATTAATCCAAAAAAGCAAAATTATTTGTAATTTTTGTTGTACTTCTAAAATATCTAATGAAATTTGATTCACATTTATGTCGATAGGAGAAAAAAATAACACGAGTAAAAAGCATATTAGTAATTTTTTGGTACAAAAAAATAAAAAAATTAGTAGCAAGGCCTGGGTTTCGAATCAACATCCGCTAAAATACAGATTCACCGTCTAACACTCTAAACTGCTGCGCCATCCAGCGTTCTGTGAAGGGAATCGCTTAAACGAAACATATTTGATAAGGTGCTTTATTACTGGAATTTGTAATCTAATTTCAAACGTTTAAAAAGATATTTGTTTAGATCGTAGATCTCGTCTCAAGCTGCAAGCTTAATTCATCGTCTATGTTGCAACAAATATGCACTAGTTACACGTACGTATTTTCACAATTGGCTAGGAATCTGTACTGTATTCACAGCCAAGCCAGACCCAATGAAAACAAGCCCGCGTGCGTGATCGGCTTATGTCGGTAGGGTCCCTAATAGTTCAGTACACTATGTGTGAATTGTGTGTTATAATCCGGCAAGTAAGTACCCCCAAGACTGACTAGAAATCAGATCCAAATATGCGATGTCAAGTTTTCATTGCCTAAATGATCATTTCAAACTGGCAACTGGCTAATTTTAAGTTGCTATGGGTTAATTGGCGATTCCAATTACCGATGAGGGCGCTGGCGTTTGTAAACAAATATGGAGGATAGCAGGTATCCTGCACGCTGTGACACGCTTTTGGAGGAAATGAGTGGCAACGAATGCTTGTATCATAGTGTTTTTTGGAGTGGCAACCATAAACACTACAGTTTTTATTAAACTTGCTAGCCTTTCTTGATTTGAAGCCTGATGTAGATGCCATATTCTTGACAATAGCGTATGAAGAAGGTCCGAAGAAATATTCTAACACACTATATACAAATTAACAAAGACCAAACTCGAAAACACGACTGAACGAAGAAACATAAACGGCATATAAACGGTTAATGGCATGTTAATTGTGTGCCGTTCGAAATTCGAGTACCTGCTTTGTCAGTGTAGATTTTTGCCGCTAGAGGTCTCATCGATTTTTGGAATTGCCAATAGGGCAACTCTTTTAAATAGTAATATAAAATTCCATAATTGCACTGGACTATAGCTGGCGCGTTCGCAGATGGCAGCGGGCAGTAACCACGCTAATGCTGCATGCGACTGTTTATGTGGAGTCTATCTTGGGATTGAATATACTGTAGAATCTACTATCGGAGTTGCACGTCGCGTCGTTGGTCAAAGGAACATCCTGACCACCGTAGTGACGTCACACCGGTTCGGAAGCTGTCGGCGTGTCTTCGGTACTGGATTCAAGAACCCATTTTTATTTAGATTTGAATTATTAAATAGAGAACAAAAATAATGTTGTATGATCTTTCCCATTTACCACAAACATTTTTTTTAATTCAAAACCACAATTCTCATTAGATCCGAATTTTGTAGTGTTTAGATGCATATCTGTTCAATACCAAAATCGAATCCGATTCAAATTGAATCTTTCATGTAAACGTAGTAACTATTGTAAAACGGTTTATGACTTCGTTGATCTTAAATGATCGTAAACTTACACCATGTCCACGATATATCCTCTTCAGAGCGTCCCATGAACCTCTGTGCTCATGTTGATGACCAACGGCTATCGCCTGGACCGCTTGCGACTGTAACTGGGTCTTGACAAGGAACAACGGACTGGAAAGGACCTGCCCCAGGACACCACCTATTCCTGTAATGAGCACGCTTTGTGCAAATACTATGTTGCCTTTTTTGTCTCTGATATAACCTCTATTATCACAGAACTGGAAAGTACCTGCAACACAAAAAAATATGGCTAGGAATGTCAATTATTCGGAAAACTTGTTTAGACATCGATAAATATAGATGTTGACATTTGACAAAAAAAGTATTGCTTATTGCCAAGTTTACTCAGTCAAATACAACAAGTACTGTGTGCCCATCGTAAACTGACCAACAAAAAGAATTCGGTGAAAGACGTAAAGATGATATACTCAATTTCTATACTAATTATCCCTATTTCCATCTTTTGCGTCTTGTTTTATTTTAGTTTTCAAGAAAATAGCAAATAATTTATATCTCCAAAGGCCAGGTTGTACAATGTGAGCTTAAGCTTCGGCTTAAGGTAAGCAAGCCGACGTTAAACCACGTCAGTTGCAAAACGTCCATTGTACAATGCTGGCTTAGCCCCCCCCCCCCCACTCCAAGCTTAACACCAGCTTACGTAAGCGAGCTTAGCTGAGGTTTAAACCTAACTTGATACAAGTAACATGATATGTCAAGGAGGAACCTTCAAATTGCTTGTCACTTTATTTGGTCATATTTTTTGAAAGATTTGTGTCTAATTTAACAAAGAGAGCAAATGAAAGAACCTTAGAGAAAGAACAGAGACATAAACGGTCGTTGCCGAAATTTGACACAAACTGTCATAGGTGCCTAACCAAAAAAGCTAATTTTTCAGATGATATGTCAGTACTTGTTGCTTCATTGATGCCAACTGTAGTAAATTTCATTATCAATCAGGTTTAACTACTAAGCCGACGATTGTACAACGGGTGTCGACTTTAAACCTGAGCTTAGCTAAGCTTAGGCTTAACAAAGCTCGTGCTAAACCCGCATTTATACAACCGGCTCTTAATATATTATTTATCTAGTTCATAAAAACTTATAACAACAACCGGCATCAGTAGATTTTCTTCCCTCACCTTGAAGACGGTGCAGCACCATGATTGGATAATCGGCGCAGACTAAATTTAGATGTCCTTGTTTTACTTATTTTCTCTATCCCCTTTTATACTCGACCTGATAATGGCGGATAAGGGGTGATTAGAGATGTAAGCTTGTATAAGTACCTGGGTGTGACTATTACGAAGCAAGCCACAAATGCAGCTGAAATAAGAAATCGTATCGGGCAGGGAAAGTACGCGACTAAATAGCTAAGTAGTCTATTTTGGAGTACGCAAATAAAGACCGACACTAAAGTCAGGCTGTACAAGACAATAGTGGAGAGCATCGCCACCTATGGAGCTGAAGTTTGGGAAACCACCGAGGCTATGAGGAAAAAACTCCTAGTGATGGAAATAGGAGTCTGCTGCAGACTGAGGATCCAGGACAGAATCAGGAATGTAGATATAAGGGGCAGACTCAACATCGCCACCAGCATCATTGATACGATAGATGCGAAAAAATTGAGGTAGTATGGACCATGTATGTCGAATGGCCGACAACAGATGGCCCAAAAGAGTTCTCCAATGGACACCCAGTCAAAGGAAAATAAGAGGAAGACCAAAGAAAAATTGGAGACAAGGTGTTGAGAAAGCCATGAGGCAGAGGAACCTGTCTGATGGCGACTGGAGAGACCGTAGGCTGTGGAACATAGGATGCGATAAACGACCCTAGCGTTGTATCCAAATCGCAAGATGATGATGATGATAATGACGCCCGCTACCTGAGAGAGTCTCCCTCTCCACTTACCTCATGCCGCGCTGGTCAATTTACGATGGTCACACAGTACAAAGTCAATGTACTACTCACCAAATCTCAACCCATTGAGTATCAGCTGCACCCATAAAGCGGGCACAAGCCCTTTCTGTAACGCCAGCACCCCGTCGTTCGTAGCTACCACGTATCCTGCATGTAACACGTTCCTGTAGTGCACCACGTGTTTTCCTTTTGCTTGCAACTCTCCCTGAAGCTGCATTCGTGTCTTTAGCACCTCCAATGGGTTCGTGAAGCAACAAGCTGCCATGGCAGCTGCACCTCCCAAGGCGAATTCCATATTTTCAATGGGAGGGTGTCATGGAACTGGAAATCGTCAGAAAATTCTTCACTTCCGGATGCGCAGGTTGCACGGGACATCCTCAAGACACGATGACGACTGAGACTACAATAACATGATCATCCAGCAAATACCAGGTGTCCCAGAATTTCCTTGGCACGTGATATCATCGTAATAAAAAAAGTTAGAGTATACTATGCTTTCAAAACATTTTCATTGTACTTCAACCCTTAAAACTTACCCCCTACTTTATTTTCAAATAACACGCAAGAGTTATTCATACACAAATTACGTCCTTAGTTTACGAGTATTTAAAATCTTGTAGTACTTATTTTATTTAAATATTGCCTTAGGTTTCATACACAAACCGTTTTTTTTTTTCGGAAAATCATAAGCATATTATTAAATAAAATAAGGATTTGTTTGATGGGTAATATTTCCGTAAAAAACATAACAAAGACGTTTGTTTTGAATAGCATGGCATGATAGGTCATACAGTACTCTTAAAAATCCACTGACATTTTTTATCCACTTTTGCTGGAGTGCAGAAGGGCTCTTGACGACATCTCAGCGAAACACAAGGTATCACTGATGTGGGCACGCTGGGGTAAAGGGTAACGACATGGCGAATCATCTGGCTAGGATGGGATCCGGCAACAGTTTTGTGGGCCCAGAACCAGCCTTAGGACTATCTGCAAACTTGATTAGGAAAGCAACTGGAGAGTGGATCCAGAATCAACACTCTCTGAGATGGAACAATATCTCTGGTCATCTCCGTCAGGCTCGGGAACTATTAGCAGGGCCTGCAAAGAGAATAGGACGATTTTGTCTCTCTCTGGATAGGAGTAACTTGAGATTGCTAGTACGCCTATTAACGGGTCACAACACCTTCAGGCGTCACTTGTTTGTGATGAGGGTGGTCAACGACCCAACGTGCACGTGGTGTGGTGAAGAGGAAGAATCCTCGGCACACATCTTGTGTCGCTGTGAAACCCTGGGTTATCACAGGCAGACTATGCTGGGCTCAAGAACCTTGGAACTAATAGAGATAAAACGGATAGGACCTAAGAATGTACTTGCCTTTGCCAAAAGGGCAGGTCTTAGGAACTAGCGCGGATAGAGGCGCAAAAGGGCCCATCGGTGGCCTATGCACCAGCCACATTCCGTGCTGGACAGCCTCTGGTCCTTATTCATTCATTCATCCACTTTTGCAAACATATTAGGCGTCAAGCAAATTCTTATTTTATTTTTACTATGCTTATGATTTTACGAAAAAATAAGTTTGCGTATAACATGAAAGATACCGCAGGATTTTAAATAAAATAGGGATATAATTTATGTACGAAAACCTATGGGATGCTATTTGAAAACAAAAAGGTGGGGGATGATTTTTCGGGGATGACGTACAAAAGAAATGTTTTAAATGCATGGTATGATAGACTCTATAATACCATATTCAGAATTACAAATCAGTTCTTGCTTAAAACTTTTTCGTTACGAAAATACCACGTGTCAAGGAAATTATGAGACATCCGGTATACAGGGTGTCCCAGAAGTCAACGTCAAGCCGCTACGGGGTGACAGGATCGGTTGTAGCTGTCATGAGAAAAATCATAAAAAAAATCTATCCCATGTAGTTTGAAAATTATGGGCATTTAAAAAAAACCTGGAAATTTTCTCAAATTATAACAATTTTTCGGTTATTGTGGTTAGCTGTTATTATTTTTGTTCATTTAAGCTTTGGAACCTTAACCCTAAATAACATTTCTAGAAGCACAGTCGAAAATAATGAAACAATTGCCCCAAGTTTTCTAGAATGAAGACTATTTATTAAACTATGAATGTAAGATTTTCAAAGTTTGCGAACTTTGGAAGACCCTCCTTTAAAAAAAATGGACAAAAGTACCTTGGCAAGTACCATTAAAAGTTTGCGCATTTAACCAGGATTGTAAAATGGTACAATACTTTTAGTAGTTTCATACTAAAAAAATCGAGTAAAAAAATAGAAACCTCAAGTAACCCGATTTTTGCTAACCCATTTCACTCTGATTAGATGTCCTTTATTCGCACAAGCTTTTGATAGATTCTTAATTTTACGGCAAAATGATGAGAGATATGGATAATGAACATATTTGCTATGAGTGAGCGAGACAGATAGTGTCGCCACTTTTAGCAAAGTCAACAAAAATAAGTAAAATTAATAAAATAATGAAAAATTTTGACCTAGTTTAGTTTAGGTTTATTGAAATAAAAGTCAGGCAATAAAATAATGTTCAAATTGTTTACCATCAGCCTCAATGCACGCCCTACATCTTTTTATTTTACTACTACTATTTTACTATCTAATTTTACTTATTAGCCAGGCGTACCCTCGAGAGTTGATGTCCTCAGCAGCTTGAGAAATTCATTTGCGCAGCTCGGCTGCGCTCTCAGTGAGCTTTGAATAAACTTTTTCTTTGAGAACACCCCGATAACAAAGTTCCAGGGGATTTAAATCTGGGGAACGGGCTGGCCACTAGATAGTGCCTGCACGTCCACATCCACCTCCCGGATATTTTTTGTCAAGGAAACCTCTTCCTTGCACTGCGTAATGCGCTGGGCAGCCATCTTGTTAATACCCCATGTGGCGACGATCTGTTAAGCAGTCTACAGACGTAGATGCATGCTGCGATTCAGGTATCGGCTTCTACGTTTCATAACGCAAGTAGCAGCGTGTGTGCTACTGAATCACGAATTTGGTATCAGTTGCGGCTTGCAGCAATGCAGATTCTGCAATCCTATTATGGATGGTGAGCCATGTCGCCGAGCCGGTGACGCTGATGCACTGATGCAGGTTTCAACGTGTATAGTATTGCGTCGATGCAAAGAAATAAGCCCACCCTACTATTCTTGTGTTGCATAAAACGTGCAAGTTTCATGAAACCTTGAGTCGATTGAGGAATCGCAGCTTACATCAACGTCCGTAGGCCGCTTTAGTGGTACGTCCTCTAACAAAGTTGGTAAATTTTATCGTAAAAAATGTAGGTAATTCGTGCCAATCAAATTCTCAGGCAGCTCAAAAGGCCCAATAATTTTGCCGTTTAAAATTCCGGTCCACAGGCTTACTTTAAAGCGATACTGGGATCCGTCTTCTCGCATTAAACGTGCCTGGCTAATAAGTAGATCTCTTTTAAGAAAATGTAGGACTTGTATTGAGGCTGAATGTACACAATTTGAACTTTCATTGTAATAAAAACCTAAACCTAAACTAAGCTAGGTCAAAATATTTCATTATTTTATTAGTTTTACTTATTTTTGTTGACTTTGCAGAAAGTGACGTCACTATCTGTCTTGCTCACCCATGGCAAACATGTCCACTACCCACCTCTCTCATCATTTTGGCGTAAAATTAAGAACCTACCAGAAGCTTGTGCGAATAAAGAACATCTGACCTGAGTGAAATGGATTAGCAAAAATCGGGTTACTTGAGGTTTTTCTTTTTTTACTGGTTTTTTTTAGTATGAAACTAATAAGTATTGTACCATTTTACAATCCTTGTTCAATGCGCCAACTTTTAATGGCACTTGCTGAGGTACTTTACTACATTTTTTTTAAAGGAGGGTCTTTCAAAGTCGGCAAACTTTGAAAATTTTAAATTCATAGTTTAATAAATAGTCTTCATTCTAGAAAACTTTGGCCAGCTGTGTCATTATTTTTGACTGTGCTTCTAGAAATGTTACTTAGGGTTACGGTTCCAAAGTTTAAATGAACAAAAATAGTAAAAGTTAACCACAATAACCGAAAAATTGTTATAATTTGAGAAAATTTCTAGGGTTTCTTTAAATGCCCATAATTTTCAAATTGTATGGGATAGATTTTTTTTATGATTTTTCTCATGATAGTTACAACCAATCCTGTCACCCTGTAGCGGCTTGACGTTGACTTCTGGGACACCCTGTATAAACTCACTTGTACTGGGTGGTCAGATATCATACATAAAATGGGGTTACTTGAATAATAAATGCTTTTTCCAATAAGACCATGTTTGTTGAACTCTGTTGATTCGTTTGGGAACAATAGCTGTTTATTTAAAATAACATTCAATTACCCCCCCCCCCCAACACCACTTCAAAAAGTGTTAAACAGAAATTACTCCAGTAAATACTAGCTTTTGGGAATATTTACTAGCTAGATTTAGATGAAATATCACTTTAAATGTTTGAAACAGAAAATGTTGACCATCTTGGAAATTTGAACATATTTTGGGCGGTCTCTTTTACCCGCTTAGTCATTTTTTTTCACCGCAAGTCTCTATGACAAGTAGTTTCCAAGATACAGTACTTGGCAATCTTATTTGACAACCCGGTATATAGAGCTGTCTGACACCAACTTTAGCATGAAAAACAGTCCTTTTACGAAATAACTACTCACACCGTGATGTCCAAAGAGCAACATACAAGTTTACTTCTCCAAGGGTCACTTGATAAAAAAAAACTAATAACACTTTATTGCATACCCTTACCCTTGATGCCATTTTTTGAATTTATTTTTTCTCGGAAAGGAACCCTACTGAACCAAGAAAAAATATTAGAATTTCAAAAATTTTTAGTGGCGTATACCTTTTACTCGATAATTTGGACAGGACGCCACTGAACTTGATAATTTTCATCTCTTTATGGCTAAATAAGTATTTATCACCTCAAATATCTTTATCAAATTTAAACAAACTTGTTTAAACAATAGTTAAAATAAAAGTAAAAGACCGATTTGAAATGAATTTTCAACACTCTGTATTTTGAAAATTAAGCGACTTACAAAAAAAATTATCTCACATTTTCATCTTTAAGGGCGGATTCACCTCATTCATTTCGTCAGAACACCCTCTATGTATTTGTATACACCCATACAGCTTAGGTAATTGCTAAGGGTAGTCTCAGCTATCATCGTCCCAATTAAATGCTCCATTCATGAACTATCTTTTAGAATGTTTGCTTAGCACATTTTTTTAAGAGACTCGCTCTTCTACCAGTTAAAACATCAGTGATTTTTTTTAATGTTATATAATGCCGCCTGTATAAAAAATGTAATCCACAAATAATATGCACCCCCCTCCCACTGACGAAAGCAAATGTAAAAGGTGGAAAGCTAATCCACAAAAATGCTTTGCCCCCGGTCAAGCTAAATTATAGGTGGCGACCGTAATCTGGACCCTCCCCAAAACCTGGCCTACCCTGATGAACAACACAAGTAAAGTCAAGTCTCTGCTTGTTCCTTGTTGGGACCGAATGCGCTAGTCTAATAAGTCTATGTATACAAACCTTTAGTGCTACGACAATTTGGATCGAGTCACAGAACTCAACACTACACAGACAGAAGCGACAAAAGGAGTGTTTATTTTATAAACGAATTTCTGACGTCACGAATTACATTGAACTTTGTACACTGAGAGAAACGTTCAAACGTTAACCGTGCCAGAGTAATTTGAGTTTACACGGAAAGAAAGTATAGAAATGACTTCGTTTCTCGCTGACATTATTAGTACCTCAGACAGAGAAGATGTGCAAAGAACAGCGAAAAATGAATAAAACGAACGATAAGCCAAAGTACAAACCATGCTAAGCAACGCTAAGCTTTAAATAACCTCACATAATCGCCACGACTAACCTGTAAAAGTCACATGTTCAGATAAGATAAGATAAGAGCACAGAACATCATGAAACAAAGCAGAGATTCGGCTATCACTTTGTAAGCTTATAACTGTAACTGGAGTTATATCTCAAAACTTGAAGTATGTTTGCTTTACATATTAATATCCAGCCCAGTGTTCCGTAGGAACTGCAGAACGTACTAATATTCCAAATCTGTCATATGGTTATAAACTTCTTCAATCCCTCATATTACAAATAAAAAGGAAAAACATAGGTAAACTACAAAAAGACAAAATCAAACAAAGGTTTTTATAAGATACAGCACTTTTCTCAAGATATGTATAGCACAATAAAAAGACAATAGGTATTAATTATTGTTTAATTGCATAGTTTTAAATTTTGCAAAAAATGTACAATAGATTAACCCACCTGCCATATTTTACCATGTTTTATGACAAAATATCTGTACCTGCAAATTAGCGTGTAGTGAATTATAGTATGAAAAATATAAAAACATTAGTTTTATTTGTTTGTAGCCGAACTCCACTATTGAGAATATTTCTTACCACTACTCATACGCAACATTTATTTATAATTCATATTTCAGGCATATTGTTACTTGAAGTAATTAAATATCGAAGGTTTCACCTCCATAACACATTAAATACATCTCTATACATATTTAAACTGGTTCCTTGAGTTTCTGTAATTCATGTGTATATTTCAGAATTGGATTTTTACGGATTTTGTATATTTGACACTATGGTTTTATACCAATGCCTAAATGGAATGATGCAAAAAATATAAAAATTACTAGAGAAACTATCTGCCCGACGACTAATCGATTTTATGCAAAAATAAAAGTTTATCTCATTTCATAAAGGCTACAGTTGTACAACAGCACTATGTGGTTATATTGTCACACCTCATTGGGGCCGTTGGGGGGTGGGGGGTTGTAAAACTGAAATATTTGTTGTATTCATAATAGTTTTTCCATTGACCTATGGAAGAAATACCTAACGACATAATATTCTTTTTAAGTCCATATCTGAACGTTGGCTTGCCTATTACAGAAATTCATTTGTTTGTTTGTCTGTCCTGGAACTTTTTCTCGCTTTTTTATGAAATCCTGATAAAATAAAACAAACGAATTCATTTATGAAAATATTTATTTTCTAAAGCCTTAAATTGATCCCAGAATACTAGGCACAATATGGAATGGGGACCTAACCTAAGATACATAGGCCCGAAGCCTTTATAGAAGGCTGGAAGGCCTTCTCTTCTGTAGATCTTGATAACACAGTCGATGTAACCTTTGTACAGTTTTCCCTTCCCCTTCTCGTCAGTAGCTGCAAAAAAAGAATAATTATAGCTCAACCTAAAGAAAGTGGCAGAAATGTATAATTTACTAAAAATATGTATCATTCGAGCGGTTTTTCGAAATTATCTCCTCTCTCCTTGCTGATAGATTGATCCAGTTCAATCTACAGCTTCGCACATCAACATCGTGCATGGAACCAGGCAAGCCACTATCATCCCAGGAGACAGCGGCATGCCTCACAGATCAAAATAGATATCAAAACAATTGTCGAGTGGGGATTAGTAAATAAGGTACAGTTTAACGTACAGAAAACTCAGGCAACAACAGCGACAAAGAAGTTTCACGTTGGCTTACCAAGTGTGGAAATGGAGGGCCACCCGACAGTCGAGTCACCTTCTGTCAAGCTTTTGGGGATCAGCATCAATAATTACATGCCCTGGCACGACCACGTCGGTCGTCGGTATTGCTAAAACAGCACCCCAGAAGCTTAGAGTTTCATTCCGCTGTAGGAAGCTATGTACACCAGAGCAACTACTGCTGCTCTACAAGGCACAGGTCCCACCATCGTTAGAGTATTGCTCCCATGTGTGGGGATGCTCTCCGAAGCACTCTCTAAAGCTTCTGGATACTATCCAGAAGAGAGCAATTAGATAAATCGATACGCCTAACCTCACAAAGGACCTCCACAGCCTGGAACATCGAAGAAGAGTGACTGACCTGTCCCCGTTTTACAGATTCTATCACGGAAGATGTTTGAGTGAGCTCTCCCAGATAATAACACCAAAGGCTGTCCAAACGAAGAACACTAGAGAGGCTCTGCTAGATCGTCCATACCAGGTGGAGGTCCCTACTCCCCAAATAAATATCCTCCAGCATTTCTTCTTTTGGAGAATTTCGACGCTGTGGAATGAGCTGCCGGGGAATTTGTTTCCCCACAGCTACAACCTGCAGCCTTTCAAATCTAACGTGCACCGATACTTATCCTTTCGTAGCGCTTCTACAGCGCCAAAGGCCTTCAACTTTTGCGGGACGCTGACCATAACAATAATTCACAAGTGCCTGATGGCAGTTCAGTGCTGAGTTCATGCTTAAAGCACTTGAGCGCCTGTAGTGCTTGACAGCAAACATTTAGAAAAACAAATATAGACGTAACTAACTACCCAAACACTGCGAACAATTCAAATCTTACATTCTTATAATAAAAAAATCCATTGGCACCCGTATGCATCATTTGGCGATTCTAATCCTAGTTCCCTAATCACGTTATGCTAGTCTTTCGCATCTAGCAATGCACCGTCAAGAGATTAACTAATCCAGATTGGAGATACGGCAAGGTTGTGTTCGCACGATTGTTTTGACAGTAACAGTGTCAAAATTGTCAGTTTGCGGTGCATAGTAAACAAATAATTTAATCCAGGTTTACGTAACTAATCGCGCAACTGACTTACGGTGCAAACGGGCATTAATATTCTACTTACGCTGGTTGTAAAGTCTTGTCAAGATGAGATCGAACGGAGTCATCGTAATACTAACGGCAAGGCCTCCTACCATGGCTCCCAGAAATGACGTGAGCAGTCTTTTGTCTTTGAAGTAGTCGTACTTGTACAAATACTGTTTAGCGTATTCGAATGATATAAGCTGAGAGATAGAGCCAAAGAATGCTCTTGGAATAGAAGCAGATGCTCCTCTAAATAAGCCTCTTCTCACCTGTAAAACAGAAACAATTGTTAGTAAAGACGAGTAGTTTTGCTAAACGTCCCAGAAAATTGGAAACTCTCTAAATTTTGGATCTTGGAAGTCTTAAAAGTCTTGGACTTCTTACAAATGAAAATCATGAAATACTGGTGGTATACTTGAAAACCTTTGGAAATCTTGGAACACGTATAAAACTTGAAAATGTTGTAAATGTTATAGATAATGGAAATATTGGAAATCTTGGGGAAATCTGAGAAGTCCTGGAAATCTTGGGGAGATCTTGGAAATCGTGTAAGTCTTGGAAATCATAAAAATCTTGGAAATTCTTGAATCCTTGGATATCTTGTAAATGTTAGAAATTTTGGAAATCTTGTAATTCCTGAAAATCTTGGATATCATAGAAAACCTGGAAATTCTGAAAATCCTGGAAATCCCTAAAATCCTGAAAATCCTGATAATCTTGGAATGTTTCATACTCTTGGGTGTCTCGGTAGTATTGGAGCCATTGAAATATTTTAACATCATCTTCTGGGACTCCTTGAAAGTTTTAGAATTGCAAGTGTTTGGAAAATGGAGATCTTGAAAATCTTGGATACCTTCCAAATCTGGTATTTTTGGAAATCTTACAAACCTTGGAAATGTGAGAAACCTTGTAAACCTTGAAATTCTAGAAAATTGTGAGAATCATGGAAATCTTGGAATTCTTAGACAGCCCTAAAATAATGGGAAGCTCGAATACATGGGAAATCCTGGAAATCTTGGACATTTTAGAAATGTTGGAAATCTTAAAAATTCCGGATATTTTGTGAATCGTAGAAATCCTGGAAACCTTGAAAATCTTGGAGATATATTATGAAGTTTTGGAAATTTTGGAAATATTGATAATCCCTGATTTCTTGCGAATCGTAGAAATCCTAGAAATCTTGAAAAACTTGGAGATATATGAGGTATTGGAAATATTGGAAACATTACAAATCTCGGAAATCTTAGAAGTCTGGGAAATCTAGGAAATAATAGGAATCTTGAAAATATAGGAAACCTTGGAAACCCTGGAAATCTTGGAAAGCTCGGAAGTCTCCAATATCTTAGAAATCCTGGAAATCTTGAAAATCTTGGAAATCTTTGAAATCTCGGAAATGTTGGCAATCTTAGAAACCCCGGATACCTTGAAAATCTTGGAAATCCTGGAAATCTTGGAAATCTTGGAAATCTTGGAAATCTTGGAAATCTTGGAAATCTTGGAAATCTTGTAAATCTTGGAATCTTGGAAATCCTGGAAATCTTGGAAATCTTGGAAATCTTGGAAATCTTGGAAATCTTGGAAATCTTGGAAATCTTGGAAATCTTGGAAATCTTGGAAATCTTGAAAATCATGAAAATCTTGGAAATCTTGGAAATCATGGCAATCTTGGCAATCTTAGAAATCTTGCAATTCTTGGAAATCATGGACATCTTGGAAATCATGAAAATTTTGGAAATGTTGGTAAATCTTGGAATTCTTGGAAAACTGGAAAATCGTGGATAATTTGGAAATCTTGGCAATCTTGGCAATCTTAAAAATCATGGACATCTTGGAAATATTGAAAATCTTGGAAATTTTGGACAACTTGGTTATCTAGGAAATCTTGAAAATTTTGGAAATGTTGGTAACCTTGGAAATTATGTATATTTTGGAAATATTGGTAATCTTGGAATTCTTGGAAATCTGAAAAATCGTGGAAATCTGGTAAATATTGGAAATCTTGGATTTCTTGAAAATCGTGGATATCATGAAGAAACTGAAAATATTGAAAATCGAAACCATACAAAATGACCACAACTTACACCATGTCCTTTATATATCCTGGTCAGAGCATCCCATAACCCTGTATGTGCATGTTGATGTCCAACGGCTATCGTTTTAGTCGCCTGCGACTGTAACTGGGTCTTGACGAGGAACAAGGGACTGGAAAAGAACTGTCCCAAAACGCCGCCTAGTCCTGTACACAAGGCACTCTGTGCAAATACTATGTTACCATCTTTGTCTCTTATATAACCTCTATTATCACAGAATTGGAAAGTACCTGCAAAAGAAGAGCACATGTCAATTAGGCATTCTGGAAGCTGCTAAAGATGGTTTACAAAACGAAAAAGCCTATCAATTCGGTATATTGTTTTGCATTAATGACGCGCCACTTCCAGCCACTTTCTGTCCGGAATGTGGTTGGTAACCATTTCGCGCATTAACAAATTTCCCCTATCCTAACCTCATAATACTCTATACCATTTTCAGCAGTAGTTTCAAAAGGATCAAATTACATGTCTAGGCGTTAGTTGTAAATTCAAACTGTCAGTAATTTCCATCTGACAGTTTGAAATTACAACTAAAGCTTTAGAAATGTAATTTGATCCTTTTGAAACTGCTGCTATAGAAAAGGTATAGTATTTAAGCTTAGCTGTTGTTTCACTTGTTTCGTCCTAGAACAACACAGTGCAGCTATGGTCTTGGTATTAACTATAACAAGACCAAGGTTATGATCGTAGGTAGAGAGCACGATAATCATCGAAAGATAAAGTCATTAGGCCGTTGTGAAGTAGTTCAAAGTTTTATGTACCTCGGTTCTTTGATCGACAATTCGGGTAGTTGTGAAAATGAGACTCGACGGCGCATTCAACAGGCACGTCTGGCTATGACAAGGCTTACTAAAATATGGCGTGACCACAACTGTGACTAAAGCTAACAAAATGTCGCTGGTTCAGTCTCTTGTGTTCTCCATATTTTTGTACGCCTCGGAAACTTGGACTGTTAAAAAGACAGACCGAGCTCGCATAGGTGCTTTTGAAATTTTGACTTGGAGGAAAGTGCTGAGAGTTCCTTATACCGCCCATCGAACCAACGTTTCCGTACTGGATGAGCTCGGTAATACAAAGAAACGATCCTCAATTGTGTCGACAAGAATGCTTACATTCTTCGGACACAGAAGCGATAATATGGAGAGATTTGAAGTTCAGGGTCATGCCCCGAGTGCGCGGCGCCGTGGCCGTTCCCCTACGCGCTGGGTGGGTACGACGAAACAGTTGCTGGGTATGAGTATCAAGAGCGCCACTGGACTGACAGTAAATCGCGAACGATGGCGAGCTACAGTTCTCAAAACTATTGAAAGTATTCGTGTCGGCAATACTCTAGCTCCGACTTAATGCATTTTACGAGTTCACAACATGTCTGTTGACATTGTGACTATGATGATGATGTAAAAAAAAATATGAGTCAGTTATTCTATGCATATTATGCCTCACTGAAAGCGATCTTCTTTGTACAAAATAACATTAACAGGACAACTAAACAGTGAAGCGTAATCAGAAGATAAACGTTTGTATAAAACTTCCGCTATCAAGGAGAAAAAACTTTTAGCGTGAGTTTTACTGTAGTTCTTTGTAGGACAGAAAAACATTTGGAAAGGATCTCTTTCGTTTGAATGTCGATTTACCAAGAAACAAAGGGGAAGGTACATTTTCGAGGCAAGAAGCATTTCGCCTTTGAAACGTCTGCATTTTTTTAATACCGCTAGCTAGAGAGAGTCTCTATACAGAGTGGGCCGATAGTGCGTGGACGGAGGATTGTGGGCTTACTAAAAAATATTTCAAAAATCTGTCACTTGATCATGGTTAGGACCCTTGAGGGCTATAACGTAAAAATATTTTCACTTAAATTTTGACGTTTATACAGGGTGATTCATATCAAACTTACATTTTTTTGAATGGAACTCTATATATATTATTGCATATTTGGATTCCTTGGTCAATTCTAATGTGACTTTATATATCATACATGGACCTTTAAACGAACCGTTTAGGCGCAAATCACCATTTTTGGTATGAGTAGGTATCAGAAAAAAATTGAATATCGCAGCGATTATAAAACCTAGAAGACCTTGACTTTGCGGTACGACTAAGCATGAAATGCGTCACCTAAAGTCGGACGGCTAAATTTGGATTCTTTTTGTACTTGGAGAAATCAGTAGATTAATTAAGGAAACTTCAATCACAGATAACTTGAAATTTTCAAATGGGAATGCCTATTTTGGTTTAAAGAATCAAATGTGAAATTTGATTACCTTTCTAACGATATAGCATTCTTGATATCAATCTTCTTTGGTTTTCACTTTATTTCAAATTTTAAGTCAAATCGGTGTTTTTCAATTTTCCTGCGTGCAAGCAACCTAGTAGGCCATGAAAAATAAACAAAAGCTCGTTAATATGGAAGAAAACAACTAACTTAGTAGAAAGATGCAAACGAACTCGAGTAGCGAGGCAAGAACATGAAAATTCCTTACAACACAACAACAACAGCGGCAAGATATCTAATGTCAATGAGTAGCTGGGGTATGACAGAAGTGTTTGTTTTACACAGCCTACTAGCTATTGAGGGCTACTAGAGCTTGGCAACTTTCCAAAAGGATTAAAAATTTTGACACAAGAAGAAAACTATCAGCGATTTTTGCTTACAGTCTAACAGAATGAAATTTCACATTTAATGGGATAAAAAAATAGTCATTTCCGTTTAGTTAAGTCGAAAGTAAAGATATCTCCAACTGGAGCATTCTAAACATCTATTGAAATAATTGCTAGAATTTTTTTATTACGCTATGTTGTAATTGTGATTATTTCATGTAGTTTTCTGCAAACTAATTTATGTTTTACAATTCAAACAGACTACAATTCAAGTTTCATTTTGCTAATAAGCAGAAGTACCTACCGAAGAATTTGAAGGGTTCCAGTCAGAGGTATCGTTACTTTTGACTTACGGAAATGGCTTCTTTTTGATAGCAATAAATGTGAAAATTTATTCAAATTTATTCAGAAGACATAGATATTCTACTGCCAGCAACAATCACTAGTAGTTTTCCTTTGATTAGATATTTTTTTACTAACTTTGGAAATTGGCTAATACCTAGTAGGCTGTGAAAAATGAGCGTTCTTGTTACTGCTATTGTTTCTGATTAGAGCTAATATGTTGTAAGGAATTCTCGTAATCTTGCCTCGCCGCTCTAGTTAGTTTGCAGTTTTCTACTAAGTTAGTTGCTTTCTTCCATATTAACGAGCTTTTGTTTATTTTTCATGGCCTGCTAGGTTGCTTGCATGCAGGAAAGTTGAAAAACACCGATTTGACCGAAAATTTGAAATAAAATGAAAACCAAAAAAGACTGATATCAAGAGTGCTATATCGTTAAAAAGGTAATAAAATTTTACATTTGATTCTTTAAACCAAAATAGGCATTCCCATTTGAAAAAATCAAGTTATCTGTGACTGAAGTTTCCTTAGTTTATCCTCTGATTTCTCCAAGTACAGAAAGAATTCAAACTTAGCCGTCTGACCTAAGGTGACGCATTTTATGCTTAGTCGTACCGCAAAGTTACGGCCTTCTAAGTTTTATAATCGCTGCGATATTCAATTTTTCTCTGATACCTACTTATACCAAAAATGGTGATTTGCGCCTAAACGGTTCGTTTAAAGTTCCATGTGTGATACATAAAGTCACACTAGAATTGACCAAGGAATCCAAATATGCAATAATATATAGGGGGTTCCATTCAAAAAAATGTAGGTTTGATATGAACCACCCTGTATAAACGTCAAAATTTAAGTGAAAATATTTTTACGTTATGGCCCTCAAGGGTCCCTACCATGATCAAGTGACAGATTTTTGAAATATTTTTTAGTAAGCCCACAATCCTCCGTCCACGCACTATTGGCCCACCCTGTATAAGTACTCTTTCTGCCAAATGTAGCATTGCATATAAACCGTTCTTGGTAGTTTGTGATTCTGTACAGGAGAGCAAAACACAGGAGCTAGTTTTGAGCTTAGTCATTGTACTTAATATTTGAAATAACGATAATTAATTTGTAAAAGAATTACTGAATTCTCGAGAGTTAGCTATATTGTCAGGTTTGGAGACTTGGAGTAACTCTATAAGCAGTATGTACCAGGATACAAAAATCTGGACTCATTATAAATTGCAACAACACGAAATATACAGAGATGCACAATAAAAATCGAGGAGCACTGGGGGAGGATTTTATGCAATAGATACCCTTACGACGACGGAATATTGGACGTCTTGGAAATGTTGGAAAACTTGCAAATCATGGAATCCTGAAAAGCTTGGAAACCTTGGAAATATTGGACATTTTGGAAATCTTGAAAACCTTATACATTTTCGAAACCTTGGGCGTCTTGGAAAATTTTGGAAACCTTGGAAGTCTTGACCATCTTGCAATTTTTGGATATTTCAAGTCTTTAGAGAATTGTGGAAATTTTGATTCAGGAAATTTTGATGATCTTCGAAATACTAGCAATTTAGGAAATCATGAAGGTCTGGAAATGCTGGAAATACTGGAAATCTGAAATTTTGAACAACTTGGAAATCTTGGAAATCTTGAAAATCATGTATATCTTGATAATTTAGATATTTTGTATTTTGGGAATCTTGGGTTTTGGAAATCTTGGATACAAAAATCGACAAAGGAATATGGACGGATTATAAATCGCAACAACACCAAATATAGAGATGCACAATAAAAATGGAGGAGTACTGGAGAGTTACTCTCTAGGCACTACCACAGCGACTTTGGAAACAGAAGTATATGCAATACCCTTAGAAATATCCGAAACCTTGGACGTCTCGGAAATTTTGGAAAACTTACAAATCATGGAATCCTGAAAAGCTTGGAAACCTTGGAAATACTGGCCATCTTGGAAATATTGGAAATTTTGGAAATCTTGAAAACCTTACAAATCTTCGAATTCTTAGGCATCTTGGAAAATTTTGGAAACCTTGGAAGTCTTGAATATCTTGCAATTTTTGGATATTTTGAAACTTTAGGGAATTTTGGAAATTTCGGTTCAGGAAATTTTGATGATCTTCGAAATACTGGCAATTTAGGAAATCATGAAGGTCTGAAAATGCTGGAAATACTGAAAATGTTTGAAATTTTGAACAACTTGGAAATCTTGGAAAGCTTGGAAATCATGACTGTATATCTTGATGATAATTTAAATATTTTGTATTTTGGGAATCTTGGGTTTTGGAAATCTTAGGGTTTTTGGAAAAAGCGACAAAGGAATATGGACTCATTATAAATGGCAACAACACAAAATATAGAGATGCACAATGAAAATAGAGGAGTACTAGAGAGTTACTGTCTAGGCACTAACACAGCGATTTTCGAAACAGAAGTATATGCAATACCAGAAATATGCGAAACCTTGGACGTCTTGGAAATTTTGGAAAACTAGCAAATGGTGGAATCCTGAAAAGCTTGAAACTTTGGAAATACTGGCAATCTTGGAAATATTGGACATTTTGGAAATCTTGAAAACATTAGAAATCTTCGAAACCTTGGACATCTTGGAATATTTTGGAAACCTTGGAAGTCTTGAACATCTTGCAATTTTTGGATATTTCAAGTCTTTAGGGAATTGTGGATATTTTGGTTCAGGAAATTTCGATGATCTTCGAAATACTAGCAATTTAGGGAATAAAAATGAAGGAGTACTGGAGAGTTACTCTCTAGGCACTAACACCGCGATTTTCGAAACAGAAGTATATGCAATGCTCTCCACTGCATACAATGAATTGAATGAATGAATTCCAAAAAAACTGCACTTATTTCTTCATATTTCACATAAAGCTGTCAGACACAAGCATCATTATGCTCCAATGCCTGTCCCTGAAAGCTGAATAACTAAAAAAATTGCGTTGGGTAGTGACACCATAATCGTCAATCATCAACGTATCCAAAAAAAAAGTTTATAAATATATGCTGTTTATCGACAGCTTTCCCACACACTCCCTTGCCTTGATATATATTAATCTTTTTTTTGTGCTCTGGTGTAATAACTCAATCCATCATCCCTCTAAAGTATATGTGAATAAGGTAGAAACGAATAATGAATCACCAAAATCAAATAACCTGTTAAATCAGTGTCGCACATTTTTACTTCCAACTCCAATAGGCGAAAGAAGTTTGATTCAATGGAGTCAAGTTGATTGACTCAGTACCGAATGTTCTAGATACTAACAAGATGTCAAAATTTCATCACAACCAAGTTAGAAGTTTCCAAGTTAGGGGCTATAGGATTATCAAGTGTGATAAATACCTAAAAACTCTAGGTTTTTAAAGATTAAGCCTAAAATGAATAAAAGGCTACCAATACATGAATTTTAAATAATATAATAAGACTTCTTCTTAACAGGACACAACTAATTGCGTCAATTTGAACAGCGGTTACTGAGATTACATGGTTCAAGGAATAGTGACAGACAGAAAGTTAGACCGAAGGAAATGTGTGACACAGATTTTCATGAAATAGGCAACATATACCGTCCAAAAAACTTATTGCCAAATTTTCAGTTTTCCAAAATCAAAATATTCAGGATTTTATAAGATTCAAAGTCTTCAAAATTTCTCAAAAATGTCAAATTATAAAATTTTCAAAATTTTTTATATTTTTAAAATCAAAAAATCAAAATCAAATCAAGAAAGCCATAAAAATTTCCAGAAATCCCCAAAAAGTTCAAAAAAATCCCTATCTTCAAAAATTTTGAAAAGTTCCCTGAAATACTCAAAAACACACTCCTTTTCATTTTCCAAATCTCATGAATTTTTGAAAAACTCTTATTCCCATGGCGCACCCCAAATTACGTCAGAGTTGGTGTAGCGATTACTGAGATTTCTCGGTTCTAAAAAGCCAGACAAACCGTCGGAAATGAGCAGCACATATTTTCGTGATTTAGGCAGCATAAACCCTCCAAAAAACCTATTACCAGCAAATTTCAAAATTTTTTAAAATTGTCATAGTCCCCAAATACCAAAAAACCTAAAATCCCCAAAAATTATGGATATTTTTGAAGCTTTGGACATTTTGGTAATTTTGAAAAATCTTTTATATTCCTAAAATTATGGGAGTTTTGAAACTTTAGAAAACATTGAATATTATGATGGTTTTTAAGATTTTAAAAGTATGTCAAAATTTTGTATGAATCCATGAAATCTTCAAAAATCCATAAAAAAATTTAAATATTTCATTATTTTGGTAGTTATCCTTTCAAAATTTTCTAAATCCTATAGATTTTTGGTTATTCTTAGAAGACTTATTATAAATCTTCTAAATTTATTCCTATAACGCATTCCAGATTACGTCAGAATTTGTATAGCAGTTACTGGTTCCAAAAAGGGCAACAGACTGGCAAACAGGCCAACGAAAACAAGCGGCACATATTTTGGTGTAAAGTAGGCAATAAAATACAGTCCAAAAGACTTATTGCAGCATTTTTAAAACACTAATATTTCCAAAAAAAAAATCCCCAAAATTCACAGAAATCTTCACCATTCTTTTAAATGTTGGATAGTTACGTTTTGAAAAAATTTTTAAGGTTGGAATTTTTTAGAAATTTTGAAAGTTTTAAAGCTTTTGAATCTTTTAAAAATGCTGATGTGGAGAATCATTACATTAGATAATATTTCCTCATAATTGATATGTAATTGTTCTAGTTTTAATATATGTATATTTATAGTAGATTAAGGGTTGTGATGTAGATTAGTAAAGCGAAGGGAACTGGTAATACCCAGTATATTGTATTGCTCTAATTCGTAAGGAGGTTACCAGTCCCGTGCGTGAGATATTGGAAAATAATTATGTATATGTTTAGGTAAGATTGTTTATAAACAGAGTGAGTATGTTAAGTATGTCAATAGGATGTCGGTTAGACATAAGATACATATGTATTTTGTAACAAGGTGAGATCAATATACAACAAGTTTTGCGCGTGAAGTGTTTCACTAAGGGCAACTGAGCCACATTATATTGAGTTTTCTGAATTTTAAAAATTTTGAAGATTTTCAAAACAGGTTATTTCTCTACTCACCTAACCTCACCCCATTTAAGATCAACTGCACCCATAAAGCGGGTGCAAGCCCTTTCTGTAACGCCAACACCCCGTCGTTCTTAGCAACCACGTACCCTGCATGTAACACATTCCTGTAGTGCACCACGTGTTGCCCTTTGGCCTGCAGCTCCCCTTGAAGCTGCATCCTTATCTTCAGCACCTCCAAAGGGTTCGTGAAGCAGCCTGCGCACATCGCCGCTGCACCTCCCAAGGCGAATTCCATTCTGTTGAGCGTTGATATGTGTATCGAAATACTCGATGTCCTTGAAAAATTGGCTTAAAATAATTCATAAAAGGTTGCTAATACTTGATGAAGTTTTGAAAATATAATAAGACTTCTTCCTAACATGACAAAACTAATTTCGTCAAATTTGTACAGCGGTTACTGAGGTTACACTGTTCGAGAAATAGCGACAGACATAAAGTCAGGCCGACGGAAATGTGTGATACATAATAATAAAAATTCATTGATAACCTCTCAAGGCGAATTTCATTCTGTTTAGTTGAACGCTAATGAAATAGAATGTCTCCTAACTAACTGGTGATTGATGTGCGCCATCTAGTACCCGAAGGTAACGGCAACCAAAGAGAAACGCTACTAACAGCAGTAAACTCTTTAGTGGAACGACAAGGCTCGTTCGCTTTTGCCACTAGAGGCACGAATTTTGACGCAAGCAGCGTAAAGCCGATATACGAGGGTTGCTCTATACCTCCGTCAATCCACTAGTACGCAGACAGCTGTTTCACGCTTATTAGCGATCATCAGTGCGCCATAGGTCGATTGACGGAAATAGAGAGCATCAATTTTTCCATGTTTAATAAACATGTGAAAGATGTGCGAGCAGACAGAAGGAATTCTGCCGGAGCGCCATCTAGTACCCGTATATCGGCTTTACGCTGCTTGCGTCAAAATCCGTGCATCTAGTGGCAAAAGCGAACGAGCCTTGTCGTTCCACCAAAGAGTTTACTGCTGCTAGTAGCGTTTCTCTTTGGTTGCCGTTACCTTCGGGTACTAGATGGCGCACCGGCAGAATTCCTTCTGTCTGCTCAAACATCTTTCACATGTTCATTAAACATGGAAAAATTGATGCTCTCTATCTCCTTCAATCGACCTATGGCGCACTGATGATCGCTAATAAGCGTGAAACAGCTGTCTGCGTACTGGTGGATTGACGGAGGTATAGAGCAACCCTCGTAACTGGTGATTCTTGGGCTGCTCTGCCGGCATCGACATGAGTCAGTTTCGCGGAACACGCCGAACAGACAACAGATTCTGAAGATGCCAACTACTTGTGTTGGCGAAACGTCAACCAGCGAAGCACGCCGACAGCGGCGCGTATCAACGCTGACCGAACAGTCCAAGAATCAACAGTTCAACGGGCCCAAGGGACCAAGATCTGATTTTCGCTTTAAGTTCGATGCCTACTTTTAATTTTTTTACTTCCCACACCAATAGGTGAGGGGAGTAATGTGATCGCGAAAATTTTCGATTTTGAGAAATACGCTTTTTGGGCGTTTTATGATGTTCTACATAACGAAAATCCACGTCACTCATTTCCGTCGGTCTGTCTGTCTGTCTCTATAGCCTCGTAATCTCAGTAACCGTTGCATGGATTGTGATGAAATTTGGGCAGCGATATGCTGTGGAGTCGTAGTAGGTAATGCTGTTATAATGGGCCTATACCGTGATCTCAAATTGATCAATTTATTTACTGCGGTATTATTTTTGATGATACATTGGACCGTTTACTGTAAAAAGTCAGCAGAAAACTTGATCCAAATGAGAATAACACTAAAAAGAAAATTGTACTGTAATTTGAAATAGCCGATGATGACGTCACCTGTAGGGAACCAATGAGAAGCGTCCTTTCTGTAGGGAACCAATGAGAAGCGTCCTTTCGTGGTCTGATGACTACGAGCGGATGCTATTGTTTTGTACCAGTGAGCTCTTATTGGTTCCCTACAGGTGACGTCACGACCTGGGCGGGAAGTGTATGGATTCAAAAAATTCGATATTTAGAGCAATTTTTTTTTTGTTATAAATACTACGATAGAAAAATTTTGTAAAATTATTTATGGCATCTACGGGTTCGTTTAAGCCAATAAACCAAAAATGTGGTATAGGCCCATTTTGAAAATCGGCGCATGGGCGGCGAAGTAATTAGCAAAAAACAAAAAAATTCAAATATTCCTCAAATTTCGTTTTTAAGCGTTTTAGGTGTTCCTGATCACTTTCTACTTTTTTTGGGTGGGGTGAAATTTGGGGTGTTTGGAGTGTGGGGAATTGTAAAATTGCAAAGTTTGTTGTATTCATAATAAACTGTCTACTGACCTGTGAAGGAAGATCTAGCGACATAAATAACGTTTTAGCTCAATCCCAACCAGGCACGTATTTAGGGGGGTCCAGGGGGTCCGGACCTCCTCCCCGAAACCCCACATAATGCCGTCTAAAAAATGTAATCCACATATTAACACCTCCCTCCTCCCCGAAAGCAAATTTAAGGTAGCGACTCTAATCTGGACCCCCCAAAAGGTCAAACAAAATCAAAAGGGGTACACCTGTAGTCTGGATCCCCCCCCCCCAAAAAAAAACCAAATCCTAAATACGTGTCTGATCCGAACAGCATTGCCTTCCCAATTACAAAAACCAAAGGACTTAGAATTTTTCTGATGTTATCATAGGCGTACTGCTTCAGATCGTTCTGTATTGTGTAACGAGGAAACTATTGAATTGGTTTTAACGAAATTTTTACACAGTATATTACTACCGGTGCGAGGTTTTTTATAAGTCCTGTCAGTGGCGACGCAGAAATAATTAAAAAAGTGAAAAGTATAAAAACAGAGCAAACTTCGTTTTTAGGCGTTTTAGGTGTTCCTGATCATTTTCTACTTTTTTTGGGTGGGGGTTAAATTGGTGTGGTTGGGTGGTGGGGGGTTGAAAAACTGAAAAATTTGTTGTATAGACCTAGCGACATAAATTACCTTTTCAGAATGTTCTGTGCACACACATATTTATTGCTTTAGATCGTTCTGTATTTTGTAACGTGGAAACTATTAAATTGATTTTAACGAAACTGTGGCATGGTATTACTACCGTGCTGAGAAATGAGGATAGAACACGCGGATGGCTTTCAAAAATCGTGTCAGTGGCAGCGCAGCAATAATCAAAAAACTGAAAATATGAAACTAGCTCAAACTTCGTTTTTAGGTGTTTTAGGGGTTCCTAATCATTTTTTACCTTTTTTTGGGTGGGGGGTGGTTTGGGGGGTGGGGGGTTATAAAACTGAAAAATTAGTTGTTGTATTGTTAATAGGCTGTCCATTGACCTGTGAAGGAAAGACCTAGCGGCATAATACATTTTTTTCGGGGGAGGGGGGGGCTGGATTATGGCTTCATGCTATGGGGAACTAATAAATAACTGGTTTCACCGTAATGTGGGGGAAGTACTGAGTCAGCTAACTTGACTCCATTTTTTATAAATCCATTGGAATTGATGGCTGACAAACTTTCAAAATGGTACACTGCTTTTAACGTTCGAACAAAAAACCACATCACAGGTAACTAACAGGTAAAATATTGTTAAGCATGCCAAGACTACAGTGACACATGCAAAATAAATCAGTGAATAAGTAACTAACCTGGTGGCGATCCGTAGGTCAAGTTCAAGAAGCGTCCAATACCATTTTGTAATAATGTATGCTCTTATTTCTATTTTGCCCGCATGAATTGTTATCGCGCGTAGTCGTCATTCCGAGATTTTCGAAATAAAATCAGCGTCGCTGGAGAATAGTTAATTATGTTTTCAAAGTAAACATCATTATAGCCAGATATCAATGTGCCTCGCGCTTCTACTTGCACAATTCGGACACTCAGCGGTGTTGCCAAATTTTATACATTGATTTAATGAAAGATGTTCATTGAAAAAATGGCTCTGTTCATCGCAGTAATTAAACTGCGTTCATCGATCTAATGAACTTGCTGGTGATAGAAATAATAAATTACTTTAAACTATATTGATGAACTCGTTCCTCGGCTCAAAATTAATGAAGCTGTTGATTAATTTAATGAAGTTTTTCATTGTATATACGGTCAAGTTTCAGTGAAAGAAATGAAATTGTTCAGTTTTAATTCCTACCAGGAAATGTCAGAAAAAGTTGCGCGGTCGGCGAGACTCGAACCCGCGACCTCCAGATCTACACTCCAGCCATGCCAGGATTAACTATGGGGCTAAAGGGGCTGGAGCCCCGGGCCCCGCGGTTCAGAGGGGCCCCGCAGGGGCCCTACTTTTACTCAATGCGACAGAGCAAATATTAGATCACTAGATGAACAATAAAATCAGTAGATATACTAAAAACTTAATTTCGAGATTTCAATCAAAACGGTGTTTTTCAATTTTCCTACCTATAAGCAAACCAGCTGGCCATGAAATATAAACAAAAACGTGTTCAGAAGCAAATAACTTAGCGGAAAGATACAGATAAACTAAAGTAAAGGGGCAAGGTTATAAAAATTCTCTACAACCAATGAAATCTAATTAGAAACAACGTCGCACCGGTAAGATGTCTAAGGTCAAAGAGAAGCTGAAATATGACAGAAATAAATAATTTTTACAGCTTACTAGCTACTGCAATGTATTATAGATTAAAAATTTCCAAAACCATTAAACTTTCAGCGATAGTTACTAGCAGTCTAATATCTTCAGCACGAAATTTCACATTTAACGATATAAAACAATAGTCATTTCAGTAAAAGTCAAAAGTAACGATACCTCTGACTGTCCCACTGTAGCCCTTCTAATTTTTCAGTATCTATTAGCAAGATCGCAAAAAAAAGAATACTGACAAATCAAATTCTAATTTTTTGCTAGGCAAATTATGTTTTATAATTTGATTTGATTAGTTGTATTACCTCTGTTATATCTGATTAGACTTGATTTGTTGTAAGTCATTTTTGTAATTTTAACTGTTTACTCTAGTTCGTCTGTATCTTTCTGCTAAGTTAGTTATTTTCTTCCACCTAAATTGTTTTTTGTTTGTATTTCATGGCCTGCTAAGTGGCTTATAGGTAGGAAAATTGAAAAAAACCGGTTTGGTTAAAAATTTGAAATTAAATAAAAACTATCAGAGATTGATACCAAATTTTAAATTCGACTGTTTAAAAATTATTAGGCATTCCCATTTGAAAAAATCAAGTTAATTCTGATGGAAGAGTTTCCTTAATTAGTCTACCGATTTCTCCAAGTACAAATGTAATTCAAACTTGAACGTCAAACCTAAGTTGACCAATTTCAAGTTTAGTCTCACGGTAAACTCACAGCCGTCTAAGTTTTATAATCGCTGCGATATTCAATTTTTTTCTGATATCTACTTATATCAAAAATTGTGAATTGCACCTAAACGGCTCACTTCAAGTCCCAGGTGTGATACATAAGGTCACACTAGAATTGACCCGGTAATCTAAATATTCAATAATATATACAGGGTGTTCCACTTAAAATATCATAACTTTGATATGGCACGCTTTTATTAGAAACCCTGTATGAAAGTCATTATTTTTAAAATGTAGTCCAACTCGGCCTACATACATTCGCAAAGTTAATTTTCTAAAAAATGTTATGGTTTGGTCACAAGAGTGCGAGGCGTTGCGCTTGACTCAGCCTGTATAAAAAGAAAATAGAAAATACCTATACCTACCCATTGGATACTGTCGGCACCTGTGGTCCGTGCCAACATAATGAATAAATCGAAGTTGAACCGATACAAAGGCGACGCTTTTAAGGCTGCTGAGGATAAATTAAAAGCGGTGAAAAATTGGCCCAAAATAAGTTTTTTGAGCAAACCTAACGCTCCGCTTGAAAAGGATTGCACTGAAAATAGTTCTGATTACTAAACAAACGCAAACATTGAGAGCAGTGCTGATACTATAAGCGGGACTAATGACGTACTTATAAAAAAGTGTATAGTAGTTAATTTTGTTATATCGCGAATATAGTTTCATAAATAATAGTATTTGCATTTTATTCATAAAGGGCCCCTAAAAACTATAAGCCCCGGGCCCCATGAAAGCTTAATCCGGCTATGACTCCAGCGCTATTCCACGGTTGAGCTGCGGTCGCCACACCTACTCTACCTCAAAAGCGCCAACTAAATATCCAAAATCGCCCCGTTAGCTGACAAGTGTCTACTGCCACGTTCTGGTACCACCAACGGCCCACACCTATGACATTCCACATTTTTTTTTTTTTGAAAAAACAATATATTACAAAAATATTTTACAATTTTCAGTTAAACAGTTCTCTAAACAGTGTTTTTAACACTGGTATCGAGAATAACATTAATCTGCGCCTATTACATAATAAATAAATTATTAACAAACTAGTTATTTGGTTATTTAGAGTGAATATGTATTTTCAAATTTTTTGCAAATATGTTTAAGCAGTTATAGTTTTTTAAGTTCTCTGGTAACATATTATAAGTCCTAGATGTTTGCGATATAGGGTTATTCAGACCTACGGTGGTATTTACATTCACGTGATATATATAATTTTGATTTCTGGTATTATATGCATGTATATCGTTAGTGAACAGAATTTCAGTGTTACATTTTTGTGTTTTCATTATGACTATATGGATATATTTACATTGTTCCAATTCTAGTAGCTTATTTAAATCAAAGATACCTAGTTTCTCATATAGATCATGTGTGTGTGTGTAAAAGGACTGAGATTGAATAAAATCTTTAAAGCTTTATTTTGTACCGTTTGCATTTTTGTGAAGTTTACTTTCCCACATGTACCCCACATGGGAAGAAGGTATCTGAGATGTGATGCAAAGTATGCGTTATAGATATTAAACTTAACCTTACGTGAAAAATATGATCTACTTTTATACAGGGCACCAATCATTGAGGTAATTTTGTTTCTTACAGAATTAATGTGTTCAATCTAACTTAAATTCTCATCAACCATTAAACCTAAATACTTAATACAGTCAACCTGAGTTATCAATGTATCATTAATTTGAATTTTTGGTACATGAATATGCTTATTTTTATGTTTAAACACTATAAACTTGGTTTTCTTTATGTTCATTTTCAATTTATTACATAACAGCCATTTATAATACAGCTCTAAGTCCTGGTTTATCACAGACTCTAAGCCTTTTTCATTATCTCCTGAATAAACTAATACAGTGTCATCAGCATAGGTAAAATAGTCACACGTCAGATTTGCACAACGCAAGCTTAAAACATAAAGGGAGTATAATAATAATGATGGTCCCAAGACTGATCCCTGGGGGACACCATAACAAAAGTATATACAATGCATATACAATGGATATTTATATCCACAAATGGAGCAAGAATGTCCAATGGATGTCAAATAGCCATCAAAAAAATATACATTTCATGTACGTTTGTCACGAACTTTCACATCCATGGCATATCCATAGAATGTACATATGTACGTCTAATGTACATGCATAGTTTATGTAACATAGACCAGGTATGAACATGTATATTTATATAAAATAGACATAAAAAATTATGTTTCATGTACGTTCGTCGCGAATTTACACATCCATTGTATATCCATTAAATGTACATTCATGTACTTTTAATGCAAATGTATAGTTTATGAAAGTTCAATGTCGAAGGAGAAAGATAAACAAACTTTTGTATACTTTTATTTTGTATTGTTACTAATTCAATTTCTAGTTACAATAATAATACTTGGACAAATCGATTACTGTGATTGTTATCTCTTTCCTGTTGAATGGCTTGTCTAAAATCACAAAGAAATCAAGGTTATAAATTTTTGTAGATGGTTTTGTTCCGCTTACGACTTATCGTCAAACGCTGGATGCGAGTGTTATCAGTAGCCAGAAGATAAGCAACATTGCACAATATTTCACTCGATCAGGTAATCAGGCACAACCAGCACCAGCACACACACGCTAACTACGATGAAGGACGCGAAAGACGGAATGGCTAGAAATCAGCAATGGCGGGGCACTAGCTGTCTTTCGCGCAGGCGTAAACTACTAGATGTATATATGATACATAGACCAACATCTTATGTACGTACCTACGTGAATATACATAGTATATGACACTAGTGTATATCATTTTTCATATTTACATTTAACGTCCTATGAATATTCAAAATATACATGTTCAAAGTGGAATATCTAATGTACATGCATTCTTTGGATGTACATATCCATATAGTGTTATGTGGGATCAAGTGATCTGAAGAATCGGTATTAAATCCTCGACCGCGTTCGATCCAAATGTCACTCAAGAACCATGAGTAAAGCTTAATTCAGATGCACACGACATCCGACGATACGACGGTACGAAACTGTTTCTATTGGTTGAAATATTTTGATTTGACGTCATTTTGAATATTTCAACCAATAAGAACAGTTTCGTACCATCGCGTCGTATCGTCGGATGTCGTGTGCATCTGAATTAAGCTTAAGGGGCCTGGGTAGCCACAGTTATACATATGTATGTGCCATGTAAAAGACGGATTCCCATTTCCAACAGAACGCACTTGTTTTCCAAACTACATACACAGTATTTTAGAAGGTGATAGTTAAGACCTTAATGAATGACTACTACAGGGTGGCCAATCGGGTGACGATAATAATTTTTTTTTAGATAGCCCGTACCGAGACCTATCCAAAACACCCCCATGTATGTGTACCGATTATTGATAGTTTTCGAGTTATGATTTTTTTTTTTTTTGAAACCTGAAGATTTTCCAGTTTTTCCAAGAAATCGTCAAAAACAAAAACAAGAATACTTTTAGGCTTTTATTTTTTTCTGCAATTATACTCAGTATTAAGCTTACTTTAATATCCAATAAAGAGAACTTGTACATCCGAACAATAATTAAGTACATTTTGGGCCCAAAGTTTGGAATCTCTGTTTTTAGTCAGAAGACCAAAACCTTCAAAATAAGATTAAAAATACTTATGCCTGGTTCTGGAGCTTCAAACTAATCTTAATAACTTTGCAAGACATTGCACTTTCGAAATAATAATAAAAAAGTAGCACTTACGGGGACATTTTGCGCCGTACGTGAGTGTTAAAGGTAAAAAGGTGATAATTCAGGAATTTCCAAAATGATTTAAAAAACTATTATTTTGCTTTATTATGACAAATTAAAGAAAAATACTCATAACAACTAATAAACCCGATGATCATTGATGTTTTGATGACTTTTAATAAAAAAACTAATACCCAAATTGTGATTTTTGAAGTGTTTTTGCTATGTACTATTGAACTTCTGCTAAATTAAGTTGTATGGAAAGTTAACGAAGGAAAGGAATAATAAACAATAACCTGACTTCCAATTTCATGGCAGAATTACCTGGGAAGCGATGTCGTAGCATAAGCCATCCCTTTCTTTCAGAGTAGCTTTTTGCGAGCTCATGTCGGCGAAGCGCAGTTGTGTTAATTAATGTTCGGTAATAGGCAAGGCAATGTTCGGATGGACCTAAAAAGGTGATTTATATCGCTAGGTCTTCCTTGTCAGGTCAGTAGACAGCCTATCATGAATACAACAAGTTTTTCAGTTTTTCAACCCCCCATCCCCCAAACACCCAAATTCCACCCCCACCCAAAAAAACGCAGAAAATGATCAAGAACCTCTGAAACGCCTAAAAACGAAATAAGAGGAATATTTGAAATTTTTGTTTTAATTACTCCGCCGCCCAGCATATTGCTGCCCAAATTTCATCACAGTCCATGCAGCGGTTACTGACAGACAGACCGACAGGCAGACCGACAGACAGACCTACAGGCAGACCGACAGCCCGAACGACGGAAATGAGTGACGCGGGTTTTCGTTATGTAGACATCATAAAACGCCCAAAAAACGTATTATCTCAAAATCAAAAATTTTCACGATCACAATCCTCCCCTCACCTATCGGTGTGGGAAGTAAAAGGGATGGTGTATGCTACGATAATGCTTCCCAGGTAATTCCGCCATGGGATTAAAAGTCAGATTGTTGTTTTATTATTCTTTTCCTTTGTTAACTTTCCATACAACTTAATTTAGCAGAAGTTCAATAGTACACAGCAAAAAGCACA
Source organism: Callosobruchus maculatus (assembly GCA_951848785.1). NCBI lineage: Eukaryota > Metazoa > Arthropoda > Insecta > Coleoptera > Chrysomelidae > Callosobruchus > Callosobruchus maculatus. The sequence continues at coordinate 329,081 of CATOUR010000210.1, read as the reverse complement.
GGTATTGTTTTTTTTTCATTAAAAGTGATTAAAACATCAATGATTATCATGTTTATTAGTTTTGATGAGCTCTTTTTTCTTTAATTTGTCATAATAAAGTAAAATAATAGTTTTTTAAATCATTTTGGAAATTCGTGAATTATCACCTTTTTTACCTTTAACAGTCACGTACGGCGCAAAATGCCCCCATAAGTGCTATTTTTTCATTATTATTTGGAAAGTGCAATGTCCTGCAGAGTGTTCAAGATTAGACTGGAGCTCCAGGACCAGGCATAAGTATTTCTAATTTTATTCTGAAGGTTTTGGTCTGATGACTAAAAATAGAGATTTCAAACTTTGGCCCCAAAATGTACTTAATTATTGTTCGGATGTACAGGTTCTCTTTATTGGATATTAAAATAGGCTTAATACTGAGTATAATTGCTGAAAAAAATAAAAGCCAAAAAGCATTCTTGTTTTTGTTTTTAACGATTTCTTGGAAAAACTGGAAAATCTCTAAGTTTTCAAAAAAAAATCATAACTCGAAAACTATCAACAATCGGTGCACATACATGGGGGTGTTTTGGATAGGTCTCGCTACGGGCTATCTAAAAAAAAATTATTATCGTCACCCGATTGGCCACCCTGTATATGCGATTTTCTCAAAAAAGTTTTTTAGTGTGCAAAAAAACTGGCAATCCAAAATCATACATTCTTCAAATGTCTGTAATTTAATAACCAAACACGATATCAAAAAATGGCCAAATAGGTAACAAAGCGCAAGCGTTCTTCAATTTGCTTTTTGGATCATTACTGTCTGGAGCTTGGAAATGTACAATTCATTTTTATAGTGACCTTTGGACGTTTTGACATTACCTTTGGATTTTTGGACTTATCTCCCCTCATTTTACACACATACACTGGAGAAAGGAAACAGGCGGTCCTCGCTAACACGGGAATATGTATTTTCTTGGATTCACAATTTCGCGCGTTATACCCTAGACCCCTAACACGCAAAATATCACCAAGCACAAACAAATTTTGACAGTAACTAAGTGTGTAGTGCAACGAATTCGAATAGGTTAGAAAAAGTAAACAAGTACTTTGTTTGTGCCCACAATCCTAAAGCGGCAGCTTGACGATTGTGGCATACTGACTGCAGAAGGTAAAGAACCCTAATAGTAGCTTACTGCCGTAATATAAATAGCAACTTTGTTTTGGTTGATCGTTTCGGGTGAATTGTTATAGTTTTGAGTGGGTTTTGGGCTTTAACGGTACATAGGTGTTAAATGACTGTCTTAGACAATTTCACGAGATTTAATCCTGCGGATATCTGTAAAAAATAGCATTGTGTTTGTGAACACAGTAAATAGTAACAACAGACTCAAGCCTGTTAGAGCATGGGCGTTGCTTTTCCTAACCTATCCAAATTCGTTATCTGATTCGATTTATCAATTTTGGCACGATATATTGGGTTTTTCACAAAAATTATGCTACAACTGACAACGCTGAAGCCGAGCGGGTTACATCAGAAATAGCTAGTATCAAAACATGTGACGTTCGTCCGTAATAGTCTGGAAAAATTAGTTTTCTTCATGAAAATACTACCTTATACAATATATCTGTTTAAGGGACCTAGGTATTGTAGAAGTCAGATATATATGAGTTGTTTACATTTCTTTCACTGAAAAGGTTACTTGCTCTCAAGAAGATCGACTCAATTGTTGGTTGGTAGTTGAATGTCCCAGGGGTAATTTCAGCTATCCGTGATTATTTAGAAAAAAGTGACCAAAATTATGACTACTATATTGGGTTCAACTCCATCCGATGAATTAGTTTTTTCTAAAACTGAGGTCAAGGCATTTAGGAAGCTCAATTACAAGAAATCCAATTCTATCAAAGCTTTATTGAATCTCCAGTCATTCTAAAATTTACAAAAGAAAGTCAGTTACTCACAATATCAGATTTGGACTCAAGAAGTTGGTTCATTTCCACATCTGGTTTGTTATTAACAATATATTTGACCCTATAGAACACAACGTACAGATGAGAAAACATTAGAATAGTCATTGCTGTCAAAAGAAGAGCTATAAATATGAAAACAGGTTGTTTTCCATCTGAGTCATTTTTTTCTGAATACGCATGAAGTGCTTCAGTCTTCTCAGTGTTGTCAGGAAATACCAAAAATGAATTATTCTCAATTTGGTTATTCCTCAACACTCCCTCTATGAAGTGACCTAAACTGACCTGTGACTTTTCTAAAGCCTCTAGTGCCTTTTTCACATCGCTCCCTAAACTTGAGTAAACCTTTATTACTTCATTTTGTTTTCGATCAGTATTGTTTAGAATACTAATGAATTTTTCCATCATGGTAAAATTATTGCTAGGGTATGAGATAGTTTTGCTCGTATCCCCTTTGTTGGATTGCTGAGAAATGAGCCTGTTTAGCAGCTCATTTTGTTTTTTATCTGTCTCCAGTATGTTGAGTGATATATTTTTCATTACATTACTTGCATCTGCGTATCTTGTTAACAACTCTTTATAAGTACCGCTAGTAAGTTGTGTCTTGTTTATAATTTCTCTCAGTTCTTTGGCAAAATCTTCATTTACTAATGATAAATTTCTTAACAGGGTCTTTTGAAACGTACCTTGTTCCTCGCCTGACAAATTCAGCCCAGTAATTAATTTATCTAAAACCTCATTTTTTTGTGACAATGGTACCCTACTTAGAGCCTCAAGATACCTTGCAAAGCTACTGTTTCTCAAATCTTCATAGAACGTTGAAGGCAGAGTCATGTTTGTACCCATAAACGTACTTGTGGGATAACATTTAATACCATAAATGTTATCACTTTCAGTGAAAATACCATGTTCAAAGTCCATGTCATGCTCTTTGTGTTGGTGAACGACATTGAGAAGATTTTGACAGGACAACATATTGCCTTTAAAATCTACTTTTTTCAAATGTGGCAAATGTTGAAACAAATCTTCTACATTGAAATCGGTTATTTCGTTGTGACTGAAGTAAATATACTGCAAATTCTTTAGAGCATGGAGTGTATAAATAGGCAATGTTTTAAAGTTGTTATGTGAAAAGTTCAAATATGTTAAGCTCAGCAAGGTATCAAATGTTCCAAACATGAAGCTGGAAAGTTTGTTTCCTGATAAGTCTAAAATTTCCAAGTTAGTTAGTTCTTTGAAGAATATGCTTGGAATATAAGTAAGGTAATTTAAATCCAAATACAAATAAATTAACGCATCTCCATGTACTGATTTGTTTGGTAACACTGAAATTTCGTTTCCACCTAAATTGAACCAAACCAAAGACTCGAGATTTTCAGGATATTCTGATATCTCATTGACATCTAATTTACGAATCTTTGAAATTTTGAGCTCAATTTCTGCGAGTTTGTTGTTGGCTAGATATAATTCCTCCAACATAGGTAAACATGTCGAATTGAAGTACTTGATATTATTTTTGCTTAAGTCCAAAATCCTTGTTTCAAATTTCCGTAAAGGACTAATTTGTTCAAGCCTGTTATAGGATCAAGAACACGTATGTCAAACAAAGCATCAGGCACTGAAGTTAGTTTGTTTTTACTTAACAAGAGCTTGGTTAAAAGTACGCTAATATTTTCAATCTGGTTTTCAGATAAACCTAACGTATGCAAATTGATCAGAGAATTGAAAGTGCCAACAGTCATCTTGGAAAGAAGATCGACTCAATTTTTGGTTGGTAGTTGAATGTCCTAGGGGTAATTTCAGCTATCCGTGATTATCTAGAAACAAGTGACCAAAATTATTATTATTATTATTATTATATTGAGTTCAACTCCCGACCCCCATATAATAAAACTGTATCTAAGCCACTGACTGATATATCCTCATAACACACATCATTTCATGTTCTAGCGTGAGACGTATTTGTCTCAATCTTAGTGATTCTCTCAGTAAGTATTTTGCAAATACGTAGAAAGCACAGAGTTAGGCTACTTGATGACGTATTTCTTAGTCATCCGATGAATTAGTTTTTTCTAAAACTGAGGTCAAGGTATTTAGGAAGCTCAATTACAAGAAATCCAATTCTATCAAAACTTTATTGAATCTCCAGTCATTCTAAAATTTACAAAAGAAAGTCAGTTACTCACAACATCAGATTTGGACTCAAGAAGTTGGTTCATTTCCACATCAGGTTTGTTATTAGCAATATATTTGACCCTATAGAACACAACGTACAGAAGAGTAAACATTAGAATAGTCATTGTTGTCAAAAGAAGAGCTATAAATATGAAAACAGGTTGTTTCCCATCTGAATCATTTTTTTCTGAATGCGCATGAAGTGCTTCAGTCTTCTCAGTGTTGTCAGGAAATACCAAAAATGAATTATTCTCAATTTGATTATTCCTCAACAATCCCTCTATGAAGTGACCTACACTAATCTGTGACTTCTCTGAAGCTTCTAGTGCCTTTTTCACATTGGTCCCTAAGCTTGAGTAAAACTTTATTACTTCATTTTGTTTTCGATCAGTATTGTTTAGAATATTAATGAATTTTTCCATCATTGTAAAATTATTGCTAGGGTACGAAATAGTTTTACTCGTATCCCCTTTATTGGATTGCTCAGAAATGAGCCTGTTTAGCAGCTCATTTTGTTTTTTATCTGTCTCCAGTGTATCGAATGATATATTTTACATTACATTACTTGCATCTGCGTATCTTGTTAACAACTCTTTATAAATACCGTTAGTAAGTTCTGTCTTGTTCATAATTTCTCTCAGTTCCTTGGCAAAATCTTCATTCTCTAACGACACATTTTTCAACAGGATCTTTTGAAACGTACCTTGTTCCTCGCCTGACAAATTCAGCCTAGTAATTATTTTGTCTAAAACCTCATTTTGTTTTTTGTCCATATCTAATAACGTGTCAAGTATTTGTTGGTTTTGTGATAACGGTACCCTACTTAGAGCCTGAAGATACCTTGCAAAACTGCTGTTTCTCAAATCTTCATAGAATGTTGAAGGCAGAGTCATGATTGTACCCGTAAACGTGGGATAACATTTAATACCATAAATGTTATCACTTTCAGTGAAAGTACCATGTTCAAAGTCCATGTCATGCTCTTTGAGCTGGTGAACGACATTGAGAAAGTTTTGACAGGATAACATATTGCCTTTAAAATCTACTTTTTCCAAATTTGGCAAATGTTTAAACAAATCTTCTACATTGAAATCGGTTATTTCGTTGTCACTGAAGTAAATATACTGCAAACTTTTTAGAGCATGGAGCGTATAAATAGGCAATGTTTTAAAGTTGTTATGTGAAATGTTCAAATATGTTAAGCTCAGCAAGATATCAATTGTCCAAACATGAAGCTGGAAAGTTTGTTTTGTGATAAGTCTAAAATTTCCAAGCTAATTAGTTCTTTGAAGAATATGCTTAGGATATAAGTAAGGTAAGTTAAATCCAAATACAAATGAATTAATGCATCTCAATGTAGTGATTTGTTTGGTAACACTGAAATTTCGTTTCCACCTAAATTTAACCAAACCAAAGACTCGAGATGCTCAGGATATTCTGATATCTCATTGTTAGACACATCTAATTTACGAATCTTTGAAACTTTGAGCTCAATTTCTGCGAGTTTGTTGTTGGCTAGATACAATTCCTCCAACATAGGTAAACATGTCGAATTGAAGTACTTGATATTATTGTTGCTTAAGTCCAAAGTCCTGGTTTCAAATTTCCGTAAAGGACTAATTTGTTCAAGCCTGTTATAGGATCAAGAACACGTATGTCAAACAAAGCATCAGGCACTGAAGTTAGTTTGTTTTTACTTAACAAGAGCTTGGTTAAAAGTACGCTAGAAAACGCATCATCACTAATATTTTCAATCTGGTTTTCAGATAAACCTAACGTATGCAAATTGATCAGAGAATTGAAAGTGCCAACAGTCATCTTGGAAAGAAGATCGACTCAATTTTTGGTTGGTAGTTGAATGTCCTAGGGGTAATTTCAGCTATCCGTGATTATCTAGAAACAAGTGACCAAAATTATTATTATTATTATATTGAGTTCAACTCCAGACCCCCATATAATGAAACTGTATCTAAGCCACTGACTGATATATCCTCATAACACACATCATTTCATGTCCTAGCGTGAGACGTATTTGTCTCAATCTTAGTGATTCTCTCAATAAGTATTTTGCAAATACGTAGAAAGCACAGAGTTAGGCTACTTGATGACGTATTTCTTAATCATCCGATGAATTAGTTTTTTCTAAAACTGAGGTCAAGGTATTCAGGAAGCTCAATTACAACAAATCCAATTCTATCAAAACTTTATTGAATCTCCAGTCATTCTAAAAGTTACAAAAGAATGTCAGTTACTCACAATATCAGATTTGGACTCAAGAAGTTGGTTCATTTCCACATCTGGTTTGTTATTAACAATATATTTGACCCTATAGAACACAATGTACAGAAGAGAAAACATTAGAATAGTCATTGTTGTCAAAAGAAGAGCTATAAATATGAAAACAGGTTGTTTTCCATCTGAATCATTTTTTTCTGAATACGCATGAAGTGCTTCAGTCTTCTCAGTGTTGTCAGGAAATACCAAAAATGAATTATTCTCAATTTGATTATTCCTCAACAATCCCTCTATGAAGTGACCTAAACTGACCTGTGACTTTTCTAAAGCTTCTAGTGCCTTTTTCACATCGCTGCCTAAACTTGAGTAAACCTTTATTACTTCATTTTGTTTTCGATCAGTATTGTTTAGAATACTAATGAATTTTTCCATCATGGTAAAATCATTGCTAGGATATGAGATAGTTTTGCTCGTATCTCCTTTATTGGATTGCTCAGAAATGAGCCTGTTTAGCAGCTCATTTTGTTTTTTATCTGTCTCCAGTATATTTAGAGATATATTTTTCATTACATTACTTGCATCTGCGTATCTTGTTAACAACTCTTTATAAGTACCGCTAGTAGGTTGTGTCTTGTTTACAATTTCTCTCAGTTCTTTGGCAAAATCTTCACTTCCTAATGATAGATTTCTTAGCAGGATCTTTTGAAACGTACCTTGATCCTCTCCTGATAAATTCAGCCTAGTAACTATTTTATCTAAAACCTCATTTTGTTTTTTGTCCATATCTAACAACCTGTCAAGTATTTGTTGGTTTTGTGATAATGGTACCCTACTTAGAGACTCCAGATACCTTGTAAAGCTACTGTTTCTCAAATCTTCATAGAATGTTGAAGGCAAAGTCATGTTTGTACCCGTAAACGTACTTGTACATTTAATACCATAAATGTTATCACCTTCAGTGAAGTTACCTCGTTGAAAGTCTACGAGATGGTCTTTAAGCTTGTGAACAACATTGAGAAGGTTTTGACAGGATAACATATTGCCTTTAAAATCTACTTTTCTCAAATGTGGCAAATGTTTAAACAAATCTTCTGCATTGAAACCGGTAATTTCGTTGTCATTGAAGTAAATATACTGCAAATTCTTTAGAGCATGGAGTGCATAAATAGGCAATGTTTTAAAGTTGTTGTGTGAAATATTCGAACATGTGAAGCTCAGCAAGGTATCAAATGTTCCAAACATGAAACTGGAAAGTTTGTTTCCTGATAAGTCTAAACTTTCCAAGTTAGTTAGTTCTTTGAAGAATATGCTTGGGATATAAGTAAGGTAATTTAAATCCAAATACAAATAAATTAACGCATCTCCATGTACTGATTTGTTTGGTAACACTGAAATTTCGTTTCCACCTAAATTGAACCAAACCAAAGACTCGAGATTTTCAGGATATTCTGATATCTCATTGACATCTAATTTACGAATCTTTGAAATTTTGAGCTCAATTTCTGCGAGTTTGTTGTTGGCTAGATATAATTCCTCCAACATAGGTAAACATGTCGAATTGAAGTACTTGATATTATTTTTGCTTAAGTCCAAAATCCTTGTTTCAAATTTCCGTAAAGGACTAATTTGTTCAAGCCTGTTATAGGATCAAGAACACGTATGTCAAACAAAGCATCAGGCACTGAAGTTAGTTTGTTTTTACTTAACAAGAGCTTGGTTAAAAGTACGCTAATATTTTCAATCTGGTTTTCAGATAAACCTAACATATGCAAATTGATCAGAGAATTGAAAGTGCCAACAGTCATCTTGGAAAGAAGATCGACTCAATTTTTGGTTGGTAGTTGAATGTCCTAGGGGTAATTTCAGCTATCCGTAATTATCTAGAAACAAGTGACCAAAATTATTATTATTATTATTATATTGAGTTCAACTCCAGACCCCCATATAATGAAACTGTATCTAAGCCACTGACTGATATATCCCCATAACACACATCATTTCATGTCGTAGCGTGAGACGTATTTGTCTCAATCTTAGTGATTCTCTCAATAAGTATTTTGCAAATACGTAGAAAGCACAGAGTTAGGCTACTTGATGACGTATTTCTTAGTCATCCGATGAATTAGTTTTTTCTGAAACTGAGGTCAAGGTATTTAGGAAGCTCAATTGCAAGAAATCCAATTCTATCAAAACTTTATATAAAACTGAAATGAATTTTGTTCTCCAGTCATTCTAAAATTTACAAAAGAAAGTCAGTTACTCACAACATCAGATTTGGACTCAAGAAGTTGGTTCATTTCCACATCAGGTTTGTTATTAACAATATATTTGACCCTATAGAACACAACGTACAGAAGAGTAAACATTAGAATAGTCATTGTTGTCAAAAGAAGGGCTATAAATATGAAAACAGATTGTTTCCCATCTGAATCATTTTTTTCTGAATACGCATGAAGTGCTTCAGTCTTCTCAGTGTTGTCAGGAAATACCAAAAATGAATTATTCTCAATTTGATTATTCCTCAACAATCCCTCTATGAAGTGACCTAAACTGACCTGTGACTTTTCTAAGGCTTCTAGTGCCTTTTTCACATCGGTCCCTAAGCTTGAGTAAAACTTTATTACTTCATTTTGTTTTCGATCAGTATTGTTTAGAATATTAATGAATTTTTCCATCATTGTAAAATTATTGCTAGGGTATGATATAGTTTTACCCGTATCCCCTTTGTTGGATTGCTCAGAAATCAGCCTGTTTAGCAGCTCATTCTGTTTTTTATCTGTCTCCAGTATATCCAGTGATATATTTTTCATTACACTACTTGCATCTGTGTATCTTGTTAACAACTCTTTATAAATACCGCTAGTAAGTTCTGTATTGTTCATAGTTTCTCTCAGTTCTTTGGCAGAATCTTCATTTCCTAATGATAAATTTCTTAGCAGGATCTTTTGAAACGTACCTTGTTCCTCGCCTGACAAATTCAGCCTAGTAATTATTTTATCTAAAACCTCATTTTGTTTTTTGTCCATATCTGATAACCTGTCAAGAATTTTTTCGTTTTGTGATAATGGTACCCTACCTAGAGCCTCAAGATACCTTGCAAAGCTACTGTTTCTCAAATCTTCATAGAATGTTGAAGGCAGAGTCATGTTTGTATCCATAAACGTACTTGTGGGATAACATTTAATACCAAAAATGTTATCACTTTCAGTGAAAGTACCATGTTCAAAGTCCATGTCATGCTCTTTGAGCTGGTGAACGACATTGAGAAGGTTTTGACAGGATAACATATTGCCTTTAAAATCTACTTTCTTCAAATGTGGCAAATGTTTAAATAAATCTTCTACATTGAAATCGGTTATTTCGTTGTCACTGAAGTAAATATACTGCAAATTCTTTAGAGGATGGAGTGTATAAATAGGCAATGCTTTAAAGTTGTTATGTGAAATGTTCAAATATGTTAAGCTCAGCAAGGTATCAAATGTTCCAAACTTGAAACTGGAAAGTTTGTTTCCTGATAAGTCTAAAGTTTCCAAGCTAATTAGTTCTTTGAAGAATATGCTTGGGATATAAGTAAGGTAATTTAAATCCAAATACAAATGAATTAATGCATCTCCATGTACTGATTTGTTTGGTAACACTGAAATTTCGTTTCCACCTAAATTTAACCAAACCAAAGACTCGAGATGTTCAGGATATTCTGATATCTCATTGTTAGACATATCTAATTTACGAATCTTTGAAATTTTGAGCTCAATTTCTGCGAGTTTGTTGTTGGCTAGATATAATTCCTCCAACATAGGTAAACATGTCGAATTGAAGTACTTGATATTATTGTTGCTTAAGTCCAAAATCCTTGTTTCAAATTTCCGTAAAGGACTAATTTGTTCAAGCCTTTTATAGGATCAAGAACACATATGTCAAACAAAGCATCAGGCACTGAAGTTAGTTTGTTTTTACTTAACAAGAGCTTGGTTAAAAGTACGCTAGAAAACGCATCATCACTAATATTTTCAATCTGGTTTTCAGATAAACCTAACGTATGCAAATTGATCAGAGAATTGAAAGTGCCAACAGTCATCTTGGAAAGAAGATCGACTCAATTTTTGGTTGGTAGTTGAATGTCCTAGGGGTAATTTCAGCTATCCGTGATTATCTAGAAACAAGTGACCAAAATTATTATTATTATTATTATATTGAGTTCAACTCCAGACCTCCATACAATGAAACTGTATCTAAGCCACTGACTGATATATATCCTCATAACACACATCATTTCATGTCCTAGCGTGAGACGTATTTGTCTCAATCTTAGTGATTCTCTCAATAAGTATTTTGCAAATACGTAGAAAGCACAGAGTTAGGCTACTTGATGACGTATTTCTTAGTCATGCGATGAATTAGTTTTTTCAAAAACTGGGGTCAAGGTATTTAGGAAGCTCAATTACAAGAAATCCAATTCTATCAAAACTTTATTGAATCTCCAGTCATTCTAAAATTTACAAAAGAAAGTCAGTTACTCACAACATCAGATTTGGACTCAAGACGTTGGTTCATTTCCAACTCAGGTTTGTTATTAACAATATATTTGACCCTATAGAACACAACGTACAGAAGAGTAAACATTAGAATAGTCATTGTTGTCAAAAGAAGGGCTATAAATATGAAAACAGGTTGTTTCCCATCTGAATCATTTTTTTCTGAATGCGCATGAAGTGCTTCAGTCTTCTCAGTGTTGTCAGGAAATACCAAAAATGAATTATTCTCAATTTGATTATTCCTCAACAATCCCTCTATGAAGTGACCTAAACTGACTTGTGACTTTTCTAAAGCTTCTAGTGCCTTTTTCACATCGCCCCCTAAACTTGAGTAAACCTTTATTACTTCATTTTGTTTTTGATCAGTTTTGTTTAGAACATTAATGAATTTTTCCATCATGGTAAAATTATTGCTAGGGTATGAGATAGTTTTGCTCATATCTCCTTTATTGGATTGCTCAGAAATGAGCCTGTTTAGCAGCTCATTTTGTTTTTTATCTGTCTCCAGTATATTTAGAGATATATTTTTCATTACATTACTTGCATCTGCGTATCTTGTTAACAACTCTTTATAAGTACTGCTAGTAAGTTGTGTCTTGTTGACAATTTCTCTCAGTTCTTTGGCAAAATCTTCATTTCCTAATGATAAATTTCTTAGCAGGATCTTTTGAAACGTACCTTGTTCCTCGCCTGACAAATTCAGCCTAGTAATTATCTTATCTAAAACCTCATTTTGTTTTTTGTCCATATCTAATAACCTGTCAAGTATTTGTTGGTTTTGAGATAATGGTACCCTACTTAGAGCCTCCAGATACCTTGCAAAGCTACTGTTTCTCAAATCTTCATAGGATGTTGAAGGCAGAGTCATGTTTGTACCCGTAAACGTACTTGCGGGATAACATTTAATACCAAAAATGTTATCACTTTCAGTGAAAGTACCATGTTCAAAGTCCATGTCATGCTCTTTGAGCTGGTGAACGACATTGAGAAGATTTTGGCAGGATAACATATTGCCTTTAAAATCTACTTTTTTCAAATGTGGCAAATGTTTAAACAAATCTTCTACATTGAGATCGATTATTTCGTTGTCACTGAAGTAAATATACTGCAAATTCTTTAGAGCATGGAGTGTATAAATAGGCAATGTTTTAAAGTTGTTATGTGAAATGTTCAAATATGTTAAGCTCAGCAAGTTATCAAATGTTCCAAACTTAAAACTGGAAAGTTTGTTTCCTGATAAGTCTAAAGTTTCCAAGCTAATTAGTTCTTTGAAGAATATGCTTGGGATATAAGTAAGGTAATTTAAATCCAAATACAAATGAATTAATGCATCTCCATGTACTGATTTGTTTGGTAACACTGAAATTTCGTTTCCACCTAAATTTAACCAAACCAAAGACTCAGAATTTTCAGGATAACTGGATATTCCATTGTTTGATACATCTAATTTACGAATCTTTGAAATGTTGAGCTCAATTTGTTCGAGTTTGTTGTTAGCCAGATATAATTCCTCCAGCATAGGAAAACACGTCGACTTGAAGTATTTGATATTATTGTTGCTTAAGTCCAAAATCCTTGTTTCAAATTTCCGTAAAGGACTAATTTGTTCAAGCCTGTTATAGGATACATCAAGATTACGTATGTCAAACAAAACATCAGGCACTGAAGTTAGTTTGTTTCTACTTAACAAGAGCTTGGTTAAAGGTACGCTGGAAAACGCATCTTCACTAATATTTTCAACCTGGTTTTCAGATAAATCCAATGTGTGCAAATGGGTCAGAGAATTGAAAATACCAACAGTTATCATGGAAAGGTTATTTGCTCTCAAGAATATCGAGTCAATTGTTGATTGATAGTTGAATGCCCCAGGAGTAATTTTAGCTATACTAAAATTATCTAGATGCAATTCTGATATTTTGAAATTGGCTTTGAAAGATGAACCGCGTAATACAGTTATATTTTTGACACCTCCATAACCCCTCCAACCATTCTCCTCAATATGGGTAAAATTATCAAAATAGAAAACAAGCCGATGATTGGGACATACAGTCTCGGAGAGTGTGTAACCATCAGTCGTAGCATAAAAGGCGTAGGGGCAAACGACTGTTGAAACAGATTTGCATGGATCCTGACGTTCGACCTCTGGTTCTGGGTTAGGGTATTCATCTTCATATTCCTGGTGAAATCCATCATGTCTGTGCATTATTATGTCAGGTTCAGGTAAATCCGGTGCATTGCATTCTATTGATTCTGATACGTGAAATGAAAGGCTGTAAGGTACTTCTATCAATAGTAGGATCAGCAGTGGTGCTCTGAATGTCATGGTTCCTGAAAAACAGACATAATAAGTATATAATACACGATTGGCAAGTCAGGTTCGGGCGCAGATAGCCGATAGCCTTCAACAGGTTGAAGAGAGAACACAATATCCCCTACCTCCCACTTCCATTCTTTAGGACACGCGCTCCGCTGAGTTGCCAAGTGGGGCGATTTTCCGTCAAAGTGGCGATTTCAAAACCGAATTAGCGACCAAAATTGTGTTATGCCGCTAGGTCTTTCCTTCATAGGTCAATGGACAGCCTGTTATCAACACTACAAAGCTTTCAGTTTTAAAACCCCCCACCTCCCTACCACCCCAATTTCACCCACACCCAAAAGAAGGTAGAAAATGATCAGGAATCCCTAAAACATCTAAAAACGAGGTCTGAGCTGTTTTCATATTTTTAGTTGTTTGTTTATTGCTACGATTTCTAACAACAATACGCGTTTTCCATCCCCACCACCAATAATGCTGATGTGTCAACATTTCATTAGAATCAATTTAGTAGTTTCCACGTTACAAAATACAAAACGATCTATAGCAATAAATACTCGTATGTATACAGAAAATTCCCTTAGTCTCGCTAATAGGCAAGGCAATGTTCGGATGAACCTAAAAAAGGTGATTTATGTCGCCAGGTCTTCCTTCATAGGTCAGTGGATAGCCTGTTATGAATACAACAAATTTTTCGATTTTTCAACCCCCCAACCACTCAAATTTCACCCCCACCCAAGAAAAAGTGGAAAATGATCAGGAACACCTAAAACGTCTAAAAACGAAGTTTGAGGAATATTTGAATTTTTTTGTTTTTTTGCTTTGCTTTGCTTTTGCGGAGTAAGTACTCCGCCGCCCATGCACCGATTTTCAAAAGTATAGCAGCCTTATCTAGTACGACCCCACAGCATATGGCTGCCCAAATTTCATCACATCCATGCAGGCGTTACTGAGATTACGTAGCTATAAAAACGCGTACAGACAGATAGACCGACAGACCGACAGATCGACAGACCGCCAGACCGACAGATCGACAGACCGACAGACCGACAGACCAACAGACCGACAGACCGACAGACCGACAGACCGACAGACCGACAGACCGACAGACCGACAGACCGACAGACCGACAGACCGACAGACCGACAGACCGACAGACCGACAGACCGACAGACCGACAGACCGACAGACCGACAGACCGACAGACCGACAGACCGACAGACCGACAGACCGACAGACCGACAGACCGACAGACCGACAGACCGACAGACCGACAGACCGACAGACCGACAGACCGACAGACCGACAGACCGACAGACCGACAGACCGACAGACCGACAGACCGACAGACCGACAGACCGACAGACCGACAGACCGACAGACCGACAGACCGACAGACCGACAGACCGACAGACCGACAGACCGACAGACGACCGACAGACGACCGACAGACCGACAGACCGACAGACCGACAGACCGACAGACCGACAGACCGACAGACCGACAGACCGACAGACCGACAGACCGACAGACCGACAGACCGACAGACCGACAGACCGACAGACCGACAGACCGACAGACCGACAGACCGACAGACCGACAGACCGACAGACCGACAGACCGACAGACCGACAGACCGACAGACCGACAGGCCGACAGACCGACAGACCGACAGACCGACAGATCGACAGACCGACAGACCGACAGACCGACAGACCGTCGATGGTCCAGGGTAAATGGTCAAATTTTGTTATGCTGATCAGATCAAATCCCAGTCAAGAAAAATTAAAATTAAAAGATCCCAACATTCCCAACCCTAATCTGGCGAAACCACATCCTGGATACGTACCATCACCACGATGCTCCGACTCACAGGCGAACGATTTGTCAACTAACAATTAAAGAACTAAAGGTTCGGAAATTATTTTTCACCCCCCTACTCCCCGACCCTTTCCCATGTGGCTTTCATTTGTCTTCTAAAGTTAAAAAAGAATTGAGAGATCGAAAATTTGAGCAGGATTTAAACTTTTTGAGCTCAACAACACTGTGCATCATTGGATGAGTATACTAAACAGATTATCAAAAAATGGAGTCAAGTTGAATGACTCAATACTTCCGACACATTACGGTGATACCAGTTTATCATTTTCCCATAGCATGAAGCTTTCTGTAATAGGCAAGGCAATGTTCGGATGGACCACAAAAAGTCTTTCTTTCACAAGTCGGTGGACAGCATACTATGAACAGTTTTTTCAGTTTTGAGACCCCCAACCCTCCCAATTTCACCCCACCCAAAAATAGTACAAAATGATCCGGAACCCCTAAAACGCCTAAAAACGAATTTTGGGTTGTTTTTATATTTTTAGTTTTTTATTGTTGCTGCGCCGCCACTGACACGATTTCTAAAAATCATAAATGTTTTCCATCCTCGCTATATGGTAGTGATACTGTGTAAGAATTTCATTAAAATCAATCTACTAGTTTCCACGATACACGATACAGAACGATCAGAAGCAATAAATGTATGTATACACCAGAAAATTCTAGGCCCTTGGTTTCTGCAATAGACAATATTCGGATGGACCTAAAAAAGTGTATTATGACGCTAGGTGTCTTTCTTTCACAGGTCGGAGGACAGCCTATTATGAATACAACAAATTTTTCAGTTTTACAACTCACCCACACCCCAACCACCCCAATTTCACACCCACCAAAAAAAAGTAGAAAACGACCAAGAACACCTAAAACGCCTAAAAATGAAGCTTGAGGAATATTCGAAATTTTTGACTTTTCGCTAATTACTCCGCCGCCCCCGTACAACGATTTCCAAAATTATAGGAACATTACCTACTACGACCCCACAACATATCGCTACCCAAATTTCATCACAATCCATGCAAGGATATTGAGATTACGATAGAAGAGCGCTACAGACACATACAGACAGGCATACCGACGAAAATGAGTAACGGGGATTTTCGTTATGTAGACATCATAAAACGCTCAAAATCGAAAATTTTGGCGATATAATACTCCCCTCTCCTATCGGTGTGGGAAGTAAAAATAGATTCTAACATTTTTATGACAAGTGAATAATGCGTTGGGGTAAGTTTATTGAACAGAGTACTTAAAAGGATAATGGTTGAAGATTTTTAAATAAGCATTTCGCACTATACTTCCACAATTATTCATAGTGGCAAGCCCAGTTACCAACTACACCAGCTCCGGGTGAGCAAGGCTTTTACAAAAAATACATTCTTCCACCCCCCTATACCCTCCCTACAACCCAATTTGATCCCATCAAGAAAAGCAAAAATGTGACGTTGAACCAAGTAGCTCTCGTTCTAGCAGTGGCGGCTCGTGCCAACTTAGGGAGGTAGTGCCAGAATGACAGCCATTTCAAAAATACTTACTAGCCGATAAGCCGAATTTAACTGAGTCTTTATGTTTGACTTACCAAGCATCGATAAACTGAAAACATTATTTATATGCACTTTAGATTTTTCATGGGTCTTCATTTTCTCCCATATATGAATAAGCAGGCACGTATTTAGCGGGGGGTCCGGACCCCCCCCCCCCCGAAACGTTATATAATGCCGTCTAAAAAATGGAATCCACAAATTTTTGCACCCCCATCCCCCTCCACGAGAGCAAATTTAAGGTGGCAACTCTAATCTGGACCCCCCCCCCCCCGAAAGGGACACCCATAATCTGGAACCCCCAAAAACAAATCCTGGATACGTGTGTGTGAATAAGATCACCCGTGCCTATTTTCGCCCAAGTGTTTGTCGCCTCCAAGTAGAACACACACAAAACAAAACATTTGTTAACTTTTTCACAGTCACTTATCCAATTGTTTTCATCATAAATAGTTTTATTAAATTTACGACAACGCGATTTCTGTCTACTAGGTACCAATAAGTTTTTCAATTTTTCCAATTTTATTCATTTTCGCTCCAATGATATATTTTAATTAAACACAAAAGAGATACCGATCCAAAAACAGTGCACAACTCACTCAAACTAGTAAGATCTAAATTTCAAACCTTTAACGAGAAAAGCCGACATCAGCATCAAACATAAACAAATCGAAACTGCTGAAACAAAACAGAAATAGTGAACCATGAATGGAAATATGGGTAATGTGCCTGGCACGATCTACTTCGGATTTTCGTATTTAAAATCTATCCAAACGTCCAGCATACCGATCTCTCTGTCACTCGTAAGCGTTTGTGATAAGACTTCTCTCACTCTGTTTGTGCCTTATAAGAAACGGCACCGTAGGCTGTTGCCATCTCGCCGTTTCGTCGCGTCGTCAGCTCTCATCGTGTGCGTTGCCACGATGCCACGTGTTGCCTGGTGCAAGCATTTATGCGCTGAGGAGCTATTGCCATTTCATATAAAACAGAAAAATCGTTGGCAACTAATATAACATAGAATAAGAAAAGTTTAAGAGATAGACAAATATGTTTTCGTCGAAAATTAAGGTACCAGCCGCCACTGCGTTCTAGAAACTGCCCCACTCAAGAAGTTGTTATTCATCTCCTGTCCTTGTTTTCATTCAGTGCACAAATACAGCAGATAATGATATTTGAGTATTTCCATTTCTTTAATTTTTTTTAGCGTCCATTTCAGAATTAACATGTGTTATATTACATTTTTTTGCACATCCCCACATCCCCACCTCCCCCCCCCCCCATTTTCAACTCGAAACAACCTTTATTATTAATTCAAGTTTGCCAAATTTGGCTCGAGGCGTTTTTGAGTAATCGATGGAGAAATAAGAAATCGCGAACGTACCTCAGACAGACACATATACACAGTCGGTCATTAAAAAACCAAAAAATTTTGCGATTTTCTTCAAACTTGATCACTATAAAAAGGTTATCATTAGAAACAAAAATCTAGTTTTGATCTCGCTGCGATGATAAAAAGTGGTGGGGGTGGGGGTAGAGCATGTTTTCTTATGTCGAAAACGCTACCGCGCATGCTGCAAAATTTTCAAGATGGCTGAATAAAAATTCATAAAGGGTAGCAAATATTCGAACTTCCAAATTGCAGTAACTGTCACAAAAATGATCCAAATAATTTTAAAGAGATGATAAAGAGGTTTTTGTTCTCTATCTTTTAGTCCACTTCTGGTGCAAACCTATGATTTAATGGTAGGGTTGATGGAGGTTACTCAGAAAAATAATAATATAACATAAGATTTCTTTTCATAAAATGAGTCAGGAGATGATTTTACCTTGGAAATGACACCTCGCACGTTGATTTTGTCAAAATTTGCGAAAACGGGCCAATTCTGGTAACTTACCCCTCCTCTTGGTCGGGGAAGTCAAAAAAGGGAAGGGAAGCGCGACAAATACTTTATCTACTCAAAATCGTTCACCGTTATCATCGCTCAAAAACAAAACAAAAGTTGCATGCATACCTCTTAGGCTGATTTTTATGTTGTATAAAAATAGAGCTGGTCCACGTTTTCCAGTTTTTCATGTAAGGCTTCCAAGATTGACCTTCGAATTTCGAATGTCCAAAGGTTTTCAGCACTAATATTGTAACTATATCCTTACTTGCTGAACGGTTCGATACAGAGTGTATTCAGGAAATGTCAACGCAAAGTATACTATCAAAAAAATTATTATCATATGCTTGATATCTCTATTTCCGTTCTTCAATATTCGAACCGTATATTCGCCAATATTTATACAATGATTTAATTTTATATCATTGACATTTGGTTCAGCGGTTTTGCCTGGAATGTGGTCAAAATTCGGGTACTAAAAGCCAATAAGAAGCAAACGCGGATCCACGGGGCGGGAGGGAAGTTATGAGAGAAATCTCCCCCCCCCCAAACTATCCCACAATGAAAGGGTACGTTTGTGGCTACAGAGAATTGGACATACTGCACAAATATCTGTTGTATCTGTTGTATTTTTTTATAAACTAATTATGGCAAATGAGTACCGCGGCTGCTGTGAAAGGGTTATGTTAGGGGAGGTTTGTTAACGCGAGATTTGAATGGGCCAATACCCGCAGGCCCAATAAATACATCTTCTGGCAGTCCATTCCAAGCCTTGGACACCCTGGGAATAAATGTGCGGTTGTACCGCTCAGTTCTTGATGTATGAAGAACGACCGTCTTAGGATGAGATGCAGCGGTCGCACGGGTACATCTGATAGGAGCGGTGAGCGGCGGAACGATAGAGGATAGCTCAGGGGAGCTGATTCCGTTGGAATATCGGTAGAAGAGTGAGAGGTCACCAACAACACGCCGGTGAGAAAGTGACTGAAGGTGGCGCGTTAAGGCCGGATCGCCAATTAGTCGAATTGCCCTTCTCTGGACGGCATCTAGTATAGACAGGGTAGTAGGGGCAGCAGCACCCCAGACATGAGAGCAATACTCCAGGCAAGGTCTTATCTGGGATTTATATAGCGTGAGGAGGTTACATGGTGAGAAATACTTTCTGGCTCTAAATAGGTACCCAAGCTTTTTACCAGTAGCTGTTGCAATTGACGCGACGTGTTCGTGTCAGATCAGATTTTCTGTAATGTTAACTCCTAACAGCTTGAATGAGTGACTCCTTGGCAGAGCCTGGTTGTTCATTAGAACCTGGTGTTGGCTTGGGCACTTCTTGTTTGATAGCGTACAATACTGGGTCTTGGAGGCATTAAATTTAACCATATTCTTAAGCCCCCAAGCGATAATGGTATCGAGATCCTTTGAAAGTGAAGCTGCCACTGCCAGTCTTCTGCGTTCCAGCTCGACCACAGGGATCGGTCTATTGCTCTTGATGCCTGCATCCAGCGTACTGTCATCCGCAAAACTGTGGATTGGATTTGTAGTGCTAGAGAGTAGATCATTAATATGAAGCAGAAATAATGTCGGAGCCAATACCGATCCCTACGGAACCCCGGCATTGATGCTATGGAAAGAAGAGGAAAAGCCGTCTACCACGACAGATATTTTCCGATCTGAGAGAAAGTCTGCGAGCCAACCGCAGAGCTTAACAGGGAGCCCATAAGACGGGAGCTTGTTTAGGAGAGCTGCATGCCACAGCTGATCGAATGCCTTTGAAATATCGAGAGCAACGACGTGAGCCTCGCCAAATGACTGGATGAGTTTTCTCCACACATGTGTGATGTAAGCCAGGAGATCTCCAGTTGATCTTTAGAGTCGGAATCCATATTGTCTGTCGTTGATTATTATTGTATTTAGTCCCACCGCATTTGATCAACCGCAATCCTTTTTTCTCAGTGTTCGGATTTTACTTGCGAGTAGTATAATTTACATGTAGGTACATAGAAAAATAATAGTTTTAATATTTATTTATTTATTCAGTCTATAAATATGTAGAGAAAATATAATTAGCAATATTCAAAACTATTTCTTAAATAAATATATTTACAGGATCTTCTAAAGAAGTGCTCCTAAAATGTGGAATTAAGGGAAATATGAAATATACTATTAACATTTGATGCTGACTCGGTGACAAATGTTCAAAAAGATTTGTACTCAAATTGTATCTCATTACTCGTTAAATTTCAGTAATTTGACATTAATAACATGTAATTGCTAATCTTCGCCTAAACACCTTTTATATCTGAATATTTAGTTCAGTACAGTATCATTTTCAATGCATACTCTATCAATTTTTTTTATCAACCATTCAAATTACATTTCTGTAGTCTGTAGTCCAACTTTCTTGTTATCACATTTGTTACACTATGAAAATTAATGTTTTGCATAGTGTTACTGCACTATACTAAATATTTTACAACAACAATAGAAGAGATATCGAGGAAAGATAATATATTACTGACATTGTATAAATCTGAAAATATTTACTCATTAAGAAAATAGTCACCTTAAAATGTAGACAGTCATTCCTATCAAATTGAAAATACGTTTTTTTGCATATAAACATAAGGTAGAAATGTAGGATGATAATTTTCAGTCAAAATATAACATATAATAAACTAAGACAAGTATAGCCATAACTGAAACAAAAACCAGTCACGTTAAAGTCCGCTCTTTTGGCAAAATACATAAAGACATACTTTTAACTATTTATTCCAAGCCTTCAGGAACTTGCAAAGATAAGTTTCTGAACGCTTGGAATAAATAGTGACAAGAGTATATTTTGCCATCCCAATGAACTACTCTGAAATAATTATCTTATACTAAACTTATAAAGAAAAGGATTTGTGATGCAACAAAAACTTAATCGAACAATAAAAACCATATAAAAAATTCAAAACGTATTCAACAGTACCACATAAAAGTACGAAGTATAACTCCAAGATATTGCATATAGACTCATAGAGAATGCTAGAAAAAAACTAGAAGTTGTCTGTTTTTTCGGATGCCACAATACCTCTTTATATCTGGCAATATAAATTTATGTTTTCTTTAGTATAGCAGGTGACCCATAATTTTCTTGACACAACATATTCTCGAACAAAAAAAGTTCGAACGAAAATTGAGTGGTATTTTTGAAAGTATTATCATGTACCATGCTATCAAAGATTTTTTTGTACTTCAATCCTTAAAACTCACCCCCATCTTTTTCAAATAGCACCCAATAGTTTTTCCTACACAAATTAAGTCCTTGTTAAATCTTGTAGTAATATACTTTTATATACAAACCTATTTTTTTGTAAAGTCATAAGCATAAGATAAATAAAATAACGATTTGTTTGAGGCATAATATGTTAGTAACAAAAACAGATAAAAAGGGAAACCTAGGCCGGTTTCTCAATGTCCAATTAAAGTGTCAGATAGGTATCTGCCAGATAGCGTTGCTATGGATACAACTGTCAGATAAGATTTACGTGACTTCATAAGTTTAGCCTTCAATTGTTTAAACAATTTATCTAACAGTTGCTGTTATATTGCAGATAAATATTTAACTGGACATTGAGAAACCGGTCCTAAGTGGTATTTTCAAGGGTACCATGCATTCAAAAAAAAATGTTTTGACTTCAACCCCTAACGTTCACCCCAAATTTTCTTTCAAATAGCGCCCTGCAGCTGCACAGCTTTTCCTACATGAATGAAGTCATTATTTTATTCAAAATCCTGTAGTACCTTCGGTTTCATACATAAACCATTTTTTTTTTTTTGTAGAGTCCTAAGCATAAGGTTAATAAAATAGGGATTTGTTTGAGGCATAATATTTTCGTAAAAAAACAGTCTTTTTTTAAAGCATGGCATGATAGGTCATTTGGTACCCTTAAAAACCCACCAGATTTTGTTTTTTATCGGCTTTTTGCAAAAATATTAGGCGTCAAATAAAATTTTATTCTATTTATATAATACTTATGATTTTACGAAAGAAATAAGTTTTCGTATCGATACCACGAGATTTTAAATAAAAAAATAGATATAATTTATGTATGAAAACCCAAGGAAGACAAAAAATTGGGGGTGATGTTTTGGGGGTGCATAGAAAAAATATTTAATGTGCATTGTATGATAGACCCTATAGTACCTTTAAATCATTTTCTTTACGAAAATATCATGTGTCAAGGCAATTCTGGGACACCCATATAATGTTAACTTCTTACTCATTTGCCAGAGTTATACTTCTGTATCTATTCTTCATACTAATATATTAAAAATTATATTTGTGTCTATTTTCTCATGATAAAGTATCATCTATATACATCAAGATTGGAAAAATCTAAGAACACCCTGTTTGACACATAGAGCAAAAAAGACATATATCAACTAGTAGTAATCTCCAGTGCATTTAAATATAAAATCACTGCCTATTAAAAAGAAGAGGCACATGCCTAACTTTGTATGTACTTCATCTGAAGCCTTACTTATCAATAATTCCATCCGAAAATATTATTTGAAAATTGTCTTGATCTTTGAACACATTAATGCAGAAAACAGACAGAATTTCTTTTCTGAAAGCCTCAAAGTAGTCAAAGGCAAATTTTGTGTCCTGTGCTCTGAAAACACCTTTGCTTTGCAAAAAAGCATGAAAAATCGCTATCAATCATCAATGATAAAAAAATTAGGTGTGCTATTTGTAAATGGAATGCACAAACTTGTTGAATAAAGTACACACAAAGTCAGAGTGCCTTGTTTGGTCTATTTGCACTAGAGAATTGCAATATATATTGTCATTTAGAGAAACTTGAAAAATTCCATTTTTTTCTCAGTCAAAGACGCTAAAAAATTTCCATTAGGTGTTTGGATACCTTTTAAGTCTAAAACAGCATCATGGGCAGGCACAGAGGCAACTTTCTGACCAGTACTTATACTCCACAGATGTACGCTTTTACTAGACTCCTGATAGGCAGCAACATGCTCCTGTTTGTCCGACACAAAACAAGATTTTGACAATAATTTTTGCATGCCGCCACCTTGGAAACAGTGACTAACATTACAAGTGACTGTTTCACCAACCTTATCTAGGGTACAAAGCGTATGGCGAGAATATGAGATCCTATTGTTTGGTCTAGATGAGACCAGTAGTTGTCTGGTGTCATCTTGGTATTTCATGCTTACGAATGGTCCTTCCAGTCTTGTTAGCGGATGCTGCAAGTACCCATCAGCAGAGTTTTCAAAAACCCAGAGGGAATTGAGCTTGCATGAGATTATCCCTCCATTTCCTAGATCGGCTCCAGGCATTGCAGGAATAGACGCTACAGAGACAACTGGTGACATGTCACCAGCTACCGCCAGTGTTGCTACAGGTTCATTCATTGTCCGTAAATCATATTTAGCCACGAATCCTGACTGTGTTCCGACATAAAGGTAGAACTGATTTGTAGCATCCCAACAACAAGACCACAAAGGCATCTGCTGAGTGGTGGTGTATGTAACGGAATTACTAAGAGTATCAACAACTTTGAAAGACTTGTCCATCGACGCTGTCAGAATCCAGTTTTGTAAGGGGTGGAAAGCCATATCACGAATTTGAAGCTGGTGTAAATGCATGAAAGATAAGGTTTTGTACTGAGATATGTTTATTTTACGAATACCATAACCTGGAAATAATGCATTTGGGGCTCTCATCGAAGCCATTATCATATCTAGAGGCAGTTTTGTGTCAAATACTCTACAGCCACTCTGCCTGCAGAGTTCCAGAGACTTATCCATATATAATCGAACAGGATTTGAACTGTGAAAATCATTAACGCTACCAGACTGCAGTCTTTGGTCTTGTCTGCCATTACTCAACTCACTTATCTGTTGCTTAAGGCTCTGGTTTTCCTGTATTAACATTTGTTCTCTACAGGCATACTTTGATAAATCAATAATTACCTTATTTTTTTCTTCTATAACTCTATTCAATTCTCTTTTCAGCCTTTCCACTTCAGTTGCATCTACCGCTATGAGCTTTTTCGCATAAATATACCTCAGATCGCACTTGTTCACCTTTTTCTTACATGTAGGACAAGATTTTTTCGGCTGACTGTTCAGCCACCTGGTGACACACTTATATCCAAACAGATGCCCACATTTTAGCGAACATATCCTATGGTCACCAGTGTTGGTCCAGTTGTCAAGGCAAATGGGACACAGTCTACCGTCATCTTCATCTTCACTCAAAGATCTTTTTCTCGAATCATCTTTAGGTTCTGGATTGACACCGTCATGACTGTTGTCATCATGAAGATCTGCTGGTGATGGTGCTCTACTACTGGCCACAGAAACTGATGGAGATGCTCTTTCAACATCTTCGTTGTTAGGCTCTACATCATTGGATTCTATTTGAACGATGGCATGCTGTTCAGCCGGAATTTCGGGGTTGATAAAGGGAATGGGGCCCTCCACGTGCAAACCTACACTCGAAACGACCACAATTTCGTAGCCGTCGTTGTTGGCGATTGGGACTTCTGGGGGTTGTTCTATATTCGATGCATTATCCACATCCATGGCATTTCCGTCGACGACTGCAACTGAGATCAAAGAAACATGCTCAAAAATATATATTTCATGTTAGTTTCATTAGGCTTACAATCATTCGTGCTCGATAAATCCATAAATCGGAAGATATTTTTTCTTCTTATTGGTTGACATTTGAAAACAACATTCTAACCCCTAACCCATCAAATACCTGACACCTCCATTGACATTCTAACCTTTCACCTGCAAAGACGACAATATGAAAAATAAAAAATTCCCTAAAATCTTTTGAAGGATCCTTCTTTGACTTCATTTCAAATCTGAATTATTCTACCCCTCCATAGATATCGCCACCATAATAAATCATTATAAAGTTTAAAAAAGATCCTTTATAGTAACAAGATATACTTTTTATAAGTAATCCTAAACATTTATCATTATCATGATAGTAATAAACTACCGAAATAAACCCAAATTCGAAAATCTTCTGGTGTTATGGTTGTGCCATCTAGCGACAAATCGGTCAACGGTCGCAGAGCCTGCAAAAACGACAACAAGAAAAATACAAAATCCCTAAATCATTTTGAAGAATCCTCCTTCGACGTCAATCTTCAAATCTGATCTATACTATCTCCCCATAGATGCCGCCAGCGTAACAATAGCATCACAATCAAAATAGACGATCTTGATAGCGACAAAATATAGTATTTATAGATGGTCCCAGCCATTTATCATTATTTTGATGATATTGAGCTACCGAAATAAACCGTAGTTTGAAAATCTTCTGTTGGCATGGCTGTACCATCTAGCGACAAGTCTAAAAATTGTCATAGAGCCATACAATAGAGATGTACAATTTAAGTATTTGAATTGAAAGATGAATAATGGAACCGAATTCATTTTTTGTATTGTGCAACGATTTTGAAACCGAAACCACTTTAGATAGCCTTAATTTTCCTGATTCATTAACATACATACATGTCAAACGTGGTTTCGTTATTTGTACTAGGATTAGAATTCAGAAAAGTGGATTCGGTAAGGAACCGATTCAGACCGCACATCTCTACTATCCCATCCGTCATCGTGGCACTGTCACATTTGACATTTCTGAAACACAACAGCACATTCCCAAAGTAATTGCATTATTTGAACAAAAAGAAATACGTGGTAACTGAAGTTTATGCAAACTTCATCACGGAGGCTTTCGATGATAAGATAACGTCCATACTTCATCCTTGATTAGTGCTACACAATCTGCAAGATGGGCCTGACAATATCTTCAGTATTCAACAGACTTTTCAGCAAAAAACCGATGCGAATATTGATGGTAGGACTAGATGCTGCAGGAAAAACTACGATATTGTATAAACTTAAACTTGGAGAAATCGTAACTACCATTCCTACGATCGGATTCAACGTAGAAACTGTAGAGTACAAAAACATATCTTTCACAGTATGGGATGTGGGTGGACAAACAAAAATCAGAAAACTCTGGCGGCACTACTTCTCAAACACGGACGGTTTGATATTTGTCGTGGATTCTAATGATAGAGATCGTATAGTGGAAGCTGAGCAGGAACTACATAACATGTTGAGTGAAGAAGAGCTTAGAGATTCTGTTCTACTAATATTTGCTAACAAACAGGATTTACCAAACTCCATGTCAACCGCTGAACTGACTGACAAGCTCAAACTGAATACCTTACGGAATCGCAAGTGGTACATCCAGGCAACTTGTGCGACCCAGGGTACTGGGTTATATGAAGGACTAGACTGGTTATCAAATGAGTTGGCAAATAAGTGAGCGTACTTTGTTCTAGTTAGGGTTTTCTATGAAGTTCTCCAAAGTTTATGTGTTAAGTCGGTTATATTTACTGATTTTTTTAAAGGTCTTTTTTAAAAGAAAGAGTTCTAAATTAACTTTGAATACTATCTTAAGTCCCCTATGTCATAATCCTGTTTCAATTATTATTTGAGTAAAAGATAAGACATTAGTACCTATATACAGAACAAAGGCTAAATTTGGATACTTAAGATTAAGACCCGTCTTTTGCAGTATTTTACAATAATATTTAATCAGAGTTACATCTGCCAGAACTAATAAGTTATTAATAATATTTTAACTTTTGTTTTGGAGATAACAAGAAACCTTGAAAAATTAAAATTTTAGGTTGTTGGTAAAACGTCAATAGTCAAACTATCATCCATAAGGGTAAAACTGAAATTTTTCAATCTCTCTTGGTAGAAAAGAATCTAAACAGAGAAATAAAGATATCTGAGACAAAATAAATCCCTCCTTATAAAAGCAAAAGATAAATACAACAACTGTTTTATCACAAACAGATTGCTTGATGTAAAAATGCTTAGCAGTAACTTTATAGCCCTCTAGTTACCAATGTATTGTCTAAAATTTTTTGGCATAAAAGATAGGATTATGACTTAATAAGGCCTAGATTGCTCTAGTCTGGGAGTATGGCTGTATAACTTAAAAAATTATGTTTAAGTGAAACAGTTTTAATATTAATGTATTAGTATTTTACCATCAATAAACTAATTAATATTATGTGTTAAAGCTTTATTTACTTTGTTTAGATTCTTATGAAAAGATTTAAGGGTTACATTTTCCTAAAGTTGTACTTTTTGTTCTTTAAATAAATACTTGTATGTATTGATCACAATGTGCTTTATTATAAAATTCTATTTTTAAATATTAGACTTGAAATGGTGTAAGTTTATTGATTTTGAAACTAGGTTCCTTTGCCTCAACCTCAGAATGATTTCTGAGAAAATAATGGGTTATGATCATAGACCTCTTAAGGGTAATATGTCAATGGTTATGATGAATACCTACTAAAAAAATCAATTAGTCTTATATATGTACATATATCATTGTCATTTATTTGTACTTTATAATACAAATACTACTACCTTGAACATCTATGAGGTATTGGCATCAACATGTTGAAAATGTAGATTGAAATAAAAAAAAATTAGCTAAAACCTAGTTAACTAACCATAAAAATAAAATTAATGTTATAAATAAAGTTTATTATTAGATTACTAATACCAAATATAAAAGTTTTTATAACACATATTTAGGTTACATTGTCCACAGTGATAGATTTTAGTGGGATTAAATCAATTTTGCTTTTTATAAGGTGTACAGGTGGCAAAGAATTATTTGAACACGAACACTTGCAACCAGATACAAAATCAAAATTCCCTATCCTAGAGTCACAATGTGGGCAGCTCAGTCGACCTTTTGACCATTTTTCAGATTCTATCTTTAAAGAAATCCATTGTGGTAAAATATCTTCGTTCAAGAATACCATATTCTCATCTCGAACTGTATCGCAAATATCTTGATCTTTGGAAGTAGAACTGATCAGGTTCTCGTTATGTGCATTTGTAAGTAATTCTGATGGGTTCTGGAGCAAGTCAAATAACGTTTTGCGGCATTTTTTGCATTTAACTTCTGAATACATGCTAGCTAGGTCCAAAAAGCAGATAAAACAGTTCAGTTTCAGTATTTTGGATTTAGTTCATTTGACGTTTTTTTGACACAATTCATTTACATTAACCTCTTATTTACGAAGAACATATATCTCCCAAAACGTCATATCTTGGTTCAATCACAAAACACGAATCATCATGGATTAATAACAATTTACAGAAGTATGGTTGTAAGGTTACATGTACGACCTTCAACTAGATTTCACACCGCGACGAAATTTCTGTTTTCGATTCATATCAATCACAAAATGCAAGATACATTATTTCTAAAGGAAGACAAACCTTGAATAGAGCTTACGAGAAAATCTCCCCACAAGCTTCGTTTTACCCCAATCATTTAGGCCATGGCAGACTCTACACTAGGCCGGAGCCTTAGATGTGGCAACGTGGCTTAGCTGTCAAATAGTGGGCCTATAGTTTCAGAATAATTATTACATTTTATATGTATTAGAGTTCATCTCGGTTAATAAATTAAGAAAAATACTTTTTAGAACTACTACTACTAATACCACTTACATCTGATGTCTGGTTCATCGTAGTCAAACACTACAAAATAAAAATAAACGCAACCTGTTTCCTGCTGCCACTTCCACTTTTCTTTGTAAATTGTCACTTGAGCTAGGAAAATTCACTATTAGGTCACTGTGAAGGCATTCTTGCTGGTCTTGATTCCCTTTCACTATCAAATCTTTTCGTAGGTATGCCCAGATGAGTTCTATTAACTGTATTTTTCTGTGATATTTGGGAGGTCGAGGAATACCTTTCACCCATCTCTGTTTATGTCCTTTATTGGAAGCACAATTGCTAGTGCAACCTGGTACTACACACTTTGCAGGCATCTTTTTATATTTATAGTTTCGTTTGTGTAGGTAAATAATTAGAAACACATTAAAAATCACCTTCCACTCTTCTTTTTTTTAGTCTGGAAGGTTATGTTTGGTATATCCTTTATTGGAAGCGCAATTGATTAGAAGCACATTAAAAATTACCTTCCACTCTTCTTTTTTACTCTGGTACCTAGTACTACACACTTTGCAGGCATCTTTTTATCTTCATAGTTTCGTTTGTGCAGGTAAATAATTAGAAACACATTAAAAATCACCTTCCAATCTTATTTTTTACTCTGGAAGAATTACACTAATGACAAAAGCTCGGCCGACTATTCAGTGTTGCCATGTTTCAATGCTCCGGCCTAGTGAGTAGAGTCGGCCATGATTCATATCAATTCACAAAATACAAGATTTTCTAAAGGAAGACAAACCTTGAATAGAGCTTACGAGAATTTCTCCCCACAAGCTTCGTTTTACCCCGATCTAGATAGGCTTACAACCACTTACAACCCTTTTCATATCCATGGAACATGACATTGACATATATCCTCATTCCTCAATTTCATATTTGCTGTTCTATGTTAAGAATTGTAATGAGCAGTGAGGGCAGAAGCTTTATTTTCAAAATGTTATAAATTAATATCCATAGATTTTTGCAATTAATGTTTTATTGTATGGAAATCAACATGGGAACTGGTAAGAATATTTTGAATACAAGTTATGACTAAATGAGCTATCGATCCTGTTATATTATTGTTCATGTTTACATTAAAATTAGTAATTTTACAAAGGAATTAGATAAAAGTTGAAATTATGTTATCAAAATAACTGAAACAAAGAATTCGTAAAACAGATTTTGAATTCCACAGTGATAGATTTTGCTATAATGCATGGAAAATCAGCATTTAACATGTTTAAGTAGGTAAAAAGGTAAACCTAATCCAAAGATACTATTGAGTCATATTGACTACAGTTGTTGAATAAAGGTAAATATATTTTTGAAGTTATCTGTAGTTCTTGTAGAGTAGCATCAACGGTGATGGGTTTCCCTATATTTTGAGTATTAAATATCTCACTTGATAGTATAGGAATGTTAAGTAAATATCATTTGGAATGTATGTAAGGTAGTCTTATCTTGCTTGTGTTATCACACTCTACAAACAATGAATAGAACAACACATAGACATTACGCAATGACTCCATAAAATAGATACAGGTAACATACACAGAAAAGTAATTGTAAATTATGAAGGGATTTTGAATAAAGTATCACATAGCTAATGTCAATATAATTAATTAGAATATACAGGATGCTCTAGATCTAGATGACATATGTATAATGATTTTTTTTATTTTATTAGAATTAACAAACATCACTATCTGATTTGGAATATATGTAATGCAACTATGTTAAAATTTGTATGGAATTAATTTCATTTCCTCTGTTCAGTCAATGAAGCATTTAATACTTTTTCACTAATCCAACTCATTTTCATCCATTTCAATTTGAAAAAATTGATTATTCAAATTTGAGACACTGTGTAAAGTCAAGGTGTCATTATGGTTTTCTTCAATATTTTTGTGGTTTGATTATTTGATTAATTTGTCAAGAGCAATAATTTTGGACAGCTATAATACTGTTATTATTGTAGATACAGTTAAATGTACAAATATTTTGGTGATAGTCCTTCTTATTTACTTCTTATAGAAGTGGTTTTAAGTAGAAACATTAGGGAAAAAAAAGTATTTCCTAAATAGGTTATTTAGTTATGGTGGTGGATTAAATCTGACCTTAAAATTACTTTGTAGTCTTCATTTTCATATCTTATTAGGTATAAACCAAAGTTCATTCTGCTTATTTGGAAAATAATATACCAAAATCATATAATCATACTATTTTTCTACATTTTTAACATTTACATTGAACATTTAACAGCAATGTAACTAGAGGCAATAAAAAGGCCCATAATATGGTGAATGGTTTAAGAACCATAGTATAATATCAACTCTCCAACATGCTATGATTGTAAACGGCTCAACTTAGTTAAGGGGTCAGTTCTTTTGGACACTTTTTTTTCTCCACTTGCATCTCCTCAATCAAACTGCAGTCCAAACATGAATGTAACCCCAAGTTTCATCACAGTCAGGTAAAACATTCCGCTGAAATTATCACCTATAAGGGAAAAGGTAGGTTGGGGCCCTGGGAGTTACATACTGCACTCTGATGGTACAAACAATTGTGTGACACTTTAGAACATCTAAGCATTATAAAAGAGTCATGAACCAGACTGGCAACTAAGTGATGGCCAAACTTGTAAGATACTTATTCAAACATCCATTTTGACACATGTAGTGACTCTAGGCATCACATCAGGGGCATATTTTGC
Organism: Callosobruchus maculatus; assembly: GCA_951848785.1. NCBI lineage: Eukaryota > Metazoa > Arthropoda > Insecta > Coleoptera > Chrysomelidae > Callosobruchus > Callosobruchus maculatus. The sequence continues at coordinate 297,285 of CATOUR010000210.1, read as the reverse complement.
CTGATGCCAATGCAATTTACACTATGGTCTAAAGAAAACTTGGAGCTACAGGAAATAAAAGTTGATGAACAGGTATTCCAAATAAGTGACCCTGTAATTAGGTTTAGCAGTTTACTTTCACCTTAATTACTTACCATAAACTAAAATTGCCTCCCTTATGCTCACTACACTGGAATATATGCAGAGTTCTAGAAGTCAGGAGCTGTCTATTATTTTGTGTGTCATGAATTCGAACAAATAGTTGTGAAGTACATGGAATGTTATTTTTAGGAATATTTAGACTTAGTTTATTGTGATGTGACTTCACATTCTGGCAGATATTTAGAGTCTAATTATTTTTGAATTTGAGTTCAGTTGCCAAGTACCATTAAAGAAGAACTTTTAAATATGGTTTCTTGCCCAGTCGGTTCTAAAATGCCCTCCTTTGGTTATATTTAATAATAATCGCATTTATTAGCAAATCTATACAAGAAAAAACATATGAGGAGCTTTCACACAAAAGTCAACATGTCCACTTTTAATAATTGTTCAGGAAACACAATTTTTGAATACTACCTTTAATAATTATTTATTTGAATCAGTTTTTGCATGATAAATAGTAGCTTAATTTGTTCATATTTTAAGTATGAATCCATATTTTTCAAGAAAGGAGGTTTCATTTTAAAACACCTTGTATTTTATTCCTACAGTGGTTTATTTCCAGTGCTGTGACCTTGGAACATTCATATTTTTTCCTTTACGTCTACAGTTTTTTGAGTTCAAGTTGACATCAGGAATTTTGTACCTATAAAAGGTTAACAAATGTTTATCACCCTGACAAACAGAAATCATTTGAAAAGAAACTGAAATAAACCTTTCACGACATTGCAACTCCCATTTTGTGTATTCCTCCTGCCTTTTACGAGTTCACCTCTTACCCTCCCGAACTGATATATCATGTGAATCAATCCTCGAGTTTTTGCAGTAATAAACACAGCCAACAAACAAATCTAAACAACTATAATAACGGTTTTCGGTTTTGTATGAGATCGGGGTTATGCCGCCGTTGACGGTTACCAAAACTACTCAACCAGTAAAGTGCCTTAAATTCCAGGATTCCTAAAACCGCATCACCATTTCAGTTAGCGCATATCATACTTAGATGTCTGACTGTTCAGAACTTATACTTGCCTTGCATAAAAGTTGCCACGCAGCTACAAAATAAATGTATTACTCCACATAGATAGGCGTTGGTAGACTTGTTGAGTTTTGTTCGATTTTCGATGAAAAAACTCCTGTAGTAGGACTTGTTGCATTTTGTATGAATGTTTAATATTTCCATGCTGTTATATGATGGATTTGTGTAATATTGCACGGAATAGATAGCCAATCCAGCAGATATCATCTTAAACTACATAAATTCGTATATAACTCAATTTGGTATAAAGTTGGACTTGTTCACTTTTGCGTGGAAGCTCCTCATATAATGACAACACGAAAAATAAAAAGTACATATAAGTTTGCCAAAAGGCAAAACATGCCCATTTCTCTAATTATCCATTGGTACCATAAACTTGTTTTAAATGTGGTAAACACAGGCAATAAAATTGCATTTAAGATCTAAAAGCATAGTATGTTGAAACTTTATACTCCGAGAGTATAAAGTTTCAACATACCATTTGGCGAAAACTTGTCATCGGATTTCTGATTTTTGTTATGGGCACTTGAATAATGTACTACTTTATCGTGATTACCCATAAAAAGTGATCGGTTAACCAAAACTTTGGTATAGTCTCAAAATTATATAATTTGAAAAGAAATATTCAAGTTATAATTTAAAATGGATTCGGCTTAAAAAGTCGCTAGGTAATCTCTTAAATGTCGCAGAACATTCAAGCCACATTATAAAGTATCGTGTATCCGTAGATTTTTCACTCATGTACAAAAGAAAAGTCGTAAATCATCCATAACGAAGTAGATCTACAATTAAGCATATCTCCTGTGAACACACTATGAACGTACGTACGCTAAAGCTGAAACTGTAGATTTTGTGCTGTAGATCGACAATAATTAACGTGCGCCTGCGCAAGTTAAGGTCTAGTGGGCTGTGACAGCTGCGTCTCTCCTTTTAGAACGAGCAACGCCGCCGGTGTCTACGCGTGCACGAAAATCATTTACAGTTTCAGCTGTAGCGTATGTACGCTCATGATCAATTTGCCGTGTGTTCTCTAGTGGTCATTATGTTTACCAATGAAGAATATGTGGACATTGTGTTCCTATACGGCTTATCTAGTGGAAGTGCGGCGGCTACTTGCGCGGAATACAGACGGCGATACGCTAATCGCAGTCAGCCCAACCAAAGAATTTTTTCCGAGACTTTTCGACGTCTCCGCGAGACGGAAGCCTTTCGACGACGCCCCAGTGATACCCGTAGGCCTCGTATATATGATCCCTAAGATGATGACCAAATTCTTCGAAATGGTGAACAAGATCCAACAGCATCCATCTACAGCAGGGTGACCGACGGGAACCGGACGTTTTTCAAATGGTTATTATAACGCCGCTAGCGGTGGTAGGGAGGGGATTCAGGTATTAGTCACCTTGCTGTATAATGCCATTTTAGTAGCTATGCAGCAGTGGACCGTTGAGCATGTTCGCTTATGACGCGTATGTTAAAAATGCTGAGTCGGTCACGGCCGCGCAGCGACTGTTCCGCGTTCATTTTAATCTTGGACGCCACGATATTATTCCAAGCCGCAATACCATTCTCAGATGGGTTAACAGTCTGAGAACAACAGGAATTGTTGTGAAGAAAAACCCACCTAGAGACCAGTATCGGAAATTTTGTTTGTTTATCTCTGCGCTTAAATGAAAATGAGCTTCATCACTCATGACGATTACTGCGCTTTCATGGTCTCCAAGCAGCATTTGAATTCGAATGGCGAAGTCCTCTCGTTGCTCATAATCTGTTGGCTTAAGCTGCTGAACAATACACATCTTGTAAGGATGATACGCAAAATGTTTTTTCAATATTATGCGCACTGATTCACGACTTAAGTTTAATTCACGCGCGTGTCTTCGTACAGACCGTTGAGGGCTCCGAGTAAGCGCTTGTCTCACCCACTCGACGTTTTCTGGCGTCCTCGCAGTCTTCGTGGCTTTTTCTTCACAATCATTCCTGTTGTTCTCAGACTGTTAACCCATCTGAGAATGGTATTGCGGCTTGGAATAATATCGTGGCGTCCAAGATTACAATGAACGCGGATCAGTCGCTGCGCGGCCATTTGAAAAACGTCCGGTTCCCGTCGGTCACCCTGTACACTGTTGCTAGTCCCCTCAATAGGGTATTTCGTAGTGGAAGGTGTGGTTCACTGCGCAAACAACTGGTATGTATCCGTACCATTACATGCCAATACATATTTTGAAGGCGATCCAGCCAAAAGAATGGATTTTTGTCGATTTATGTTTCATGTGGACGCCGAAGATGCAATTTTTTTAAGTAGGAATTTTTGGATGGGTGAGTCCATACATACCTGAAAATCTATTAATACTAGATACTTTATAACGTGGCCTACAATATTGCTTGCTTGCCTAGTGCCTCCATTTTGAATTATAACTTGTTTTCTTCTAAAATTATAAAGTTTTGAGACCCTATACCGAAGTTTTGATTAACCGATTACTTTTTATGACTAATCGTGATGCAAAAACACATTGTTCGAATATCCATAGCAAAAATTAGAAATTCGATGACGATTACAAGTGACAAACCACAAAAGGTTATCTTAGATAATAATGACAGTACGTATTGCACAATTAGTGCCAATCGTAGTGAATTTTGTTATCAACCAGGTTCAAATAAACCGGCAATTGTACAACGAATGTCAACTTTAAGCCCAAGCTTAGGTTTAACAAAGCTTGAGTCAAACTGGCGTTTGTACAACCGGTCCTGAAGATGGTAATTCAATCGAAATGTCGTGATACTCAATAATTTTATAGACCATAAAAGTACGAACTAGACATTTGAGTCCATTTAGCTGCTGATCTTCCAGCGTAGTCAATCCTGTCATCCCAATGAATTCGATTAGGTTGGAAGAAGTAAACAAGGTTTGTGTTTGTGCCCGCAATCCTAACGCGGCAGCTGGCATACTGACCGCTGAATCGCTGATAAACCCGTATATCGGTTGTACAGATAGCAGGTAAAAAGCTTGGGTACCTATTTAGAGCCAGAAAGTATTTCTCACCATGTAACCTCCTCACGCTATATAAAGCCCAGATAAGACCTTGCCTGGAGTATTGCTCTCATGTCTGGGGAGCTGCTGCCCCTACTACCCTGTCTATACTAGATGCCGACCAGAGAAGGGCAATTCGACTAATTGGCGATCCGGCCTTAACGCGCCACCTTCAGTCACTTTCTCACCGGCGTGTTGTTGGTGACCTCTCATTCTTCTACCGATATCCCAACGGAATCTGCTCCTCTGAGCTATCCTCCGTTCCGCCGCTCACTGCTCCTATCAGATGTACCCGTGCGACCGCTGCATCTCATCCTAAGACGTTCGTTCTTCATACATCAAGAACAGTGCGGTACAACCGCACATTTATTCCCAGGGTGTCCAAGGCTTGGAATGGACTGCCACAAGATGTATTTATTGGGCCTGCGGGTATTGGCCCATTCAAATCTTGCGTTAACAAACTTCCCCTAACATAACCCTTTCACAGCAGCCGCGGTACTCTGGTTTTTAGGCTCTGCCTGCGCGGTCTGCTCAGTTATAAAAAAAAGTAAAAAATCCTAAAAATAACAGCAGTCATGTAGAGGCATAATATAAATAGCTACTTTGTTTTAGTTGATCGTTTTGGGTTAGTTGTTATAGTTTTGAATGAATTTTGGGTTTTAACAGTGCATAAGTGTTAAAAGACTATTTTAAACAATTCCATAAAATTTAAATTCCGCAGATTTCTGTAAAAAATAACATCGTGTTTGTGAACACAGTAAATAATAACAACGGGATCTTGGGCACACTCACATACCTTCTTAGAGCATGGGCGTTGCTTTTTCTAACCTATTCGAATTCGTTGTTTCATCCTAACCCTCTACTTACCCAGAGCCTGTAGATTAGATACGATGGTTGAGGTTCCGTTTCTTTCAGGTGAGGTGACGGTAGAGGTAGACCCCCACTGCTCATTTTCTGCACAACTACTGACCCGGACTCACCGATATCCTCACCTTAACTACTAGCTTTTCACACATTCTACTCTTACTACTATTGGTGTTGGGTTACAACTGTTATACTCGCATGGTTCAGGCTCACGCATTTTGCATGACATTTGATTGTAACGATGACGACTGTGCGTAAATTCGAGTGCGATATCTGCCAGAAGAGGTTCATCGGCAGCAACGATCTGCGCAAACACAAGCGGATTCATACAGGAGAACGTCCGTACATCTGCAACGATTGCGGCAGGGGTTTCAGACAGTCGGGATCTCTAAAGAATCACATCGCTTGCAAACACTCGCCGGGGTTGCAAGGCAGGGAGATATACATATGCAACCACTGTCAGAAGGCTTTTCCGTTGAAGGAGAGGCTGAAACTGCACATGCGCACTCATACAGGCGATCGCCCGTACGAATGCGAGGTCTGTCAAAAACGGTTCGCCAGAGGTGGGCAACTGATCCAACACCAAAGAACGCACACAGGCAACAAACCTTATATCTGTAAGGTATGCGATTCTTCCTTCACTTGCTCGGCCAATTTGAAACTCCACATGAACAGGCATTTGGATATAAGAAACTTCGTGTGCGACGTTTGTGGAAAATCGTTTTTTAGACGGGACGCCTTGAGAAAACACTTGAATTGTTACCACAAAAACGTTAAGGCGTTCCATTGCAAAATATGCGATAAGATGTTGAAAGGACACTTGCCTCAGCATATGCGGATGCACAAGCAAGATAAACCGCATGGCTGTGCCCACTGCGGGTCCAGGTTTGCTCAAAGATCACAGTTGACTGTCCACCAACGCATCCACAGTGGGGAGAAGCCTTACAGGTGCGAAGTGTGTTGGAAGGCGTTTGCGCATTCCACTGCTCTCAAGTTGCACACGCGCAAACATACAGGAGAAAAACCGTTCAAGTGCGTTTTGTGTTCAGCGACTTTTACTCAGCTACCGCATCTCAAAAAGCACATGCTGTGCGTGCACAAAAGTACAAAACCGTACGTTTGCAGTTACTGCAAATCGTTCCATCAGACGAAGATGGAATTAGAGGCTCATTACGCCGAATGCAAAGATTACAAGGAACCGAAGGTGCAGGACATCGAGGTTAAGAAGGTTTTAGAGCCTCCCATGCCTGTTGAGAAGATGAGATTCTTGCTGGCGATTTTACTGAAAAAGATCTCTGCACCCGAAAGACTGCAAGAATTGGGATTTGATAAGAAATTGATCGATGACGTATTGGTCGAATCTATAAAAAACTCTGGAAGAGAACCTTGCACAAATTCGGAATTAACCGTGGGGGAACGGTTGAGGAAGAACGTAGCGATTCTTCTGGAATGGACAGTCCCAAAGTCGTATATGGAAAAGTTCAAGCACGAACGGCGTTCCACTGAAGAGCTACTAGAAGAACTAACTTCTTAGAAACATGGCACTAAGTAAAAAACTGTCTTTAACCTCCATTCCCGACTTCAGTACGATCCTGGAATGAGTTCCTTCAAAGCACACAAATCTTGGAAAATGTTGCAAAATTATAATTGTGAACATGGTAACAATGACTGTCATAAAATAATCATACAGGTTTTCAACGCTATACTGCTCAAAAGCTCATAATTCTGATTAGGGACGGTCGGGATCTTTGAAGAATCACAGCGCTTGCAAACACTCGCCCGAGTTATAAGGCAGGGAGATATACATATGCAACCACTGTCAGAAGGCTTTGCCGTTGAAGGAGAGGCTGAAACTGCACATGCGCACTCATACAGGCGATCGTCCGTACGAATGCGGGGTCTGTCAAAAACGGTTCGCCAGAGGAGACCAACTCATACAACACCAAAGAACGCACACAGGCAACAAGCCTTATATCTGTAAGGTATGCGATTCTTCCTTCACTTGCTCAGCCAACTTGAAACTCCACATGAACAGGCATTTGGATATAAGAAACTTCGTGTGCGACGTTTGTGGAAAGTCGTTTTTCAGACGGGACGCTTTAAGGAAACAATTGAATTGTTACCACAAAAGCGTTAAGGCGTTCCATTGTAATATATATGCGATAAGATGTTGAAAGGGCATTTGCCTCAGCATATGAGGATGCACAAGCAAGACAAACCACACGGCTGTGCCCACTGCGGGTCCAGGTTTGCTCAAAGATCGCAGTTGACTGTCCACCAACGTATCCACAGTGGGGAGAAGCCTTACAGGTGCGAAGTGTGTTGGAAGGCGTTTGCGCATTCCACTGCTCTTAAACTGCACACGCGCAAACATACAGGAGAAAAACCGTTCAAGTGCGTTTTGTGTTCAGCGACTTTTACTCAGCTACCGCATCTCAAAAAGCACATGCTGTGCGTGCACAAAAGTACAAAACCGTACGTTTGCAGTTACTGCAAATCGTTCCATCAGACGAAGATGGAATTAGAGGCTCATTACGCCGAATGCAAAGATTACAAGGAACCGAAGGTGCAGGACATCGAGGTTAAGAAGGTTTTGGAGCCTCCCATGCCTGTTGAGAAGATGAGATTCTTGCTGGCGATTTTACTGAAAAAGATCTCTGCACCCGAAAGACTGCAAGAATTGGGATTTGATAAGAAATTGATCGATGACGTGTTGGTCGAATCTATAAAAAACTCTGGAAGAGAACCTTGCACAAATTCGGAATTAACCGTGGGGGAACGGTTGAGGAAGAACGTAGCGATTCTTCTAGAATGGACAGTTCCAAAGTCGTATATGGAAAAGTTCAAGCACGAACGGCGTTCCACTGAAGAGCTACTAGAAGAACTAACTTCTTAGAAACATGGCACTAAGTAAAAAACCGTCTTTAACCTCCATTCACGACTTCAGTACGATCCTGGAGTGAGTTCCTTCAAAGCACACAAATCTTGGAAAATGTTGCAAAATTATAATTGTGAACATGGTAACAATGACTGTCATAAAATAATCATACAGGTTTTCAACGCTATACTGCTCAAAAGCTTATAATTCTGATTAGGGACAGTCGGGATCTTTGAAGAATCACAGCGCTTGCAAACACTCGCCCGAGTTATAAGGCAGGGAGATATACATATGAAGAAGGCTTTTCCGTTGAAGGAGAGGCTGAAACTGCACATGCGCACTCATACAGGCGATCGTCCGTACGAATGCGAGGTCTGTCAAAAAAGGTTCGCCAGAGGAGGACAACTGATCCAACACCAAAGAACGCACACAGGCAAAAAGCCTTATATCTGTAAGGTATGCGATTCTTCTTTCACTTGCTCTGCCAATTTGAAACTCCACATGAAAAGGCATTTGGATATAAGAAACTTCGTGAGCGACGTTTGTGGGAAGTCGTTTTTCAGAAGGGACGCCTTGAGAAAACACTTGAATTGTTACTACAAAAACGTTAAGGCGTTCCATCGCAAGATATGCGATAAGATGTTGAAAGGGCATTTGCCTCAGCATATGCGGATGCATAAGCAAGACAAACCACATGGCTGTGCCCACTGCGGGTCCAGGTTTGCTCAAAGATCGCAGTTGACTGTCCACCAACGCATTCACAGTGGGGAGAAGCCTTACCGGTGTGAAGTGTGTTGGAAGGCGTTTGCGCATTCCACTGCTCTCAAGTTGCACACGCGCAAACATACAGGAGAAAAACCGTTCAAGTGCGTTTTGTGTTCAGCGACTTTTACTCAGCTACCGCATCTCAAAAAGCACATGCTGTGCGTGCACAAAAGTACAAAACCGTACGTTTGCAGTTACTGCAAATCGTTCCATCAGACGAAGATGGAATTAGAGGCTCATTACGCCGAATGCAAAGATTATAAGGAACCAAAGGTGCAGGCCATGGAGGTTAAGGAGAAGGTTTTAGAGCCTCCCATGCCTGTTGAGAAGATGAGATTCTTGCTGGCGATTTTACTGAAAAAGATCTCTGCACCCGAAAGACTGCAAGAGTTGGGATTTGATAAGAAATTGATCGATGATGTGTTGGTCGATCTATAAAAAACTCTGGAAGAGAACTGTGCACAAATTCGGAATTAACCGTGGGGGAAACGGTTGAGGAAGAACATAGCGATTCTCCTAGAATTGACAGTCCCAAAGTCGTATATGGTAAAGTTCAAGCTTGAACGTCGTTCCACTGAAGATCTACTAGAAGAACTGACATCTTAGAAAAAATGGGTCTGCAGAGTTGAATGACATAAATGATTGCAAAAAATCTATATATGCATGAATAATTTTCGACATTTGAGGTATAGCACAAAATACAAGTTGGATAGCATCGCAGAAAGACACTGATAAACAGCGAAACTGTCAAAGCAACTTATTTTCCTCTTATAGGTATTGGGGCTGAAGGATTTTACACGTCTTGTATGTGCTATTATTTTTTCTATGAATGGTGCACGTGTTATCACGATGTATTTTTCTATGTCGAAATTTTCAAAATTTGAGTACCTGTTTACATAATACCGAACTATTTTAGTCAATTTTTGCTATCTTTTGTACAAACGTTTCTCAGTATGTAGTTCCAGTCATGTATTCTTGCCGCTAACTATACCAAAGTTTGTGTACTGTTAGGTAGCTGATACATTTAATGTATATCTGAAAGAATAGGAAATCTTTTGAGATATCAATATTTTTGTATAAGTATTTCGGTATGCTGTGGTTTCTCAAGAATTTTTCCTTTCTGGGTTTTATCCGTTGTAAACATTGTGTCTAACGATAGTCAGCTTTAGCGGTATCAGAAAAAAAGTTATCTAGGAAACATTTGAAAATGGGGATTTTTTAATTCAAACTGAAATAACTCTAGATAGACTCTCCCAACTCATGGAATAATAATAAACAAAGTGATTAGGATACAAAATCATGTTGTAACATTTTCATATTTTTTTGATTAATAACCTATATTTTAAGATTCCAAAATTCAGCGACTCTCGCGCTGGGTACATTGTATACTCTATATATATTACGTAAATATCGCAACTTCGAAAGGCCAAGCCTTGTATGAGGCTGTTACAATAGATTACATGATATATGTATATATTGAACTCAATACCCGAATTCGGAATGCCCGAAAAAAATGCGCAGAACTAGTTCTGAGCAAGGAATGTTTCCCAAACCCGAAATATTAATTTTATACAGCTATTGACCATTACCAAATAGGCAGAACTAGTTTTGCGCATCTTGAAATGCACAGAACTAGTTTTGCACAACTTGAAATGCACAGGACTGGTTCTGTATATTTTGGCATGGTGGCATTTAGAATTTTAGAGGAGATTTTCTTTTTCGATACATTGTTGATACATTTGATACAGATACAGAGATATGAAGGTTAGGTTAGGTGAGGTTCATTCAATATAGTAAGGATATGATCTTTTGTCATGACATTATGTTTTTGCGTACTTGAAGCTTCTAGTAGCCGAACTAATTCGGATTCGAATTTAGCTTGCATTTTTTCCACAAGCTGAAACAAAAAAACATTCAAAGCAACAACATAAACATAACCTTACTTTTTTAATATAACTGCTGCTGGCCAGTGGCCATTCAGTATCACAGAACTAGTTCTGTGCATTTTGAGTTGCGCAAAACTAGTTCTGTGCATTTCAAGATGCGCAAAACTAGTTCTGTCTATTTGGTAATGCTCAATAGCCGTATAAAATTAATATTTCGGGTTTGGGAAATATTCCTTGCTCAAAACTAGTTCTGTGTATTTTTTTCGGGCATTGCCCGAATTCGACTATTGAGCGTAATATATACATTACAATAAAGCTAACCCAACTAGAGCCCCGGTTTTCCTTTTTACACGTTGAATGTCATTTTGTGATATAACTGAACTCTAGAATGAATTGCATTATGTGATCTCTTTATTAAACCTAGTAATCTTATGTGTTATTTTGGGCAGTTAAACTTTATTAAGCATTATCTGGCTTACAAAATATGTTTTCATTTCCTATATTTTTTCAATGAGAGTTTAATGAAATTATATGGAGAACACAGCATGTGATTGCAGTTTAGTTATTTCAACAAAATATATAATAAGTATTAAGTTATATAACTACAATGTGAATTCGTACTATGTATAGTTTTCTATAATGTCTGCCTTTTACTAAGTTACCAAAGATTAGTGCAAAGAATGTAGTTTTAAGTTTTGTTGGTTTTTAGAAGTTTATATTTTCTTTTTATGTATGTATACACGTACAAAAATTATTTTCCAGATAATATATCTTTAAATTTAGTAATATTTCCTCCAGAATAGAAACTGAAGTATTTCAATGTACTGTGTAATATTGTTGCTATTCATCAAAAGCAGAATATGTGAATACTGCCATATTGCTTCAGTGCGCCTATATAATAATTTGTAGTGAATTTTGCTATAAAATATTTGCGTGATCATATTGTTCACATTATGGTTCACACATTTTTTTCATTTATAGCTAATATATTTTCTTGATTCCTAGATGTGAGTGCCATATCTTATATTTTTGAATATTAGATGCCATAGTAAATTACTTAGGATCTTAAGATGCGATTCTCCTAATAATTCTTGTTAGACTGAATACCAAAAATTAATCATGGAATATATGTAGAGAAATAAAGTATTATGTATGTATATTATGTAGTTTTATTCGAAACATAGCATATAGCTGTCAAGTGTCATCAAATAATTTGAGCGACGATATATGATGGAAGTCGATATACGAGGGTTGCTCTATATCTCCGTCAATCCACCAGTACGACAGCTTATTGGCGATCATCAGTGCGCCATAGAGCAACTCTCGTATATCGACTCTCATATGCAGCAGCATATAGAACCCGCGCTCTTCTGGTTGGCCAAGCGAACGCGCCGTGGCGTTCGACCAAGAAAAGAGTCTGCTTTTTAGCAGCGATTTTCTTTGGTTTGCCGTTACCTTCGGGTACCAGATGGCGCAACAGGCAGATCTTTTATGTCGCCTGCTCTCATATGATGGAAGGTTATCCATCATTTGAGGTTCATTGGTGCCCCACCCCCATTCCAAGGTCATCATATTATTAAAATCTTTATATATCCTTATTATCTACATTTATTGTGGTAACTGAGCGTTTTATAATATTTGGTATGTCATTAGTCTTACGGTACAGGAACTGTAGTCTATTTCCATGAAACGAAGATAGGTTTGTTCAACGGCACGTTTAAACCATCAACAGTTAGCACCTGAAAGCATTAACATTTATACACCTAATTTCAGCAACTTTTATTTTTTTAAGTACAGGGTGATCTAATAAGCGCGCGGAGCTCTCTAGCGGCCTTGGCGTTTAAATTAGACGAAAATGGCTTGGATAAAAAACGTACTTGTCGAAAATAATTTCAAAGATGGCGGACATCCGGATATACCGGAAGCAGGCATCAACTTCCTTATTTTAAATAGAACACCCTGTATATTATCACGTTTTTGAAGACAGCATTGATTTTTATGTGCAGTTTGTTTACCATCGTTTATGTCTACGAAACCTATTTTCGAAGTTATTCAGCAATCTTCAGAAAATTTGACGTATTGTAGTACTTTACAAAAAATGTTATCTTGGAAACTAAGTACGACAGAAAGATGTGGTTTTCGATTTTAAAACGTGCAAGAAAAATACTCTTGTTTCAGTAAGATCTTGGTTTCAAAAGCACAATAAATCAATAGACTAGCAATTTTCAAAGTTGAAAAGTTTCAAATGGGATGGTATTAGGATAGGTTTCACATCATTAGATCTTTGATGGTTTTCAGGATATTTACGATTTTGTAATTAATCCGGAATGGCGCGTATGAATTGGAAAAATCGGAAAAAAATACATCCGAGAATAATTGAGGTTTTGAATTAAGAAAACAATTTTTTTTGTGATAAATCGAAAGATCATATATAAGTTTTATAATAAAACTGTTTTTGTTTTCTTATTTTTTGCAATAATTCAAAAGTTATATCAAAATAAAAATGGGTTTTTGAATCGAGTACCGAAAACACGCCGACGGCTCCCTAACCCGTGTGACGTAACGATGGCGGTTAAGATGCTCCTTTGACCAACGACGTCCTACATCGATACTAGATTCTAGATTCCCAGCCAATCGTGAAAATACTTGCTAGTAACTAGTGCATATTTGTTGCAATATAGCCGATGAATGAAGTTTGCAGCTCGAGACGATCTCTACGATAATAAATATCTTTTTGAATGTTTGAAATCAGATTACAGATTCCAGTAAGTAAGTAAGTAAGTACCTAATCAAATATGTCTTGTTGAAACTATGCATTTTCGGCTGGCCTAGTGGTTAGAGTGTTGGGTAATGGATCCGTTGGTCTATGGTTCAAAGCTCAGCCTGTCCATTTTTTTTTTTTAATTTTTTTTTATCAAATAATTCATTCATGTGCTTTTTGTACATGTTACGTACATTTTTTTCTACGATCAACATAAATATGTTTTTGAAACAAATTCTATCAGACATATTACTTGCACTGCATAGTGCAAAAACAAGTACAGGACGCGGTGGACAATTCAAAAAATCAGTGCAAATGGTGTTTGTCCGCCAATATCAATCGCCAATATTGTCAATGGACAATCTATCATGAATACAACAAATTTTGCAGTTTTCCAACCCCCCACCCGCCCCAATTTCACCCCCACCCAAAAAAAGTAGAAAATGATCAGGAACCCCTAAAACGCCTAAAACCGAAGTTTAAGCAATATTTATTTTTTTTTTGTTTTTTGCTAATTACTCCGCCCCCCATATAACGATTTTCAAAATTATGGGAACATAACCCACAGCATAACGCTGCCTATCGGTGTGGGAAGTAAAAATGGCAATATTGACAAAACCGCATTTTTCCCGGACTAGCTTTTTCATGCTGATTCCGAATCTGTATTTAGTTTTTCTGTAGCACCTGTGGTTTTGGCTCAATCCGAATCTGTATTTAGTTTTTCCCTAGCACCTGTAGTTCTGGCTATCTTTTGTATAAGGACAGACGAACGGACGTATAGACAGAGGTTCTGCATAAGCTGTCTTCAGTGAGTCAGTGAGAGCTAAAAGCACACCATAAATCTTTTGATAAAAAAATAAACAAAAAATTGGAAGGTCTGGGTTTCGATCCAAAGACCCTGAGATCCACTAGCAGACTCTCTAACCACTGGGCCATCTTTCGATTGAGGAGATCTTTTCAACGAAACATATTTGATTAGGTACTTACTGGAATCTGTAATCCGATTTCAAACATTCAAAAAGTTATTTATTTCGATCGTAGAGGTCGTCTCGAGCTGCAAACTTCATTCATCGGCTATATTGCAACAAATATACACTAGTTACTAGCAAGTATTTTCACGATTGGCTGGGAATCTAGAATCTAGTATCGATGTAGGACGTCATTGGTCAAAGGAGCATCTTAACCGCCATCGTTACGTCACACAGGTTCGGGAGCCGTCGGCGTGTTTTCGGTACTCGAGTCAAAAACCCATTTTTATTTTGATATAACTTTTGAATTATTGCGAAAAAAAAGAGAACAAAAACAGTTTTATTATAAAACTTATATATGATCTTTCGATTTATGACAAAAAAAAATTGATTCAAAATCTCAATTCTCTAAAATCCCTATAAATCATTTATCAAACGGCATACCGCAAATCTTCACGGCTTGCGCGAGGTCCCTGAGTGCACAGCGAACGATTTTTTGAAAACATAGCGGTTGATTGGTCCAACCAAAAAAGTTTTAGGTGCAGCGGGCTGGATTATAAAACAAAATTGAAAAAACGTACAATTATACTTACTCTATTGATAGTATCATATTTGAAGGGTGTAGTAAACCCGTTCACAGTTACTTGTTTCACAGGAATGTCAATTCCCAGCACAACAATGGTACCTAGATTCGGCGGAACTTCAGTTCCTATGAAATTATTATTGCTTCTCAGCGTATTTCCTTGCATTTCGAATGATATTAGAGAGTATCTCTTTTCTTCATAAGAATCTGGAAAAACACAGACATTGATACGTAAAAGACGAAAAGACATTCAAAATTACAAATTACTCTTCTTCATGCCCATAACGAATTACGCACCTCATTGAGTTTATATTCCACATATTGTCTCCAATTCTGCTTCGAGTCTAGATGAACAAATTTAATGAATCGGAGTTGACGAACATCAACTCGTGCTGGAGAAGCTTCAAGCAGCAAAGCGAATCACCGCCGGCCAAATAGACCAAGTATAATTACTTAATCGCACCATGGCCAGGAAAACCGTACTCAATAGGCGCTTTCCTTTTACCGGATTTATCTGATAAATCTCACTTGTGACGTCATGACTCATTTCAATGTACGTTCCTTTTGTCTTCTAAATCTGAGACTAAAGTGAGATATTTTACCCCCACTTAAGCCCATCTGCACAAGCTCGAGAGGTAGATCAGTTGTCTCAGATCATTTAGATGTCAAATAAATCAATAAATGAAAATGAGGTTAGAATTTTTTGTAAGTTTGAATTTTAGCGGGTTTTGTGGTGTATGGATAGTCGACAGTGTATGGTGAGCTACGAAAAACTTAAAAAAATAGGTTATGGAAAGGATCGACAGATTATAGAACTATAGCATATTACAAAATTTCGAGAAATGACATTTAACTACACAAACACGTTCCTTTAACTCATCTGAGCATCTGAGGTTTCCAACTGAGCTGAGCCATCTGATTTTTAAGTGATCTGAGTTAGTGCAGATGTAAAAGGAAAGCACCTAATACTGGTATTATTTTCAGTTGTAAGATTTCGGATTAAAAAACTCGATACATCCGAGTATTGGGATACGAATGCGAAATAGATTAATCATTCCAATTCCGAAATGGTTCGGCGCTGTGGTTCTCCACGTCAAAATAGTTTTAGAATCCAAATGCGGAAATAATTCACTCGCTAAGGATGTGGCATTTCAAATAACTGGTGCTAAAAACAGTAACAAGTAGCGTTTAGATTTTACATCAGAACCATAACCTGATTTATGAACTGTCGAATTCGGAAAACAACTCAATTATTAGCTTTGCATGGTATTTGGGCTGATCGGATGGGATCAGAAAAACAGAAACTATTTGAACTCTAAATCGGATGATTAATACGGGGATCTTGTTATCCCGATTCCGCGTATACAGATTATATCGATCATGAGAGTATTTACATCACTAGTATTATCATTTTTCTTTTCGATACCCACTAAACGTCACTTACTCAAATAATCTCCGGCATCCTAATAACCTAACTTATAAACTCCTGGGTAGGCAAACAAACTCGATAGCTTTGCATGATATTCGGGCTACTCGACTGGCATCGGAAAAGCCAAAGCTATTTGAATTCGAATGATTAATCCGAGGACTTTATTTCAATTTGGCGTATTCTGACTCGGCAGACATCGGAAAAGCCAAAGCGATTTGAATTCGAATGATTAATCCGAGGATTTTATTTCAATTTCGCGTATTGTGAACATCTCGATCATTCGAGTATTTACATCATTAGTATTATCATTTTACTTTTTGATATCCACTAAACTTCACTAAGAGTCACCGCCATCCCAATAACCTAACTTATCAACTCCTTAGTTCGGAAACAAACTCAATAGCTTTGTATGATACTACTACTCGGATCGAAAAAGCCGAAGATTTTTGAATTCGAAATCGGATGATTAATCCAGGGATTTTGTTATTCCGATTCCGCGTATTCCAAATATATTGATAATCCGAGTATTTACATCATTAGTATCATTACCATTTTTCTGTTTGATACCCACTAAACTTCACTTACTCAAAGAATCTCCGTCATCCCAATACAACTGGCCAGAACTCTGACCAGTCCTATCTGATGCGACCAACAACTGCATCTTTGACATTCTTGACAGCGTCGTGGTAGCCATCGGCGTTTGCATCGGTAGAATATGACCCCCCTTTATCATCAACGGGATCCTGTCCAACGGGGCTGACAGATTGTACATGCTGCCAGTACTTATAATCGAAGATCTGGTGTAAAAGTCGTACCAAACGCCTTTTGGCAAGTAGGCGCTCACGGATTTAGCGTTCTCCTGAAAAACAATAAATTGTTGAGTTTTTTTTGTGCACGTAAGGAAAATAGCCCTGTCGTCACTTCCTAAAAAAGGCTTTTGAGCGCAAAAGGCCAGAAAGAAATGGAATTTGGTGGGATGGTAGACATTGGTCCCCTGAATATACACTTAAGGCCGATTCATAAACTCGACGTTGACGTTGCCGTTGGCCGTTGCAACATAAATACATGGAAACGCCTAAGACCATTCATATTCACCGTCCGCCGTCGGGTCTGTCGTTGGGCGCGCCGTTCGACATATATATCTTTTTAAGGCCAATTCATAAACTCGACGTTGGCGCTGCCGACCATTCATATTCGATGTCCGACGTTGGCGATGCCGTTGGGCGCGCCGTTCGACATAACTATCTATCAACTTTTGCCGTTCGTAGACACCGTCGTAGCCGGCGTATAAGCCAATCATAGTCGTCGGGTACCGGTCATGTGATATTGTTATTATTGTTGACGTCTAGCTGTCTAAAGGTTTCTGAGTTTTCTCAAGTCTTCTGTATCGATTATTGGTTCTGACTATGTCCATTTTCACCAGGAAAATTCAAAGATCTGTCATAAAGCCAAAAACACTGATGATAAATCGCAATAGAACATGTTTACAAACACGATGGGAAATCTAGGTTAACGGCGCGAACGTCGAGTTTATGAATAGCAGCCTTGTGCTACGAACGTCAACGCCAACGTCGAGTTTATGAATTGGACTTAACTTTTGCCGTCCGCCGTTCGTAGCCACCGTCGTAGCCGGCGTATAAGCCAATCATAGTCGTCGGTACCGGTCATGTGATATTGTTATTATTGTTGACGTCTAGCTGTCAAAAGATTTCTGGGTTTTCTCCAGGGTTTTCACAAGTTTTCTGTATTGATTATTGGTTCTGAATATCCATTTTCACCAGGAAAATTCAAAGATCTGTCACAAAGCCAAAAACACTGATGATAAATCGCAATAGAACATGTTTACAAACACGATGGGAAAGCTAGGTTAACGGCACGACGTCGAGTTTATGAATAGCAGCCTTGTGCTACGAACGTCGAACGTCATCGCCAACGGCAACGCCAACGTCGAGTTTATGAATCGGACTTTAAGTTTGCGACGTCGCATTGTGGTCAAAAACTAGCATCTAACATTCCAAAAATGAAAATAGATACCATGCCCAACTATTTTTTTTTCCTTCTACACGATACTAAAAAATGATCAAATATAAAATCAACAATTTTAAAATAACGGCATATTTCAAGTTTTTGCAAAGCTGCAAACATCTCAAATTGAAATTTCTAAACTGAAGCCCACCAAAGGGCCATTAATTCTTACCTCTAAAACTGGAATTATCATCAAAGCAGGTCCCCACAAAAACTGGGTGTCAATGGAGTACGTTCTAATATCACTAGTAAATCTGCAAATAGGTCATAGATGAGTTGTGGGAAAGGCCGTGGAATGACCAATACTTTAGCAGAAATTGATTTTGTATGAAAGCATTCTGTATTTTTTTTTTAATTTAAAAGTGACTATACACGAGTTAAGTTTAATAAAATACAAGATTCACAGACAAAACATATTTGTTCTAGCCAAAAGGTCATATATTATAAGAACAAACTTGTGACAGTAATAATGGAAGGGATATCTACACACTTACTCAAAAAATAGCGGTCTGGAGACTGTTTCACCATATTTGTAGGCTTTAAAAAATAATGTGTAAAGATATGGAAGTAGTGAGTATCGAATTCTCAAGGCATTTTTTGAGGAAGCAACTACCAGATTTCCCATAGCCACAGGATCTTGATCCTACAACAAACAAAATAAAAATCATATAGTAATATATTTAAGGTGACCATTCGTCCGGGATTTTGCGGGATTGTCCCGTTTTCAGACGAGCCATCCGTCGCGGAAAATGTCCCGGATTTTATATATTTCTTTTTTGTATATATTTTTGTAATTTATAAAACAATTTCATCCCCACTCCACGGCTGACACAGCGGAAGATGGAAACACCACCGCCAACGCGTCTTTTTGACGTCACATAACCCAAAGTGACATATAAATTTTGACATGTGACGTCACAATAACGCGTCGGTGCCGGTGTTTCTATCTTTAGCTGTGACGTCACACAAGCAGTGGCCGGGCTAGGTCTTTCTACGCGCCGCGCCGTCCCGCATTGGCGTCAGAAAAAAATGGTCACTTTAAATATATTTTTCAGTCAGCGGTAATGGCGGTAATAGGTTAGGTTTTTTTTTATGGTCGGCCTCCCGCAAAGGCTTAAAGCCTATGGCGCTGTAGAAGCGCTGCGAGAGGACAAGTATCGGTTCACGTTAGATTTGAAACGCTGCAGGTTGTAGCCGTCGGGAAACAAATTCCCCGGCAGCTGATTCCACAGCGTCGAAGTTCTCCAAAAGAAGGAATGCTGGAGGAGACTAGTTCGGGGAGTAAGGACCTCGACCTGGTAAGGATGAGCTCGCAGAGTTTCTCTAGTTTTCCTGGTTCGGACGGCCTGTGGTGTTATTGTCTGAGAGAGCTCAATCGAACATCTTCCGTGATAGAATCTGTAAAACAGGGACAGGTCAGCCACCCTCCTTCGATGTTCCAGGCTGTGGAGGTCCTTTGTGAGGTTTGGCGTATCGATTAGTCTAATCGCTCTTTTCTGGATAGTGTCCAGAAGCTTTAGAGAGTGCTTCGGAGCGCATCCCCACACATGGGAGCAATACTCCAGCGATGGTCAGATCTGTGCCTTGTACAGCAGCAGCAGTTGCAATGGTGTATACAACTTCCTACAGCGGAACAAAACTCCAAGCTTCTGGGATGCCGTTTTAGCAATACTGACGACGTGGTCGTGCCAGGACATGTTATTGTTGATGTTGATTCCCAAAAGCTTGACAGAAGGTGATTCGACTATGGGGTGACCCTCCATTTCCACGGTTGGTAAGCCATCGTGAGACTTCTTTGTAAGTGTTGTTGCCTGAGTTTTTTGTACGTTGAACTGTACTTTATTTGCTAATCCCCACTCGACAATTGTTTTGATATCAGCGTTGATCTGTGAGGCATGCTGCTGTCGCTGACGTACCGTCTCCTGGGATGATAGTGGCTTGCCTGGTTCCATGCACGACACTAATGTACTGTCATCTGCGAAGCTGTAGATCGGATTGGATGTTATTTCCAGCAGCTCGTTGATGTACAGCAGAAACAGTGTAGGGGATAGGACAGATCCCTGAGGAACACCGGCGTTTATTGAAAATACGTCTGATGAACAGCCCTCGACTACAACAAACAGAGATCGGTCGTTCAAAAAGCTATTCAGCCACTAGCGCAGGCCAGGTGGTAGTCCATAAGCAGCAAGCTTGGCCAGAAGTCCGTCATGCCATACTCTGTCGAAAGCTTTCGATATATCAAGTGCAACAACACGGGATTCGCCATGACTGTCTATTGCCCTGTTCCACAAGTGAGTGACGTAGGCAAGGAGGTCACCTGTGGACCTGTGCTTACGGAACCCATACTGGCGATCATTTATGATGTTATTGTTGTCCAGGTATTTCAGGAGCTGTGTGTTAATGACAGTCTCCATAACCTTAGACATGATGCTGAGAAGAGCCACAGGTCTATAATTGGTGGGATCAGTTTTTTGCCTTTCTTAGGGATGGGTTGTACGCAGCCAATCTTCCACGAAGCGGGACACACGCCTCGTTGGTACGAAAGTTTGAAAAGCTTGCAAAGAATAGGTGCAAGCTCAGCGGCACAGCGTTTAAGGACAATGGCTGGAATTTGGTCAGGACCAGTAGCTTTATTGGTGTTCAGTTTTTGGAGGATGCTTTTTACATCTCGATGTTGAAATTTGACCTCTGCCATTCTCGAGTTCACGCTTATGGTGGTGGTCGGAGTACTTCCTTGAAAATCTACAGTAGAATTGGCTGCGAAGAGCTTCCCCAAGATGTCTGCTTTTTCTTTAGGAGCAGAAGCGATGGATTTGTCCTCTCTGGTCAAGGGTGGTATTGACGAATAGGAAAAGTTCTGACTAACAGCCTTAGCTACAGACCAGAATGTTCTGGACGAACTAGGACATGAGAGGAGCTTGTTCTTAATTTTTTGGTTGTGTTCCTCCTTGCTGCTGTCAATCACGCGCTTACAGTGATTTCTGGCATCGATAAAACTGCGGTGGCTCTCAGCATTTGGATTTTTCCTCCGTTCTCTGTAATGTTGGTTTTTAGAGGTAACTGCATCTCTGCAACGCTGATTGAACCATGGCTTGTTTTTGGAGGGATGCTTGACGACATGAGGAATATAGGCTTCCATGCCGGATATTAATACCTCTGTTATTTCTTGGGCGCAAGCTGATGGGTCTCGTGACTTGAAGCAGACGTCGTTCCAGGGAAAGGACTGGTAGTATTCCCTTAGGTCGTCCCACTTTGCTGATCCGTAGTGCCAGATCCGACGAGGCTTTGCATGGTAGAGATCTGGAGAATGCATTCTGCATAGCGTCGAGACGGTGTTGTGGTCAGACGATCCCAGTGGGGCGGTTACTTTCACTGTGTAGACCGTTGGAGTAGTTGTGAGATATAGGTCCAACAGACTAGCAAAATCTCCGTGGCGGCTGGGAATCCTTGTTGGTTCTTTGACTATCTGCTCCAAGCCGCAGCTGATAGCGAAGGCTTCAGCTTCACGTCCCTCGTCGTCCGTTTTGTTTGAGTGTTTCAGCCAGTATGAGTTGTGAACGTTGAAGTCGCCCAGAAAGACTACCTCTGAATGAGGGTGGTCTGATTGCAGCGCGTCCACAGTGGCTGAAAGCTTCTCGAAGAGCTCTTTGCAGTTGTTACTGCTTGGTGGCCTATAAATGCAGCATATAAATTTGGAATGATTTTGGAAGGATATTTTGAGCCATATGATGTCAAATCGTTCCAGTTCAAGCTCTTCTTCTCGATGACAAGAAAGCCCAGATTTAACGTACACGCATACGCCAAACCTACGTTTAAATCCGGTGTATAAGTCATATCCGGGATATCTATGGCAGTTATCCATTGTTGAAGAGCCGACTTGAGTTTCCGTAAGAGCCAGAATGTGTGGCTTCTCTGCCTGAAGGTGTTGATGGACAGAGTTTATGTTGGAGGCAAGACCTCGTATATTCGTAAAGTCGGCTCTGAAAACGTTTGTCTGGCCTTCGGGCCAGTCGTCAGTGCGAAGTTGCTGCGAAGGACGGCTTCTGTTGTTAGCCTGACGAGGAGTGGCAGCACAATTTTTTAAACAAACTTCGCTTAATGTTCCCTCCGGACCACTTGGCACCTGGAGATCCGAACGGCCAGGTATTTTACCTCCGGAATCTTTTGATCCTGGAAGAGCCATTGAGCATTTTTTTACTTTCAATTAATTTAATTTGTCACTTATGAGAAACCGAGAACATCAGCCCAGCGACGGAACATGAACCGTGAGGCCATTTGGCGCCGCCTATTTCCGGGAACCTATTTCTAGTTTCCCGGAAATATTCCGATGGTTAGGTTAGGTTGAAAGTGAGCGGGGTGTTATGCCTCCTTCCTCTGGGACCCCATTGTGTCTATTATGGCTCAAACCTATTTAGAGTTCACCGTACAATCCACACCTCTTAACGAAGGTAATGGTCGTTTTGGGTGAAACTTCCTTGAAGTCAATAGGTTTCAGTCTAGTGTCCGAAAGTCTGGAACCTAGCTCTTTCCAGTACTGGACAGGAGCACAATATGTGCTTCGCTGTTTCGTCCTCCACATAGCAGAAACGACAGTCCGTTGTTTGTTCTAGATCTATCTTCCGCAAGTGGTTTCTCAGACACTCCCCGTCAACAGACCAACCAGAATGCGCAAATCATTCTTGCTTCATTCTATGATCCTCGGGGGTCTGACTAGAGGGGTATGGTATGAACGCCTTCGAGTGCAGTAGCCCTGGTGTATCTGTCCAGTGCAGGAGTGTGTTCCTCTCTGCCCAATCTGAGGTGGTTTTCTTAGGTTCTGGTCCCATGAACAGACTCGGTTCCTCCTCTTGAGTGTGTCCTGGAACCCAAACCAAAGTTACTTTGTTCCTTGTTCCAAATTCATTAAGGAGATATACGCAGTTCCATACGAATCTTGTGTCAACCCGTTTGGAGCTGTGCTTTCTGGGAAGCCTGGCTATCTGAAAACATTTTTATAGATTTGCTTGTCAGGGGTCTTTTGTTCAACTCCTTGACTCCCAACTCTATGGCTATTATTTTTGCTTAGAAGACTGTGGTACAGTTCCCAACTTGGGAGTCCCAAGTCCCAAAGCTTAGTGAGATTTTAACTCTTGGATTGGTACCAGATACTCCCGCTCCTATCTCCAGTTCTGACCTGGAGCAATGCTTGGAGCCATCCGTAAATAACGCTATCTATCTGGCTATCTGAGAAGATTTTTATAGATTTGTTTGTCAGGGGTATTTGCAGCTCCCTGACTGGTATAGTATAGTCCTTGTCTTGAACTACAAAGTCAAGGGGAGGCAGACTCAGCTGTGTTTCTAGTGCGTTCAACAGAGTCGTGTGAACTGCACTAGTTATATACTAACACAAGCCAAGCGTTGCATTTTATTAGCTTTTCTTAGATTGTTTCCGTCCTCATACATTGCCAACACATTAGTGATAAGTATAAGAACGGTTTTACGATTGGGGTATAAAGCTAGGACACCACCTTGGGAGTCAGCCCCAGGCACGTATTCAGGATTTGATTTTGTCACATTTTAATTTTGCTTGTTTGGGGGGGGGGGGGGTCAAATTTGTGTGGATTACATTTTTTAGACGGCATTATATAACATTTCGGAGGGAGGGGGGTCCGGACCCCATCGACCCCCCCCCCTAAATACGTGCCTGGTCAGCCCCAGTTCAATCCTATTTATGTTTAATTACTGCTGATCCCGAGATATCAGCTCTAGCTGTGTAATAAAATATTAATACAATTCAAATAAAGAGATATCTTGACAAATGATAACATACATAATTATGAGTTACTACTCACAATTCCATCATCAGTATTATGGTTCCTGGAAAATGGATAGAAGGCACCTAACTGCATCCATCTGTTACATAAGCTTGATGTGGTATTTCCATTGAAACCACAAATATCTGCACCCATCAGAGGAACTCCAAATAAACTAAAGCTTAGTAATTCTGAAAAAAATTAAGAGTCGAAACAACCACAGAAAATGTATTTTTTGCATCCCACTGGTCATGGTACGAAACTACAAAAACGTCATCTCCTAGTGGGAACAACAAGTTGTTTCTTAAAATATACCTATAACCTGTAGTTACATTTATATTTCTGCTTTGCATAGTCTGACACGTGAAACGCTTGCAAACTATTGTAAATCTTTGTTTTTGAAATAATTAGTGTATTGCAATGGTTGGTAAGTCAATTTTGAGTTTATTTATTAAGGCTGTATTAGACTACCATATTTTTGAAATCAGATTTGATTTCATTTCTTGAACTGCTCAAATAGGCTAGTGTAATACACGAAATTGTTTCAAATTGACAGATTGAACCAAAATTGAGATGGAATTTAGAACGTTCTATTTCCAAATCATTTTTAGGCTGGGGGCATGCGCATTTGAAACATAAATGTCATTGCGTCGGGAAAAAGGTAAACAAAAATAAGGACAGTAACCTTACTTTTTAATTTCGGTCGGCTTCTACAGAATGCTCTCTGGTACTAATATAAATTGAGAAATCCACATTCGGATGAAAGTACACCAATAAAAACAAGTAACATGTTAATGCTACGGCCCCAGCTAGTAAATCTCCACCGGACCGGAATGCCCCGCGAACTTTGAGATTTGAAGGATTTTGAACTGGTTATGGAGTATGAAAACCCCCAGCCCCAAGATAGGTGCTTTTGTTACCTTTGTGGCGAGTTTACCAACATTCTTGCGAGTTGTGTGGAAGCAATTGGCAATTTGAAGACAATATAACAGGTAAGATGTTAGTATCTTTGCAATTATGTTTCATATCAATTTCATATACAATAATAGCCCTGATTATATTAAAAGTAAGGTATAGTCCAAATTGCACTATAAAAAATTTGTTTTTACTCAGCAGATTCGGTAGATTTAGTTTGTAATACTGTATTAAGTCCTACATCACATTTTGGATGTATTAACTATTAGTTATGTACAATGTATTAAGTGTATCTAATATTTTGCCTCAGTGTATGGCAACATTGTCACTTTTTATTATGGTGTTTTCCTATGTTTTGTTGTTTTTTCATATTGCAAAGGTCCTCGATTAAGTAGCCACACTTGACTGCACTGAGGATAACAGAAAGGCATTCCATATTAAGAGTAACATATTTCTTTTGATTTAAGGATGACTGGTCTACTGAACATATATTTCTGCTGATAGAGATATACGAACAACATCCCTGCTTGTATGTGGTCAAGTATGTGTACTACCACAGTAAAATGAAATGGAGTGCTGCTATCACTGCCATAGTAAAGGCTCTGAAACCACTAAGATCTACTGTAACTGAACAAGAGGTACAGAAGAAGTTTATGGGCTTAAGGTCAACATATGCACAAGAACAGAGGAAAGTTTTAGTCACTTCGCACTAGAATGGGAGAATACGAGGTAAGAGTCTCAGCTTATCATAAATGAAGTGGTGCAGTATTGATATAACAGTGCCAAATTTCTACTAATAACTATTGAATTGCACTTTAAGCCAAAGGAATAACCTAACATGTACTTGAATATATTGTTAAATTTTTTTGCCTTAACTTCCCTATAACTCGAACCTACCTGTAAAAATTGTATGTGCATATATTAGGAAGGCTAAACTTTCAATGCAGTATTTTGCTTTCAGACAAGTCAACAAGGAATATGAGGTTAGTCATGCTGGGATTCTATCACCCTACAAGCGAACTATCAGATATACCTCAAATTGACTCGCTTGGCTCACAGATACCAAGTACAGGTGGTGTTCAAAAAAGAGGGGGAACAGACTGCATTAGTAACTCACCCAAGTGTATAAAAAACAACAAGTACCAGCAGATGCGGAAATAAAGGTGCTGAAGAATGCTGCTGATGAAACATTGAAAACTTCTCGCTCTACAGTCCACAAAGGGACAACCATTTTGCAACTGCGGATGACCATATGGCGGAGTTTATTGCATCTCAATTGAAATAAATAAAAAATTAAAATACCAAACAGAATGTATATTTTGAATTTCATATAATATTACAAGATACAAGAAAGAAAGAAAAAGTATAATGTTTCCATTTTTAATTCAATTCCTTTAGCCTTATTTTGCCAAGATTTACTAAAGCTCCAAATGTATTCTCAACTGCTGTTCTAGTTCTAAACAACAAATATTTGATTACAATAATTGGTTCACACAGTTCTGGAACTATCAGACTTATTGTACTCTCATGGCTTTGAGCCGCTGGATGGTTTCACTGGCTAAACATCGAAGAATTATTGCTAGCCTGAAAACGGAAATGTTTATTACTTTTTATTCATAAGGTTTACTGCTAATATTACCTATTTTCTCCTGTTATGCATTCTCATAGATGGTTATCTAGCTTGTCAAATTATGCTAAGTAGCTTACTGAAGATTTTATTATTCATTCGTAAAAAGTCCTTCTAATGATCTAGATCTTCTAGTAATAACTCTTCTCTCAACATATGTAGCATGCCTGTGCCTTCATCTCTTCTTCTCAGCCGCTTCTTTTGTCAATTTTTTCCTTTAGTAGTTAGCCTCTTAATTCGCCTGTCTACGAGTTTTTTGCAACGTAGATGGATAAATACATGTTCTAGCATTATCTTTTTCCATTGCCGAGGGAGTCAAGTCAAGTGTAAGAATGAGAATTTCAATAAACAGTAGTCGATAAACTACAAACAATTTACAATACCCAAAAAAGCTAGGTTATGATTTTATTTTGACCATTGACATTTTGACACTGACTTCACACAATCACAAAACATGTAATTGCAAAATACGTCATGTCAGATCTGACAACTTTGACTGTAGAGGACATCTGTGTTCGGACAGTTGACAGATAAGATGTATGTAACCCATGATTCAACGAATGTAATGCGCAGAATCGCAAATCAATTCTTGAACCAAATTTGGTGTAGTGTCAAACAGACAAAATGCTGGGCCACAATTTTTGAGATCATTTTTCATTTCAAATTTGGTTCAAGAAATGAACTCAAATCTGATTTCAAAAATATGGTAGTCTAATACAGCCTTTATAAAATGATCATAGTTTATCGGTTTCGCCGCAAAACCACTAGTATTTACAAGGGCAGAAACGTAGCATGCCTTGGTGGGGCCCCTTTATAAAAAAATTGTTTGGGGGCTGGTTACAATTCGATCAATAAGTAATTGTAGCCAATTGTGAAGGACCAACTAAATTGGCAAATACCCGCAAATGACTCACGAGAATTGAAGGTTAATCATGCATCGGTTGACTCACCCCTTGTTGGTTGGCGTCGGATGTCTTCCCCAGCTGGGTACTGCGTTGCTCTATCCAGATTCCTAGTTAGCTGAGCGATGTAAGGCTGTGGTCGCCCTTATTGGAGGTACCCGCTACACACGGGGTGACGGATATCACGCACACGTCCGTTCACCTCGGTAGTTGAAGTACGACTCTCTGTTTCTTCCGCGTCAACGTCAGACTTCAAACTCGCAAGTCAAAACGCGGGAGATTCGAATATACAAAATTTTTTAAATGGTAAATACCAATCGTAACCATTTTCCGCCCACCAAAAAATATAAAAAAAAAAAAAAAAAAAAAAAATATTTTTTCCAATCATAGTAATTCCTATATTACCCACAAAAGAAAATTAGTGGAATTATCCCACCCATAACACAACACGAAAAGAAAAAAAAAACAAATTATCATATACAAGCAAATCATGGCCTATTGTGCCGGCAAAGGGCACAGTTTCAATAAAGGACGGTCAAACAGCCCTTTACTCGTCTTAACTTGGGCGACTCTCGAAATGTTTCCCGTACCGGGATATAACTTAATAATCCTGCCTAATGGCCACTGTAAAGGACGGGTATTTTCATCCTTGAGAAGAACCAACTGGCCGACCGAGGGAGGATTATGTGGTGTATTCCACTTATGTCGTTGCTGAAGGGTGTGGAGGTACTCCATATGCCAGCGCCGCCAAAAATGTTGCTGCATCTGTTGCACTAACTGCCACCTGTTCAACCGACTATGTTTCACACACAACAAATCTTCGTCAGGCGGAGCATTCAGGGGCTCTAATGTCAAGAAATGACCCGGAGTCAAGCTGCCTATATCGTTAGGATCAGAACTCAAACTACACAAGGGTCTCGAATTTAACATTGCCTCAATTTGGATTAAAGTGGTGCTCAATTCCTCATAAGTCAACACTTGCGCACCTATCACCCGCCGCAAGTGAGTTTTCACAGATTTCACTCCGGACTCCCATATACCTCCAAAGGAAGGACTAGCTGGAGGATTAAAATGCCACTTAATTTGCAAAGCTTCAGAAGCTTTAGCACCCAACAACTGTAAAGTTTTATAAGCACCAACAAAATTCGTACCTTGATCACTATAAATATCACTGCAACGTCCTCGCCGCCCTATAAAACGCCTAAGTGCTGCAAGAACAGCTTCACTAGTTAGATCTGACACAACTTCTAAATGTATTGCTTTAGTAGCCATACACACGAAAAGACACACATACACCTTTTGAGAACTAATGCCTCGTCTTTTACCTAAAGACATCCTCAAAGGACCAAAAAGGTCTACGCCACTATGGGAAAAAGGTTTGACTTCCGAAATTCTAACGGAAGGTAAATCACTCATTATGGGGACCACTGGAGGAGGCTTAACTCTAAAGCATTTTATGCAACGAGATAACACTGAAGCTATAGCCCGTTTGGCAGATAGTATCCAATATCTCTGCCTTAACAGATAATGCAAAGTTTGTGGTCCAGGATGACAACTCCTATTGTGCACACTTTGGATAATGAGATAAGTCAATCGATGCTTCCTAGGGAGCAGAATTGGATGCTTCCGATCATAGCTTAGACTAGACTGTCTCAAGCGACCGCCCACCCTCAGGACACCCTGGGAATCAATGAAAGGAGCTAACTTCTGTATAGCTTTGGGACAGACCTCCGCTCGACGAACTTTCCGCAGTTCATTATCCAATTCAACTCTTTGCACGTCTTTGACCAGAACCACCATAGCCTCATACAATTCAGCCTCGGATAAATTACCTATCTCACGCGGGTAACCCCTTTTTCGACACAAACAATTTTTACGAAATCTCAAACAATAAGCAACAACACGCTCAATTTTGCGTAAGGAAGAATATCTATTCAACAATTCTGAAACAATACTAGAGCCGTGAATAGTAATACAAACAACCTTTGCTTCTTCTTGTACATCTGTACAGGAAGGCTCACCTACACAAGTTACAGGCCAATCATCCCGAGGAAGCTTAAGCCAAGTTGGCCCCTCCCACCACAAGGGTTGTTCTAGAAATTGCCGAGGAAAAGTCCCCCTAGAAGCACAGTCACTAGGATTCTCTTTCCCAACCACATGATACCATGAATCAGGAGCTACCTTCTCCTGGATTATAGCTACACGATTGGCTACAAAGCTCCGCCACCTATGCGGAGAAGATTTGACCCACGTCACAACTACCTTCGAATCCGTCCAAGCACAAACATTATCTATTTTCTGTGTTACCATTATATGGGATACACAATCAATCAGCTCTGCGGCTAATAAGGCTGCACACAATTCCAGTCGTGGAATCGACAGTCTTTTCAAAGGCGCCACTCGAGTTTTGGCACACACCAAATGTACAGAAATACTGTTCTCCGTGGAAACCTGTCTCAGATAAACTACAGCTGCATACGACTTCTCCGAAGCATCGCAAAAAGCATGAATTTCTGTAAACTTTGCCTCTATATGAAGTATATGTCTAGGAATTTTCAACGAAGATAGCTCAGGTAACTCAGCCACAAAAGTTTTCCACTGGTTTGCAACTTCCAGCGGTGGCTCATCATCCCAACCTATCCCTAAAGCCCACAATTGCTGAAGTATTTGCTTGGGAACAATGATTACTGGAGCTAAGAATCCTAGAGGATCATACAGTCTTGCTATTTCTGACAAAATATTCCTCTTTGTACAGGACCGTATCTGAGGATGTACAGAATAAGAAAAACAATCCGTAGTGGGACACCACTGCAAACCCAACACTTTTATTCCAAGAGAATCCTTATCAAATACAAGTGGCTGCTGATGAACCTCAGGTACCTGAGCAAGTACTTCAGAACAATTACTTGCCCATTTCCTCAGTTCAAACTTTCCCAACGCCAATAATTCAATCAACTGGTTTTGAGTATCCAAGGCAATTTCCTTGGAGTTTGCTACTCCAATGGCGTCATCAACATAACAGAAATTCTCCAAAATATTTACAGCTAACGGAAACCTTTCACCCTCATCCCTACACAGTTGCAGCAACGTCCTAATCGCTAGAAAAGGACTCGACGTTACTCCATAGGTAACGGTCTTCAACTGATATTTCCTTATAGGCTCGTCACCGTTAGGTCTCCACAAAATAGTTTGATAACTAGTGTGAGACTCCTCAACTAAAATCTGTCGATACATTTGCCGTATATCCGCGGTAAACACATACAAATACAACCTGAAAGATAACAATATTGAGACGATATCATTTTGTAACTTGGGACCTGCTAGAAGAACATCATTCAAGGACTTTCCATTGGTAGTTTTAGCTGAAGCATCAAAGACAGTCCGAAGCTTTATTTCACCATTCGCATTCCTTTTCACCACCGCATGATGAGGAATGTAATACTCACTATTAGACCCCACTTGGTTCCCAACTTCAGACATGTGGCCTTGCTCCAAATAGTCAGCCATAAAATCACAATATGCTTCATGTAAGACGGAATCACGACGAAAACGTCCTTCCAACAGCTTAAATCTATGTAAAGCCTGTGAATAGGAATCACCCAGAACTGGGGGGAATTCAGAAAAGGGAAGCTTCACCACATATCTTCCTGAGTCCATACGCCAACAAGATGACGTAAAGAATTCCTCAGCCTGCTGTTCCTCTTCAGACAATGCGACACACTTAGGGATACTTTCAATTTCCCAAAACTTTTTCAATGTACAATCCAATTCCCCCACAGAAGTTAGAAAATTCAGCACACTATTAGTGGAAACACCACCCAACTTGCCCATTAACACCCACCCAAATACGGTGTTAATAGCATGTGGCCCACCATTCTGTCCTCTCACATAACCGGAACGTAAGATCTCACCAAATACTTCTACCCCTAGAAGCAGATCAATTTCCATTTCATCATGTGCAGCCAAAGGCTCTGCGAGGCAAAGATTTTCTAAATACTTCCACTTCTGAACAACAGCAGGAATTTGAGGTACCTTCTCACAAATCTGAGGTATCACAATAGCTTCCAAATTGAAGCTAGGATACGGTTTGCTGTAGGGAAAGATAACACAAGAGACTTTTCCCGAACTCACATTCGATGACATTCCATTAATGCCAACAACAGGGGTTGAATACTCCTTACGAGTAAGATTCAACCTTCTCACACAAGATTCACTAATAAAATTGGCTTGACTAGCAGAATCTAACAAAACACGACATTTGGTGGATCTACCCTCAGAATCCAATATTGAGACTAGTGCAGTAGCAAGCAACATTCTAGGCTGCACAGACAACTTACTTGCCATGACTTGAACATGACTCTCAGATTCATTAGAGGTACTACCACTGACATCACAATCTGTCACTTTAGTGTCCGGAAAATGCAATAGTACATGGTGTTTTCCACCACAAACCCCACAAAGTTCTTTTGATTTACATTTATTTACTAGATGAGTAGCTCCCAAACAATTAAAACACATTCTAGTCCGCTTGACAAAGGCATGCCTCTTACGACATTCTGCCTGCAAGAATCTATCACATTTGATCAACGAATGTGGTGAACCCTTGCAAAAATTACACTTTTTCTGTGTTAATGTGCCAGTCGAAAAACTAAGTGTCTGCCTTCCCTTGGGATTAGCAGGACTATTATTCTTTCTAAACCCACCACTAGCATTAGACACATTACTCCCTTGATATGCGGAAGTAAGGGATGTATTTTCCAGAGCTCGACAGGTTTTCTCAACAAATCCAAAAAGCATGTCAAACCCCGGAACATTATTCCCATTATGTTCTAGTTCAAATCGCGTTTTAAGGGAAGAAGGTAATTTCTGCAACAATAAATTGAATTTGGTAAAATCCCATAGGTTCAAGTTACTCATCTCTAAAGCCACCAAATTTTCAGAAAATATTGACAACAATTTTCGAAGTTCAACTGCAGAATCATGCCTAGAGGGAGAAGCATTATAAATTGAAAACCAATAATTGCTCAATAAAACACGTTCATTCTGATATCGACTCATTAATGCATTATAGGCTATTTCATAATTATCCTCAGTAATGGGCACATTCCTTACTATTCGACCTGCCTCTTTTTCTAAATAAGAAATCAAGAACTGAAACTTTTCTATTTTTGACAGCGAATTATTTCTATGAATAAGAGTATTGAATAAGTCGATGAACGTAGGCCACCTTGTAAGGTCACCATCAAACTTCGGTATTTCAATTTTGGGAAGCCTCAAACAATTTTCTCTTACGACCACTGCAGATGTTTCATGCTCACTACGAGCCATCATCTCATCAGAAAGATCTTTATGAATGCCCCTTATTGAATATCTCATATCATCAAACATTGTATGAACTGCTTCCTCCTCCTCTAAGGCAGACTCATCTACCAAGGCTATTATTTCATATTGCAAATTCTCAAACCTCGTTACATACCCATCCAGCTCTCCATACCTGAGAAAAAACTCCGTCCGATACTCGCCATTATCACGAGCCTTCTTGGCCGCCTCAAGAACATTTTTAATAGATTTTAAAACTAGCGCGCGTTGCCGTTGCAACTTCACAACATTTGCATTAGGCATGTTCAGGTATCAGGTAACGATTCAATGTAAACACAAGACCAAAATAATCAAATTTAGAATCAATCTGCTAGTAAACACAACTTCTTTACACAAACAATACGGCAACCACACACAAATCACAAAATTTTCAGTTGTTATTCTTTTTCGAAATCTCCGTCGACTACACCAACTGTCGAAACGCCGGTTTTCGAACCCCCAACCGAATGTAAACAACTGAATCAAAACAACTTTGCGCTCACGCAATTCGCAAAATGTCAATTTCAAATGCCCAGAAAACTCCCCAGATATGTATTACCAACACAATACACCAAAAGTTGCTTGTTTTCGAATATAACCAATTTTTACAAACAGCGCGCAACACTAACAAATTCCGATGTCACAAAAAAACTCCGTTTTTTGTCAAGGATACGTACCAATTTAGATTTTACGTAGACTATTTTACTATAGCGCGATTTATTTATCCGTGCTCGGAGGGCCAAAAAATGGTTACAATTCGATCAATAAGTAATTGTAGCCAATTGTGAAGGACCAACTAAATTGGCAAATACCCGCAAATGACTCACGAGAATTGAAGGTTAATCATGCATCGGTTGACTCACCCCTTGTTGGTTGGCGTCGGATGTCTTCCCCAGCTGGGTACTGCGTTGCTCTATCCAGATTCCTAGTTAGCTGAGCGATGTAAGGCTGTGGTCGCCCTTATTGGAGGTACCCGCTACACACGGGGTGACGGATATCACGCACACGTCCGTTCACCTCGGTAGTTGAAGTACGACTCTCTGTTTCTTCCGCGTCAACGTCAGACTTCAAACTCGCAAGTCAAAACGCGGGAGATTCGAATATACAAAATTTTTTAAATGGTAAATACCAATCGTAACCAGGGGCCTTAGAAAGATTCCTTACAAAAGAAAAAAACTGCGTCAAATGTAAATGATGATGGTGATTTCGAAGATGCGACGTATTTAGAAGTGACATAAAAAACAATTTCAGTGTTTTGTTTTGACCACTTTTTTTCAAAAAAGTATATGACCATGTGGGGTTATACAACTACGTATGTTATGCTAAGTATTGTTAAAAAAAGGAATAGTTTTATTTGAAAAAAAAATGTTAATTTGGGAGTGAAAGGGTTGAAAATACCTGGAATTGTGTATCTCATGTCTGTCCATGCTGACCAAACGTCACCACTCCAGTGTCCTGTATAATGCCCTTGTCCAGAAAACGTTGACCTCGATATTACCATTGGTCTTTTCCCTCTGATTTCTGCCATGGCACTGGAATCAAATGGTCAAAAAGAGAACAGTCAAAGAGTGCATTCTAGCTGGAGATAGTCACTTTGAACAGTTCTTATAGATTGAGAATCATCCAGGAAATCACCTCTTGAAATATTTGTACATTAATATGAAACACCCTGTATATGCAATCAAAAAAAATTAATGATACTAGTCCATTGACGATTTAGAAATGTAATTTGATCCTTTGGGAACTTACAAGCTGGAGATAACACCTTCTGTAAACCCGAATAAGTTGTGGACGTTGTAGTGCAACCCTGCATAGTGTTGTGCGCTCATGCACATTGTCTTGTAGTTTAAAACACCACCGTCTATTCCAGGTATGTAAGGTGGGCTTTCAAGTATGGATTTGGGACAACCTGAAAAAGATCCTGAAAATCCAGCATTTAGTAATTATGGCAATACAATATAATGTTTATGCTAACATAAGATTAAGGGTTTGGGTGCTCTAGTATTCCCAAATTTCCCAGTTTAAATGACTCATGCTACGATATTTTGGTTGCTCTAAGCTAACATGTAAATTTAACTCACGTGTTGCTATTTTAGTCTTGTAAGTCGTACAAGAAATACAATGATGATACCATATCCCTTTGTCACAATATGGGTATAGTTTTAAAGTGTCAATGTTACGGTTGAAGTCCGAAAATGGCTAATGTTGAGATTACCCGGCTAATCTCGAGTTTAACTGAAATGATAGGTTAATGCTGTAGGAAAACCAGACATGTTATTCTCGACATAACCTGGTTAATATTGAGATTAGCGTTGTTTTGGACTTTAACCGTAACATCAACATCATCAACATCCTTTTCATTAAACGTTCTGAGCCAAAAAAATACATTACAGATATTTATTACAGGAAATTACCCGAAAGAAAATTAGACGGCTCGTTCATATCTATCCAAAGTCCATCGAATTCAATTTGCTTGTGCAAATTTTTCAGCATCTGTGTCCAATAGTTTACAGTGTTAGGGTGGGTGAAGTCAGGCCAAACAGTTGTTGCAGAATTCCATACCTAAGGAAATACTTTCTTTCAAAAAAAATGCTTTATTATGAGTTGAGCGAATTACCTTTCCTATGAACGGCTGACCAGAAGAGTTTTTAACAAAAATATCCATTTTTATGCCAATGTCGTATGGGGGGTAGGTGTCTGAGAAAGTAAAGGAAGTTGAACATTAGAGTAAAAAAAAGTCTGAGCGTCAATTACAAGAATCACCAGACATACAGGATCTACCATAAGCAATAAAATTTGGGAGATGAAAGTATACTGTCAAACATGAATAAGAGTATATAGGGTGCCAAACTCTATTCGGGTCTTTTCAAGAAATAGTATTGAGTGATTCAAATTTCTGTTTATTTCATGATGTACTTGAAACTTCCTGCGGGTCTTTTTATGGCTCTGCAAAAAAATTCAGATTTTGACAACAGCTGCATTTTTTCAAAATCTAGAGTTAGTATAGTTGAAGTCAACAAAGGTATCACTACACACTATTTTGTAATATAAGTACAGTTTTATTAAATGTTGCGTTTAAACTGTTTAGTTCATGCATCATGCTTGATGATATACTTTCATACTCCAAAGTTTGGTGATCCCTGTAAATGTAACTATTTCGTTGTGCTTTATGTTATTTACTTACTTGGTTTTTCACTTGCGCTAACTCCAGGATCAATAAGTGGGATGTAATGCATGCCTCTGTTGTGCAGATCTTTTACAAATTTCGGCAGGCCACCGTATTTTGTCTTATCATACGTAAAATCATTATGGTTGTCCATGTAGTCTAGATCATTCCACTGCGTGTCCTGTTAATAATTTGTCATTCAGTAATCTTTTAATTTAATTAACTAACAATATCATTTATCCCACGATAGTCTAAGAGTCCTCTAGTTTTTTTGACACTTTTGAAAATACGCAATCGACTTGTCGTGAAATGACGTTTTCAAAATGACAAGGGTGCCCTGTCCCAACTCCTTGCACTGTTTCCATCACCGACGAAAAAATCATAGAAAATGACCTAAGGAATTTAAGTTTAAAATATTAAAAATTTTACAATGTTTCGAAATTTGTTGTGGTTGGGGTTAGGATTGCGATTGACACGGTAAAACTAAGAAATTTTGATAATTTGCCAATCCCAAGCCTAACCCCAACCCTAAAAGAATTATAGCAGTTTTAAAACCAAGAAGATTTGATACACAAGAACTACTGGTTAGGGGGTGCTAAGCGCCAAGTTAAGCGATTTAGCAATTTAATATACTCCGACACAGATTCATCGATTTATCAAAATTATTCATAACTTTCTCCATTACATGGAGTATCTTGGCCTAAGGATGACATTAGTCAGGATCTGGTTTCTGGGACACATAAAATCATTCAACTCAGAATACGTCACCATGACTAAGTTTCATTGTGTACGCCTCCATTCCTCACAATCAATGGTGCGAAGGTTTTGGGTAGTTGGGTAGTTGAGGATGAAAAAGCATAGAATTTTCTAAATATATAGAATTCGCTAAAGGCAAGAATACGGTTCAAGAAAGGCGCTGTGAGGCTACGAAAGTACTCATGTTACGAGATGGTAGGTTAAACATGTGTTCAAAAAAATAATTCTCATAATATAATTTGGTTTTAGTTGTTCCTAAAGACATGGTAAACCCGCTGGTTATACCCTTAATTTTGTTTATATTTGCACTATTAATAATTTGATCGACATTCATTTTATTTTTTTAAACAGTGATATATCAGCTCCTGTGTCAACCAGAAGGGTTATTGCCTTATCTCCTGTCATTTCCGAATACATAACTACAAAATTTGAAAGTGTGAGGTCCACATTGTATATTTTTATGCGCTCCCCAGTGGACCTGGCTGGGGGCGATCCTCGTTTTCCTGGATCTGCGTATCCGCATCATATGTTCTGACCCACCTTTGGTTATTACTTCTAGGTGACCTATAGCCACCGAACGATCTGCCTGTATAATTGCCTCTATAATTTGTGTTATTGCCACGATTATCAAAAGACCTATATTGTGACTGCGTATTATCAGGAGCTAAGACACCGACTGCAAGTATCTCATAAGCGAGTTAGAGATTTTTTAGTTAGAGTCAAAGAAAAACGGAAAGCTGAATACGACAAAAGAGCAAAAGAGCTAACCTTTCGACCAGGGGATCTGGTTACTGTGAGTAATGAAAATAGAACCAAATTCGATCCGTGGTTTAAGGGCCCATTCCCAGTCGTAAGTTGTGATGACGTAAACTGCACCATACGTGTCGGTAACAAAAATGTAACAGTGCATAAAAACAGAGTGGAACATTTCTTTTCGGGTAGTGAAGTGCCGTAGAACAACCAAAGTGAACAAAACTATTCTCATTACTGTATATATTTTCGTTTCTTCAAGGTATATATATTTTATATTTTGTATTTGTATATTAGATAGGTGAACTAGTGTGTTTATGAATAATCAATCTTTATTTGAAAAAAGGATCCCTTACCATACCATAGAGCTTAGTATACTCAAAATTTAGATAAAATAAGTTTGGAGTACTATCTAAGATAATGTTATGGAATTCACTTTTCCTTTTTTATGACGAATGTCCTTCATTAATGGCCAAAATGAAGTCCATTCTACTGAAAGGGGGAGATGTAGGGATTCATTGCATTAGATAGTATTTCCTCATAATTGTTTTAATATCGACATCCTTTCTAATTTTAGGCTATTATATTTCAAAATTGAACGACAACAATTAGCGGATGTTTATTCGACGATTGTTTATTAGGGTAAGCATAAAATAGCATTTCAACACATTTTGCTGATTGCTAATAATTGATTATTGGTTTCCTTTCATGTAATTATGTTTTCTGAGGTCAATAAAGAAAGATATTTTGAACGATCAAGTCGTTTCGATCTTTTATTCAAGATGTCACCAAAGTGATACTACATACATTCACACGGATTTGATTCTTCACCAGAATTATTTATACATTGATCCACAGTATGCTACCTACGCCTATTTGCTTTTGTTAGATCCCGTTCTAGAATGACTTATTCGTGAGAGAATGGTTTCTACCATTTAGGAAATTTCACAGCTCAAAAACGTCAGTTAGTTTAGTCCGAGCATTTTTACCACCAGCCTCATATTCCACGTATCGGGGTTTAAAGTTTAAAGTGATTGTCTGGCACGACAAATATTTGAATTCCATGACAGTCGGATACAGAGATATGCTATGGAAGAAACGAATTTTCAAATACGCATTAAGAGACACCGCAAAGGCATGACAAGGTCCCTTTCTTGAGGCAGCTTGAAATATATCACAATGGAATAGTGTAAGAAAGAATCAATGCAATTTATCTTAGAACTAAATGTACTCCGTTTTTGCAAAATTTCAAATTTAAATTCCTTAGGTAATTTTCTACGGTTTTTGTTTTTTCATACTGATGGAAAAGGTGGTTAACTGCGTTTGCCCTCCTCATTACTGCCACAGAGCGAGGTGTTGGGACAGAGTAGGCAACGGCACTCTTGTCGTTTTGAAAAGGTATTTTCACGACAAATCGATTACGGTTTCTATAGTGTGGTTCGCTTAAAGGTAGAAAAACTATAGTGGGTTCTTAGACTACCAGCAAAGATGAAATTCCTGTTACATACAAGTATATTGTTTCCTAATTTACTCACAAGAGGTATCCCAGCCTTTATGTTTCTCTCCATCACTTTTTTCGTATCGTTCAGGGACTTGTAACCAAATCTGCACAAATGGAACCCAAGAGCCCAGTATGGCGGCATGAACGGTCTTCCCACCAATTCTGTATACTGACTGACAACGTCGGATGGTGTAGGACCCATGAAAAAATAGAGATCCAGAACACCTCCAATTGTCCTGAACGTTATGGCAGGTGTTGGTTGAAGGATGACATCTAGAAGGGAAAAAATTATTAAAATTAAAAATGGAGAACTTCCAAAAATGTATCAGGTTCATGAAAAGGCATATACGGTGGTAGGCCTGGGTGGAACATAAGTATCCTAAATCAACTACTGAAACTTTTATCGCACCTCATGTTCAAAAAAATATATACTGGAATCATAACTATGATCTCAAGACAATTGCCCATCTATTAGAGTACCCTTTACATACGATATAAAAAAGACTCAATGTCAGAACTTTTTTGAGAACAACACACACTTTCCGCTGTCATAGAAAATAAAATAATAAAAAAATCCGGAACACAAAACAGGTCTTCACTGATTTTTTCTTTTTATGACTTTAGTATCTTAAGATTCAACATATGTTGATACAAGACATGTATTTGTCATGATTATAATTATATAGAGTTTGGGTAATAATTTATTATTACAAGATCTCAAACAAATTAAAATAAAATAAACATACCTATATTTTTTTGTATTGGTTTGATGTGCTAAATGCATAATTATAAATAAATAAAATAACATACCCATAGCATTACTGTTCAGTAGGAAGACACCATGACTGTTAGAAGAATTTTCCATTAATAAGTAAAATGGGTGACTGCCATATCCATTTACCTAAAAAAAAAAAATGGAAAATATTCACCAAAACAAAAAGAAAATGCTTTAGGGTAACCACAACCCTACATCCTTGGGGCAATTTTGCTAATTTTATGTATGAATGATTTACCAAAATTATTTACAGATAGATAAAAGATAATACAACAATAGACGTTATTGATAATGTTAAATGTGAAGAAAATGTTATCGATTTTGGTGACTTGAAACTAAGAATTTAATTACATATTTATGAGTTAATTAAGTAATTTTATTTTAGATATGAAAAAAGTTTGAATGATAAAGTCAACAAGTGGTCATAAGAAGATAAACTAGCAATGGTTTGCCCTAGGGATCAGTGCTAGCTCCATTACTATACAATTTCAAAATTTGCCTTGATTCATTTTTTTGTAAATGTTTTCTTCTTTGGTTAAAATATAAACCAACTCACTTTGAATCCTGGTATTGCATCATGGTTGAACAATGTAAATAACGACCAATCGGTTGAAAGCAGAAATGTAGAACGATGCTCTCCAAGTCCGTAAATATATCTGGATGGCAACTTTGAGCTTATTTGAAGAAACTGATTTGAATAAATCAGATTTAGGAAATTATTGCTGTCAAAACTGAAACAAGACTTGATTAATATGCATTTGCTATTTCATAAAAGTGTAGAAATGCTTCAGATAAATTAATATAGAAGGCACTAGAGATTACACATTAGTAATAACATAACAGAATGACTTACATGACAGTTTCGTCTGCTTTTCTCAATACTTTGAATCCAGGTTTCAACGAATCTATTTTGAAAATGTAAGTTTGATTCAAAGCAGCTGCCTCGACAATTGGAACTTCAGGATAGGGAGGCTCATACCTTGGAACTCTAGGATCTATTAACTGTAAAAAAATAAATGTTATATTCAGTTGTTTATGAATTACAATCATTACTGTTGAACAATATACTACAGTCATTCTAAATGAACCCTTAAATACTGGCCCTTCGTCAGACAGACTAAATGTGTTCTTTAAATGTATATATTTTTGTTTTTCATAATGTGAAGAACTTTTTTTTCTGTATACCTTTAATGTAAGCACTCTGCCCTAGCAACAGAGGTTTGGG
Organism: Callosobruchus maculatus; assembly: GCA_951848785.1. NCBI lineage: Eukaryota > Metazoa > Arthropoda > Insecta > Coleoptera > Chrysomelidae > Callosobruchus > Callosobruchus maculatus. The sequence goes on along the minus strand of CATOUR010000210.1, from coordinate 256,151 downwards.
TCAAATAGTTCCGACAATATCCGAATTTGAAAAGGATCTGTCATCTGGCAGATGAAGGGTCAGTACAAGCGTAACCTTTTTTGCATATAATCAACATACAGATCCCACTTCTGAACACACACTGGAAAAATGAAAAATATGCTCCATTTGTCCAAGTAGCAAGCAAAGAATGACTAAATATCTCTGCCATGTGTGCAAAAAGCTGATATTGCCTCCAGTGCGCGAAAATAGAGTGTGTACGTTGCATCGAAAATTTTTGACCTGCATCAAATTTTGTTACTTTTAGCACAATAGCTAGCTCATACAAATGAGCCTACATACCAAAAGTACTATTTCTCTTTTCATATTTTCTTTTATTTGTTACAGTTTTAGTAACAGCTTAGATGTAAAATGATAACTACACTTAGTTTAGTTATTTCTCTATTCCCTTTTATTTGGGAACATACCTTTTTTCAAAAAGTTTTTCAACACTGTCACATAATAAATGATCTACCGAAGTCACATTATGATATTTTTGTGAATTCATGGCATTTCTGATATCTCAAGACGTATGCTAAATTCATGTGACAAGATCCAATGATGTCTCATTAATTATTTTGCATAAATATCAACAATAATTTGCGAGCCTGACAGATGAAGGGTCAGTGATGCCGTCCAAAATCTGGTACTTTAGTACTTAAGGGTTAACAAAGTCTTGTAATACCTATTATTAATTTTTTTTATAGCAATAAAATTTTATTTATTAAATATTAGTGTCCCAAAAATGAGGTTCAAGAGATCTTTCCTTTCTTACCTTCACATGCAAGCGTGACTCAGTTTCATATTTAACAATCATCTTAAGTTCTTCAACATCATGTGGATAAGTACTGCTGAAATTTCTCCTCAAAAAAGCAACCAATCCATATTTCGTTTCAGTAATATTGAAGAATTTATAAGTGTCATAATTTGGTGGGTAATAGCAGTCTGGTGTATCTAAAGGCGGTTTTGGTGTTTCAACATGATGAACTGGTATCCAGCAACAACCTCTAGCTTCACAAGCCTGCTGGTTTGGCGATTCTGTTGGAAGACAGTCGAATCTATCTACGTTTGGCACCAACCTGCATTGGTCATAATTCGGATTTGGCGGATTTGGCAGACTTTTGGGTTTTGAGCTTTCAGTGTGAAAGGCATTGAACAAGTCGTGAATCTTTTTACTCGGTTGATAATGCTGTTGAGAAAAGAACAATAAATCGTTAAATATGGATAAATAAATGCAAGACTGCAAAATGCAGCACAAGATTACAGAAAGACCAGAATTTGCAAGGGCATTTTGGCCCAATATAACAGTTCTCAACAAAGAACTGAATCTACAGATAGCAACTCGGTATGGGCATTGTAATCAAGTAGGTAAACACTGTTAGTGTTTTTTTTACTTACCACTTCATTGAGTCTACGTTCATACATGATATTAAAACAGTTAAGTAAATATATGACTGGAAGAACTACGAACACAGCCAAAAGGGCAAAAAGCAGTAGTATTGTCGTCACACTAGGACAGTTGCTTTTTCTGTCTAGCCTTTCGACCAAGACACTGGTAGAATCATTCGAGTCGGTGCTGAAATTCGAGAAATCGGCATTATGCTTCGACTCGGCATCCGGGGAATCGCTACAAAAGGCTTGAGTATCCGGTTGTGATAAGAGTTTCGCTCTTCTCAACAAAATAGTATTAACGATGCTTTTGATTTTCATTTTGCGAAGTTAATGTACTGCACTAAATCAAAAATTCCATTGTTTTTGTATCAACTTTAACGCGATTCTGATAGAAACACCAAAAAGAAGGACTCTTGACACCACTGACCCACTGAGGAAAACCGAAAACCGTTGACAAAACAAAACACAATTATGGCCGGTTAAACAGCTGAGAGGTGACAGATACGTCATAAATGATATTTGACAGAAGAGCCCTCGCATTCTATCTAGGTATAACAGTTGTTATAAGAAGTCGTTATTACTAGCACCGCTAAATAAGATAGAATACTACTACTACTACTACAGGACTTCTGTCTGCTTGTCTGTGGTCTTTACTAGTTCTGGCGAAATATCAAGCACAAGCAGAGAGTGAATGTTGAAACAAGACGACAGAGCTTTTGATGAAAACCGAGCAAACCGCGAGGTCTTATAGTCTTAAATGTTTTGAATACCTGGACAGGCTAGGATACATGGTAACAAAATGGTGATGGTCTTGAAAGGATGAGTTTTGAGTTCTAGGATTAATTCTGTAGGTCCAGTACCAGCTTTAGGAATAACCGCGAACTGGATTAGAAAGCGAACTAAAGAGTCGAAACCAAATCAATAGTCGGCTAGGCTTCGGAATTCATGATGGAGACGTGGATCTATAGCCTCAGTCACACTGCACGCGATGTTCCTCGTCGAAGTAAGTCGAGTACGAGAAAGGTCACCATACTACTTGTTTAACTTCGGGAGGAATTCTGCTCGGCCGGATGGCTCGGCAGATAAGAACCTAATCATGTTTTGTTAATAGCTAAGTCAGCTGACAACGGCGAAATGGATGGACTGCGGCGGGGAATAACATCCAAACCAATCTATACAGCTGCATGGAACTATAGGCAAGCCACTATCATCCCAGGAGACGGTACGACAGCGACAGCAACATACATCACAGATCAACATACATATCAAAACATTGTCGAGAGGGGATTAGTAAATAAAGTACAGTTTGTTTAACATACCTACAGAAAATTAAGGCAACAACACTGACAAAGAAGTGTGATGTTGGCTCGCACCAACTGTGGAAATGGAGGGTCACCCAATAGTCGAGTCACCCTTCCTCAAGCTTTTGGGGACCAACATCAACAATAACATGTCCTGGCACATTAACGTCATCAATATTGCTAAAACGGCATCCCCGAAGCTCGGAGTTTTGGACCGCTGTAGGAAGCTGTATACACGAGAGCAACTAATGCTGCTCTAGCTCTACAAGGCACCGATCCAACCATTGTTGGAGTATTGCTCCCATGTATGGAAATGCGCTCCGAAGCACTCTCTAAAGCCTGGATCATCAAAGAAGGGTGGCTGACCTGTCCCTATTTTGCAGATTCTATAACAGAAGATGTTCGAGTGAGCTTTCCCACATAACACCGAAGGCCATCCGGACGAGGAACATTAGAGAGACTCTGCGAGCTCATCCTTACCAGGTCGAGATCCCTACTCACCGAACCAGTCTCCTCCATCATTCTTTCTTTTGGAGAACTTCGACGCTGTGGCATAAGCTGTCGGGGAATTTGTTTCCCCGATGTCTACAATCTGCAGTGTTTTAAAATTCTAACGTCTATGGCAGACACCTATCCTCTCCCAGCGCTGCTACAGCGTTATAGGCTTTCTCAGCCTTTGCGGGAAGCTGACCATAGCGAGTGTGAGCCTGAGCAGTGGGGACGGTGACTTCGCCTCGCGACTTCGATCCTTTGCCTCGGCGCAGAGACCGACAACTGGAAGTAGCTCGAAGTGGAGTGAAGTAGTCAGATTCGAAGCGACTATCCACACTCTTGTACTTAACTGACTTTGGGCACCGTACATTAACAACTTGGGTAACTTTGCGAGTACTGTGGCTTATCGTTTGTGGTGAAGCCTGCTGTCAGAGAAGAGCGTTGTTTACAGATAGAAGTGGATCATGAGGAGTACGTCTTATGTCATATGACTCATATGGTCAACGCTCAACAATTAGCTTACTCACGGTCGGTTGCTTTGTGACGACGTGTTGCAAATATCTGACGTCAGCGAACTCCATTTTGGGATAGTTTCATTCCCCCTGACAGGAGCGAAGTAGAAAAAAGTATACTACAGGGCAGAATGGGCTCGTTCAGCAATTTTTTTTTATTGCATATTCTAAAAGAGCGTGTTGAATTTAGTAGCTGTGCAAAATTTCAGAATTTTCTGAGCTCGCTTTCATATTCAAATAAATTACCAAAGTGGTGCAAATTTGAAACGCGCGGCACTTGCGAGTATGCGGCTGTGACGTCATTAAACCTTTCCGACCGGCCGGCTCGGCGCCGCGTCCCAGCCACGGGTGCTCGATAAATAGTAACGCTGCGGCTAATGAGTAATGCTACTCGCTAGGCAAGCGTTGTGAACTGCATACGCGTCTATTGTATAATTTGTTTAATTGTTTCATCGACACGGGATACTTACCAACATATTCGAATTCGTTGATACGGAGTATAATAATGGAAGGAAGACGGAAGAAGAAAAATTATAAATATTGTATAGTTCCCCACTGTAAAAATACGACAGTGACCACTCCTGATAAAATTTGTATTAGTTTGCCACGAAATATAAAAATCAGGAAGTTGTGGCAGAGAGCTATGCGTAGGAATGAATTTGTAAGCGATAAGTCAACAAAGCATTGCTGTGAGGACCATTTTAATAGTATTTTCATAACTACTTGAATCGTGAATTGTATTATTATAAAGAAACCGCCCGGTTATGAAATCGGAAAGTGTATTGTGGGATTACGTCTGAAATTAAAAAAAAGTTTTCAAGCATTTGTCAATGCCATTCTAAAGATATATTGATGTCAGTTGTTCGCAGATTTTGCTGTTACTGGTACCTACACTAAAACGTAAGAGATACAAATAGATTTTTTTAATCCAAATACTGACCTAATCATATAACAATTATAAAAGCATTGTAAAAATCAATTCTTATTGATATATGGAAGATGTGAAAGACAGTTTTCAGTCCTTTGATGTACCCAACATTCATATGTATTTTAATTACGTAGAAAAAATTGTTTTATATATATTATCTAGTTCTTTTGTCTCATTTTTCTGCACTTATTTTGGGTAGAAAATCCTGGGTATTTAGCTTATACAATATCCCTGTTTGAAATGTGTATCTTAATCTTGTATATTTTGTTTTAGTTGGAGGAAGATGTTGAAAATTACATGTACTACAAACTAAATAAAAACATCTACTTCCGGCATATTAGAGGAATCGGCCTTAACAAAATCCGTATCACACATTTTTTTCTATCAGAAAACCACCCGATCAAATAAAAGATAGCGTCAACCAAAGCACTTACTACTAGTTGAACGTATTACAAACGTATGCTAGGCGCTGTCGCTGTACAGCCGCCAGCCGGTCTGGGCTCGCCAACAGACCTAATGACGTCACAACGATGAATTTTGAGCGCATGCAATATTTTAATCTTTGAAGGCGCGTAACTTTTTCAATTCTCATCCAATTAAGTTGAAATTTTTTTTGTATGTTATATGTAAGTAATACTTCATGAAAATGTGCATAAATATGGTTATTGGAATTTCACTGAACGACCCTATTAAGAAATAATACTTAACCTATGCGGTGTAACAGGAAGGTAAACATTAAAGACAACATAAATTTTATGTTGTCCTTAATGTTTACCTCCCATAAAGTACTAGATTTGCGCTGAGATCTATATTATTTATCTCTATACTCATATTCTATGTAGATAGCCATGACCCTGCCGTGCCGCCGCTGTTGAAATCTATCTCTCTTAACCCAAATTATCGATGCGCAAAGGGATCGGCGCAAAGCATCCCCAGATCTTGAGTAAGACAGCTGATTTGTTGTTAAGTCGTGATATGGTGGTGAGAATCGAGCCCAAGTGTGTGATGTAATATAATCCGCAATCGTATAAATGGTTCGTTTCTTAGCGATAATGCTAGTAACGTGGGGGACCTCAAGGTTTATGAAGAAGAATGCTAAACAATGGAGTATTGATCACAGAACACCGTCAAACCGCTTATCAAGAATGTCATGTGAATGTGCACTCTAACTTAACGTCGCGGTAGAATTGGATGGCAGGATTGTTAGTGACATTTGTGATGACAAATAGGACTTGTTGGCCAGCTTGGGCGTGTTCTGCATACATTTATAGATCGGTAGACGAGGAGTTTTGAACGAGTCATAACTTTCCTTTTTGAGTTATTCACAGAACTACAAGTTTAGATGGCAGCGCTAGATTATCACAAAATCAAATCGTATCCGTTTCTTAACTCTAAACCATCAGTGATTTGTTACGTTAGAATTCAAACACTCCGCAATTTTCAGCTATAAATGTAATTTTATTCAATGGTTTGCGTCTACTACAATAATAAAAATTTATAAAAAAATATCAACTCTTGATTTTGTCGTAAAATACAAACAAAACTTCGTATTAGCCTTAAAGGAATTTTAATAAAAAAGGATCCAACAATAATTGCTATACACTTGCTTGCCAGATAGTGGCAGTATAAAGGTAGTTTAAAATCACCTAAAACTAATAGGGAACATTTGAGAATAAATATGATACTGATTCTCCGTTATGCGTCCTCCTGACAGCTTCTGCAAACATCATGGACACGTCGATACACTGCAAAAAAAGTCCAAATTACAAATTGTTTAAATACAATGCTACCAAAGTTTAAAAAAATATGTTGTGGTCAAAGGTAATACATCGGTCTTTTAAGATATTTGTTGGCCAATGTCGTAAAGACTGTATTAGACTACCATATTTTTGAAATCAGATTTGATTTCATTTCTTGAACTGCCCAAATAGGCTAGTGTAATACACGAAATTGTTTCAAATTGACAGATTGAACCAAAATTGAGATGGAATTTAGAACATGTTCTATTTCCAAATCATTTTTAGGCTGGGGGTTATGCGCATTTGAAACATAAATGTCACTGCGCCGGGAAAAAGGTAAACAAAAATAAGGACAGTAACCCTACTTTTTAAATTCGGTCGACTTTTCCAGAATGCTTTCTGGTACTAATATAAATTGAGAAATCCACATTCGGATGAAAGTACACCAATAAAAACAAGTAACATGTTAATCCTACGGCCCCAGCTAGTAAATCTCCACCGGACCGGAATGCCCCGAAAACACTGAGATTTGAAGGATTTTGAACTGGTTATCGAGTATGAAAGCCCCCAGCCCCAAGATAGGTGCTTTTATTACCTTTGTGGCGAGTTTACCAACATTGCGAGTTGTGTGGAAGCAATTGGCAATTTGAAGACAATTTAACAGGTAAGATGTTAGTATCTTTGCAATTATGTTTCATATCAATTTCATATACAATACTAGCCCTGATTATATTAAAAGTAAGGTGTAGTCCAAATTTCACTATAAAAAATTTGTTTTTACTCAGCAGATTCGGTAGATTTACTTTGTAATATTGTATTAAGTCCTACATTACATTTTGGATGTATTAACTATTAGTTATGTACAATGTATTGTGTATCTAATATTTTGCCTCAAGTGTATGGCAACATTGTCACTTTTTATTATGGTGTTTTCATATGTTTTGTTGTTTTTTCATATGGCAAAGGTCCTAGTTAAGTAGCCACACTTGACTGCACTGAGGATAACAGAAACACATTAAGAGTAACATATTTCTTTTGATTCAAGGATGTTCTGGTCTACTGAACAGATATCTCTGCTGATAGAGGTATACGAACAACATCCCTGCTTGTGTGTGGTCAAGTATGTGTACTACCACAGTAAAATCAAATGGAGTACTGATGCTATCACTGCCATTGTAGAGGCTCTGAAACCACTAAGATCTACTGTAACTGAACAAGAGGTACAGAAGAAGTTTATGGGCTTAAGGTCAATATATGCACAAGAACAGAGGAAAGTTTTAGTCACTTCACACTAGAATGGGAGACTACGAGGTAAGAGTCTCAGCTTACCATAAATGAAGTGGTGCAGTATTGATATAGCAGTGCCAAATTTCTACTTATATAATTGCACTTTGAGCCAAAGGAATAACCTAACATGTACTTGAATATATTGTTAAATTTTGGTGCCTTAACTTCCCTATAACTCGAACCTACCTGTAAAAATTGTATGTGCATATATTAGGAAGGCTAAATTTTCAATGCAGTATTTTGTTTTCAGGCAAGTCAACAAGGAATATGAGGTTAGTCACGCTGGGATTCTATCACCCACAAGCGAACCATCAGATAGGCCTCAAATTGACTCGCTCCGCTCACAGATACCAAGTACAGGTGGTGCTCAAAAAAGAGAGGGAACAGACTGCATTAGTAACTCACCCAAGTGTATAAAAAACAACAAATACCAGCATATGCGGAAATAAAGGTGCTGAAGAATGCTGCTGATCAAACATTGAAAACTTCTCCTCGCTCTACAGTCCACAAAGGGACAACCATTTTGCAACTGCGGATGACAATATGGCGCAGTTTATTGCATCTCAATTGAAATAAATAAAAAATTAAAATACCAAACAGAATGTATATTTTGAATTTCATATAATATTACAAGATACAAGAAAGAAAAAGTATAATATTTGCATTTTTAATTCAATTCCTTTAGCCTTATTTTGCCAAGATTTACTAAAGCTCCAAATGTATTCTCAACTGCTGTTCTAGTTCTAGACAACAAATATTTGATTACAATTGGTCCACACAGTCCTGGAACTATCAGACTTATTGTACCTTCATGGCTTCGAGCCGCTGGATGGTTTCACTGGCTAAACATCGAAGAATTGTTGCTAGCCTGAAAATGGAAATGTTTATTACTTTTTATTCATAAAGTTTACTGCTAATATTACCTATTTTCTCCTGTTATGCATTCTCATAGATGGTTATCTAGCTTGTCAAATTATGCTAAGTAGCTTACTGAAGATTTTATTATTCATTCGTAAAAAGTCCTTCTAATGATCTAGATCTTCTAGTAATAACTCTTCTCTCAACATATGTAGCATACCTCTGCCTTCATCTCTTCTTCTCAGCCGCTTCTTTTGTCAATTTTTTCCTTTAGTAGTTAGCCTCTTAATTCCCCTGTCTACGAGTTTTTTGCAACGTAGATGAATAAATCCATGTTCTAGCATTCTCTTTTTCCATTGCCGAGGGAGTCAAGTCAAGTAATGAATGAGAATTTTAATAAACAGTAGTCGATAAACTACAAAAAAGGCCCAAAAAAGCTAGGTTATGATTTTATTTTGACCATTGACATTTTGACACTGACATGTTCACACAATCACAAAACATGTAATTGCAAAATACGTCATGTCAGATCTGACAACTTTGACTGTAGAGAACATCTGTGTTCGGACAGTTGACAGATAAGATGTATTCAACGAATGTAATGCGCAGAATCGCAAATCAATTCTTGAACCAAAATTGGTGTAGTGTCAAACAGACAAAATGCTGGGCCACAATTTTTGAGACCATTTTTCATTTCAAATTTGGTTCAAGAAATGAAATCAAATCTGATTTCAAAAATATGGTAAGTCTAATACAGTCTTAACTTTGTAACCAATTACAATTCCTTTGGTCACGCCTTTGTTTGATGTTGTTGTTATCATGTATGACGTTGCTGTCAAAAACACAGGTTAGATGTGTAAACAACATGGGATCATCTGGAAAATTCCAACCTGTCAAGTGTAGAATCGACTAGATATCACGAATTTTGTGGAAATAACGACGAATACGTATACAGGATGTTAAATAATGATAGACCCAATTTCAAGGACGTATTTCTGGTTAAAGTGAAATAGAAAAGTTCGTATAAACATGTGTTCTGAAGAGTCTGGTTTACAAGATACAGGATGTCAAAGTTTGGAAATAAAATTAGATTTTTGTCAATGTCAAACATTAGTGAGCAGTTTTTTTTAATTTGTCACTGTTTTTCACTACATTAAGAAACTAGGGCCGGTTTCTGAATTGTAAGTCAGGTGGGCCCAGGATGGTTTCAATAAAACTTGATTTCCTTTCCGTTTCGTTAAACTTTGTTTTCTCACGTTCATCGTCTCTGACCGCCGAAGTGACAAGTGACAAGTCTGTCTAGTGATAACTGACACGTGACTGAAACAATGTTGCCAACCCGAAGCTTTGCCAACTCGAACACAGACATCTGTCACTTCACATTCGAAATACAAAATAGATTCTTACACAATGTTCAGTTAAATATTTATCTGGAAGTTAACTGTTAGATAAATTGTTTAAACAACTGAAGGTTAAACATAATGTTCGATTAGTGGAAACTTTGGCCTCCTCATAACTACTGCAAAAACAAAAGTCGTTGCCTTTGTCAAGATACCTGTACAGGCTCATTTGATTATCAACGGTAGAACAAGTGTCAACACAAAAATATCTGGGGTGTATTGTAAATGAGGTATGTGACCACAAGAAAGTAGTCAGCGCCGGTACTCTGTAACTTAGAAACGTGTTTCTATCCATTATGTACTATGGGATCGGGTGGCCTCGTAAATTTGACAGCGTGCCGTGACAGCGTAGTAGACACGTGATAGGTACCGGAAACTGCCCGATCGTCATGGTCGTCATGGTGATAGAAACATGTTTCTATCTCCTAAGTTGAGAGTACCGACGCAGATGCCGCATCGAACAGGCCAGAAAGGCGTTTATGAGTTGGGAAAGATTTTTCATAAGGTAAGACCTGAGTAAAAAACGTCGGATACGCATGGTCAGATGCTACATTTTCACGGTTCTCCTGTATGAATGCGAGAGTTTGGTTCCAGATACTTCGCTAGAAAAAAAAAACAGACGACTGACTGACAGAGCCATCAGTTCTACTCTCCACTTCACTCTTGTTCCCAAGTCCGACCTTCATTGCAAATGTGATGGTTGGCTTGCGTCCTGCTCATCTTGTCTTCAGGTTCAAGCACCCTTGATATGTAGTCTGCCTGTGACACCCAAAGGCGTCACAGCGACATAGAATGTGTGCCAAGGGTTCCTGCTTCTCGTCACATCGTGGACACGTCGGGTCACTTGCCACCTTCAACACATACAAGTGACGTCTGAAGGTGTTATGGCCAGATAGTAGTCCCACAAGTAACCTTAACCGGCTTCCCTCCAGTTGGAGACGGAAACCAGAGGTCCTAAATTAAGTTCTCTATCCTGACAGAGATGTCCAAAGATTCCTTTCGATGTCAAAAGATTTTGATTTTGCAACCACACGCTAGCCCCACAACTGGCTCAGGACCCAGGAAATTATTTCTCGATCCTGCGAGCGCGTCCGCCGTTTCATTACCACAAAATCCAGCATGACTCGACACCCACATAAGTGACCTTGATGCCTTGCCGAAAGGTCATCCAAGACCTTTCTACATTGCAGAACGAGTCTTGATGTATACCTTCAAGTACTCAATGCTTTCAATGGTGCCTGGCTGTCAGAGCAGGTAGTAATCCGCCTCATAGGCCCCTGAATTTCGTGAATACGAAAGGCACAAGCTAGGTTAGGTTAGATTGAAAGTGAGTGGGACAGCGCTGCCTCCTTCCACTGCGACTCAGTTGTGTCTATTGTGGCTCACACCTTTTTAGAGTTCACCGTAGAGTCCGCACCTCTTTGCGAAGGCGATCAACGTGAAAGGTGAAACTTCCTTGAAGTCATGAGGTTCAAGTTGGGCAAATCCAAATGTCTGGAACATAGCGTTATCCAGTTCTGGACAGGAGCAAAGAATATGATCCGCTGTTTCGTCCTCCACGTAGCAGAAGCGACAGTCTGAAGTTTGTTCAAGACCCAACTTCCGCATATGGTTCCTCAAACGACCATGTCCCGTCAGCAGACCAACCAGAATGCGGAGATCGTTCCTGTTACATTCCATAATCCTCGGGGGGGCCTGACTCGAGAGGTATCTTATGCACGCCTTCGAGTGCAGTAGCCCTGGTGTATCTCGCCAGTTCAGGGGTGCTTTCCTCTCTGCCCAGTCTGAGATCGATTTTTTAGCGGTGATTTTTGCAATACCTGCAAATGGTTCTGGTCCTATGACCACAGATTCAGTTCCTCCTCTTGCGAGCGCGTCGGCCCATACATTGCCTTCCATTCCGCTGTAACCCGGAACCCAAATCAAGGTTACCCTGTTTCCTGTTCCGAGTTTGTTGAGGAGGTGCATGCAGTTCCATACCAGTCTTGAATCAACCCGAGTGGAGCACAGTGCTTTCAATGCAGACTGGCTGTCTGAAAAGATTTTTATAGATCTGTTTGTTAGGGGCCTTTTGATTAGTTCCCTGACTCCAAGCTCTATGGCAATCATTTCTGCTTGGAAGACTGTGGTATACCTCCCAAGATTTACAGACATTTCAACTCTTGGATTGGTATCAACTACTCCCGCTCCTGCCCCCAGTTTAGACTTGGAGCCATCAGTAAAGAGCGCAAGATCGCAGGGTGATATGAAGCTATCCCGCCTCCATTCGTCCCAGGCACAAGCTAAGATCGCGTATATTTCTGCTTGGAATACCGTGGTGTATCCCCCAAGAGAGAGGGAGAAAATCGTACTATAAAAATACATTTCGCATTTCTAACATTCTGTCGTTACCTTTATAGTTACAGTAATGATTCAAAAAGCAAATTGAAGGAGAATGGTAACACTGTGGCCTTTTTTTGATATCGTGTTTGGTTGTTAAATTAAAGGTATTTGAAAAATGTATGATATCGCATTTGGAGTTTTTCCACACTAAAAACCTTTTATGAGAAACTCGTTTCGTGTTGCCTTTCGTTAAGGTCTGGACTATCACCTCCTCAAATTTTATGTATGTTGTTTGAAAACCAAGTGAGCTCTGTTCGAAATGCGAAACTGTGTTTTACATGGCAAATAACTGTGCGACTACCCACGCCTGTTAAAAAAAGGATTTCTCTCGTTACTCACCTGGACCTTGGTACTGTCCTTCATGTGTCCGTCCTGAGGAATGGTATTGGTGACGACGACCGCTTCGAAGCAGGCGTTGTTGATCCTGGATATCGCGGGTCCCGAGAAGATGCCGTGCGTCAGGATGGCGTACACCTTGGTGGCCCCGGCTTCCATCAGCTTCTCTGCCGCGTGGCAGATGGTGCCGCACGTGTCCGCCATGTCGTCCACCAAGATGGCCACCTTGTCCTTCACGTCGCCTACCAGCACCATGGATGCCACCTGCAAGGCACAGAACCACACGATTTTACACTCGTTCTTAGATAGAAGTACCTTGCCTTTATGTCATAGTTGGTCAGTTTGAGATTCTGTTGGTCTGGTTATATTAAGACTATATCTAAATTTGCGAACAAATTTGTTATGAAATTTCTTAACATGTCATTGGGGTTTTTTAGCCAATATATACAGGGTGTCCCACGACAAGCAATATACCGGAACTGGGCAATAGTAGAGAATTATAATTTTGGGAGTGTCAATTAGAGCAAATCTTGTGTATTTTCTTGTCATTGTGTTACCCAATGACGTATTTGTTTTTGGTCACGTGACGTTCGATTCAAAATGATTAATGGGACACCCTGTATATTTGTGAATTACTGTGTTCCTCCCGATAAAACAATTCCAACAAACTAGCACACTTGGGGTCTAAATGATTAATTCAAGAGCTACAGGTACTTAAAGGACTGGACCACTACCATTATGAAACACTACCAAAGTAATTTAACTGTAGGAGTACATGTTATAATCAATGGTAGTGGTACCATCCTTTAAATACCTGTAGCTCTTGAATTAATCACTTTAAACCCCAAGCGTGCTAGTTGTCACAAATATTCAGGGTGTCCCATTAAAAATGTTATCGGACCCCCAAAATTATAACTCGCTACTACTGCCCAGTTCCGATATATTGCTTGTCTTAATCGTCGTGAGACACCCTGTATATCAAATGAAATTTGATATAAAAGTGAATACCAAATTATTTAGAAACTGTTCTAAATACTAGCAAATTTGATATCAAAACTGCGCGTAAAAGTGCGCAGAAAACGGATAATGGAGTTGACAACTGTCAGATTGACTTCTGCCAAAAGCAACATCCCTTGGTTTCTGTAATAGGCAAGAAAATGTTCGAATAGACTCAAAAAAGTGTATTATGCCGCTAGGTCTTTCTTTCGCAAGTCAGTGAACAGCTTATTATGAATACAACAAATTTTTCAGTTTTACAACCCCGACCCCTCAACCACCCCAATTTCACCACCACCAAAAAACGTAGGAAATGATCAACACGATTTTTTAAAACCATACGCATTTTTCATCCTCGCCACGGTAATAATACAGTGTCTAAATTTCATTAAAATCAATTCCATAATTTCCATGTTACTAAATTCAGAACAATCTAAATCAATACTCGTATGTATACATACGAAAATTCTAAGTCGCTTGATTTCTGTAACAAAAAAAACGTCTATTATGCCGCTAGGTCTTTCTTCCACAGCTCAATGGACAGCCTATTATGAATAGAACAAATTTTTGAGTTTTACAACCCCCCCCCCCACCTCCTAACCACCCCAATTTCACCCCCACCCAAAAAAGTAAAAAATGATCAGAGCCCCTAAAACGCCTAAAAACGAAGTTTGAGGGATATTTGATTTTTTGTTTTTTGCTAATTACTCCGCCGCCCCTGCACCGATTTTCAAAATTATAGCAGCATTACCTACTAGGACCTCACAGCATATAGGTACCCAAATTTCATCACAATCCATGCAGCGGTTGCTGAGATTACGAGGGTAGAAAAACGCGAACAGGCAAACCGACAGGCAGACAGACCGACGGAAATGAGTGACGTGGATTTTCGTTATGTGGACATCATAAAACGCCCAAAAAAACGTATTATCTCATAATCGAAAATTTTCGCGATCACAATACTCCCCTCACCTATCGGTGTGGGAAGTAAAATCATATCAATAAACTTTTTTGGTACAAAAAAAAAATAAAAAAAAAGAAGTTGCATTTTTTTTAAAGTTCAAAACACCAATTCTCTACACCTTTTGCAAGCCCACTCACCTCGTTAGCCTTCTTCCTCTCCTTGTGTATAAGCGCGAACTCTACGTTGAGCCTGTCCGCTATGGAGGTGACCCTCTTGGCGCCACCGGCATCTGGAGAGACCACGATGCAGTTCCTCCATTCTACGATATTCTCTTTGATCCACTTCAAGACAGCCGGCTCTGCGTACAGGTTGTCCACGGGGATGTCGAAGAAGCCCTGGATCTGGGACGCGTGGAGGTCCATCGTGATGATATGGTCGGCTCCTGCCACCGACAGCATGTTGGCCACCAGTTTGGCTGAGATGGGGGCGCGGCTCTGTCGAACAGCAAAATCAAACGGTTCGTTAAACGAACTCATAAGCTCAATGTAATTAAGAGGTTAGTTCTTTTGAGACTTAATATCAGTCGTCTAAATGCAAAACCCGACAAGTCACAAATTTTTCAAAATAGAGTTTTATATACCATTTTGTTCATTATTTGAAGCGCTACCATTTTCTGTATTTTTCGCTTACAAAACCCGACAATAGACATGAGATATTTGGCTAAGAAAATTAGACTTAGGTGCAAACACCGACAAGTCCAAGCGGTGTTCTATTTCAAACACCGACATGTCCACAGGAGCCAATACGGACAACGGGAGCAAGTCACATGTCGATCGCACGAGGTATTCTGACCATTGTGCGTTTTTGTTTTATCCAGTCGCTGAAAATACGTTGTGGTGTATTTCAGTTTACTGAGAGAATGAGATTAATTAATGTTGTTGTTAAAAATAACCATGTTTTTTGAAAAATGCTTTGGATGCGGATTTTGGAGAGCCTACTTCAACAGAAGCTAGGTCCACATTAATGCAGAGGATCGAAGCTAATTGTGAAAATGCATTTGCTAGTTCTGAAGAATTTTGTTTGTCAGAAAATTTAGATTTTGACGTTTACACCTTGTAATCCTTGAAATGTATCCTTTTTCCTTTCTAATATCTAGCTTTATGTTTATAGTTCCTGTTGTTGAGCAGTGTTCGATTAGATTCCTTTATATTCAGTAAAATAAAATCCAAATTGATAAGTGTTTCACTTATTTTGATCCGATTCCACAAAAATAGCAGTCAAAACACGACAGTTCCTAACATGCAAAACCCGACGTGTCCAAATTTGAAAGTCAGATTTTAGAAAAACTATATGTCCTAGATTTTGGGGCGTTATGACTTAACATCCTAAAACATCGTATATTATAATACTCGCGATTTCGTATTATTTTCGCTCATAACAAGACTTTGATCTGTTTTTCTTGATTTCTGTAAAATTTGTTACCGTGGACTTGTCGGGTTTTGCATTTAGACGACTGATATACAAGATATTCTGCGTGTCGTAAAAGGCGACTAAAAGAAACCGAACTACTGTCGGTATAAACAGTAACCTCTTCTCAACCAACAGCTTTTTGGGTGGACGAGTTGAGAAGAGTCAGGACACCTTCTTGTCCTTGGGGTGAGAAATTGTCCCTAACGGCGGATGAACCAGTAGATACCGTCTGGTCAACAGCATGAGGATTCAGGAAGCAAATGGGAAACTACTGCATAAAATGAGTAAATGCATTTTACGAGTTCACAACATGTCTGTAAAGACATTATTCTGACTATGATGACACAAGATGTTACTTGATGATAGGCGGTAATGGACTACTATCATGATTTTTGTTTATTACCCTCTAAAAAAATGTGGAAAGCGAAGAAAGACATCCGAATATCGCCTAAAAACGAAGCTTGAGCTGTTTCTATATCTTTAGTTTTTTTATTATTGCTGACGCAATTTCTTAAAACCATAAGCGTTTTCCATCCTCGCCACGGTAGTAATACTGTGTCAAGATTTCATTAAAATTAATTTAATACACAATACAGAATGATCTAACGCAGTTAGTTGTTTGTTAAACAAAAATAAAATTTTCTTAAAATAAATAAATTTTAGTAAACAAATAGAAGGTATATTTAGAATTTGTAGAAAAATCGAAATATCTCAGAAACTAATGAATGCAGCCATAACAAGTGTTATACAAAGATGGAAGAACATATTAAAAGCAATTCTTTAGTATAATAAAATATTGGGGGTTACATTTAAAAAAAGAGAGAAAATCACCCTGTATACGAATATGCGTCGCGGGCTTTCTTCTATAGCAGATTTTAAAACTAGATGACATTTTTTATCCATCCGTGTGAAAAAATGATTTTTGATTCATCACTTTTTGATATACAGTACCCCGTACAGTACGTTCATTTGACAGCGATTTGGATATAAACATGGTCATAACTTTTGAAATACCCTGTATAATGTAACAATATCCTATAAAGGACGAACCGAAATCATTAGTAGATTTTGAATATGGAATAATATATAGGGTGTCTCATTTAAAAAAATGCATGTTTGCATCACCACGTAGTTATGGATCACCCTGTATGAATCAAAATATTTTTGAGCAAGGGGCATATCCGTGGCTACAACTTTTATATATAACTTTTTCCGCTATCTTCTACAGTAGTGGAGTTATCGACCGAACCGGTATTAAAAACTCAACCTGCATATCAGAACATTCTCTTAGACTTCTGTTATTGGTAAAAGGCAATGTTCAGATGGACCTAAAAAAGTGTATTATGCCGCTAGGCCTTTCTTTCAGAGGTTAATGGACAAATTTTTCAGTTTAACAACCTCCCACCCCCCGACCACCCCAATTTCACCCCCACTCAAAAAAGTAGAAAATGATCAGCAACCTTTAAACCGCATAAAAACAAAGTTTGAGGGATATTTAAAATTCGTTGTTTTTTGCTAATTACTCCACGGCCTTTGCACCGATTTTTAAAATTATAGGAGCCTTACCAACTACGGCCACAGCATATCGCTGCCCAAATTTCATCATAATCGCAGCGGTTACTGAAATCACGAGGCTAGAAATACGCCAATAGACAGACAGACCGACAGTCCGACAGAAATGAGTGACGTGGATTTTCATTATGTAAATATCATAAAACGCGTATTATCTTAAAATCGAAAAATTTCGCGATCATGCCATACTCCCCCCAACTATCGATGTGGGAAGTAAAATTGATAATCATTTTAGTTTTTTGTTACCCGCCCTGTATATACCAAAATATCTAAGGACGCATTTTTCTACCATAATTTTGTCATTGACTCCAATCATAAATATTATGTAGCTGCTTTAAGAAACAATATTATCTGTCAGAGTGGAATATTTTGATTAAAATTCAAGATGCATAAATAATACTATCGTCAAATACTGGACAATCTCAGTGTAAATAGTGTCATTGTTAATTAAGCATGAACACCGATAACACGAATAAACATTTTGTAGGGTTAGGATTGGGCAAGATTTGGTGAAGGATGTCTATGGAAAATAGTAGATTTTTAATATAATATTTTCCCTACAAATTTTCTAGGGAGCAGCAGAACACATCTAATTTCAGCACTTTACGTATATTTTTTAGAAAGTTCACGAGTTGTTGAGGTCAAATTTCGTGAACACTGTGTGCAATAGAAACACCATCCAAAGTGGCCTGCACTCTTCAAGATCAGAAAAAAGTCATTCTTTATAAATAAAAAAACCGAAGTTACATATGACTTGATCTAAAATTTTAAAAATCTCAAAAGAGAACTAACATTTTTAAATATATTTTCATCCCAAGATTTAGGAGTCCTTCTTCATGCAATATTTTAGAACGCTTGAAGGATCAGTAGCGTTTTTAAATAAATATGCTTCATCCCAAACCTTGAAGAGTCTTTCAAATAAAAAAGGTAATATAATAATTTTATTGACAATAGCGGAAGTAGAAAAACTTGTTCTTCTATCCTTACACCATCCTCATCAAAAAGTAGACATTGATCAGGGACCTTTGAAACATGTAAAAACGAAGTTTGAGCAATTTTAAAATATTTTTTTTTGTTAATTTCTCCTCCGTCACAGTCAAGAGTTCCAAAAACGATATACTGTTACCATTTACTCCACGGTAATAATACGGTGTCACAATTGTCACAATTCCATCACAATCAGTTTCGTAGTTTCCAAGTTAAACGTTTTAGGATTTAATATGTATGTATCAAATTATTCCACATATATAAAATTCAAAGGCAATATTCGGATAGGTCTAAAAAGCACACGATATCATCAAAGTCAATTTTTTTAGCGTAATTTAGTGTACAACAAATCTGTAAGTTTTTCAACTTCTCACCTCCCAACCAACCAAAAGCCACCCCCACCCAAAAAAAGCAGAAAATGATCAGGAATCCATAGAACGCCAAAAAACGAAGTTTGAGCTATTTCTATATTTTTCTTATTATTATTGCGCCGCCTCTGAGACGATGTCTAAAAACCATACGCGCTTTCCATTCTCGCCACGGTAATAATACTGTGTTAAAATTTCATTAAAATCAATTCAATAATTTCCAGGATGCACAATACAGAACGATCTAAAGCAGGACTCGTATGTATACAGCAGAAAAATCTACATAAGTTCCTTGGTTTTTATAATAGGCAAGGCAATGTTAAAATGGACCCAAAAAGTGTATTATGCCGCTAGGTATTTCTTTCACAGGTCAATGGACAGCCTATTATGAATACAACGAATTTTCCAACAACCTTCCCATCCTCCAACCACCCCAATTTCACCCCCACCAAAAAAAGTGGAAAATGATAAGGAACCCCTAAAAAAACGCCTAAAAACGAGGTTTGACAAATATTTGAAGAATTTTAAAAATTGTAATAACATAACCTACTACGGCCCCACAGCGTATCGCTATTTTGTTTTGCTTTTGATTTTTAATCTAGACACGTTATTGCGTTGATGTTGGTGTTTCTGATAAACCTTATCAAAAGGACTCTGTGTGTACACCACAGCTTGTTTTTTGTTTGAACATTTTTTGAGGTACTTTTACGTCTGACAACGCCAATTTTCAAACCCACGGAAACGTATCAATTCTTACACAACTGTGTACTTTCTATTATTATCAATAAGAATGATTTATGTAACAATGATTTCTGAATGATTATGACCAGTGATGGTCTTAAAGAAAAATCATTAATTCAAGTAGGATGTAGGAATATGATTCACATTACGTCCCCAATATCAACGCCGGCTTAGCAGATAACTGCAATCAGAATTTATTGACCAAACATGATAGAATAACTGCCACGTCATTGTGTGTATTTATAAATAGTCGGTTTTAATCTGTTATGCAAAGATACACGAGCTTTGGGAAATGATAGGAACGTTTTACTGGATATAGAAGGATATTTTAATAACCTCAGAGTAACAACTGAACATAGAGGTAGTAAACCAACCACTTCAGCATGGCGTGCTCAAAGCCATCATTTTTGACACTTCAGCCTCCAAACATTGATCAGCTGTGACCCGCAGTGACAGTTCAAATTGTAAGCAATGCTGTGTAACGCCAACTAACCTGAAAATTCTTCCAATGCAACCCATGTTACAAACACTGCACTTTTTGAGTTCCATCTCGAAAAACTGTTAAACTACACTCGAATATAGCACAGCAAGTCCGTAAAGCTTCACTACAGTTACCAACAAATAGCGAATTCGATTTTACTGACCAAGCATAAAAGACGCACAAACAAAACAAACGTTTGACAGTCGGGTTTACCGTAAATAAGTCGCACGAAAATTATATCGGCGTTGCCAGCTCCTCAAAATTTATGTAAGACTTCAGAATTTGCGTTTATGATGAAGAAATATGCAGTAACGCAGTAGAGGTCAACATGTCTACTGATTTTGCCGTAATCATTCCTGAACCATCAAAATACCGCCTTTTTAACGTAGATTGGAATATTTCTGAATACTATACAATTAAGACTATAGTAAGCAATTATGATTGCCGTATCTGGTGGTCAATATGACAACGTCAGAAAAGATGTCGGCCTATTAGAATTAGTTGTTTACTACCTCTATGTTCAGTTGTTACTCTGAGATAACAACCCAAAATACTAAGGGCTGATTTCACCCGTCCCTGATTAGGTTTGGTTAGCCTATACGTCAGATCACCTATAATATTTATATTGTATTGATATTTTCTAAAACAATAAAAAAACATGGTTTTAGCAGTTTGATCCACGTTGTTGTACAAAATGCAAGCATTGTATGTGAAGGACCTTATAAATAAGAAAGAGCTATGGAGAGGCATTGTTACAAGTGAGGCATTGCGTATCAGTTTTTGAAGGATGTTGTGTCTAAAAATCAACTTTTTACGTAGGTATATAAGGAGTCCCAGTAATAACTAATCCATCAATAAAAGCTAAAAAATGTAGTCAAGTTGATTGACTCAGTACTTTCCACACATTCCGATGATACCAGTTTTATTATTTTCCCATAGCATGAAGCTATAGTGTAGATGCCCTTGTAACCAAATCATCGCTCGCCCGACCACAAAAAAAGTGTTTCATTCTACTAGGTACTTCTTTCACAGGTCAATGGACAATTTATCATTAATATAACAAATTACCCTAAGTTCACCCCCACCCAAAAAAAGTAGAAAATGATCAGGAACCCCTAAAACGCCTAAAAACGAAGTTTGAGCTGTTTTCATATTTTTAGTTTTTTTAATATTGTCATTTATCTACATATTTAATATCACTGAGACGATTTCTAAAAATCGGACGCATTTTCCATCCTCGCCAAAGTAGTAATACTGTGCCGAAATTTCATGAACATCAATTCAGTAGTTTAGTTAGTGTACATCGGAAAATTTAAGTCCCTTGGTCCCTGTAATAGACAAGGCAATGTTCGGATGGACCTAAAAAGTGTATTATACCGCTAGGTCTTTCTCTCTCGGGTCAGTGGACAGCCTATTATGATTACAACAAATTTTTCAGCTTTACAACCCCCCACCCCTCAAACCACCCCAATTTCACCCAACCCAAAAAAAGTAGAAAATGATCAGGAACCCCTAAAACGCGTAAAAACGAAGTTTGAGGAATATTTGAAATTTTTCATTTTTTGCTAATGACTCCGCCGCCCATGCACCGATTTTCAAAATTGTAGCAACATTACCTACTACGACCCCACACCATATCGCTACCCAAATTTCATCAAAATCTATGCAGCGGTTACTGAGATTAGGAGGCTAGAAAGACGCCAACAGACAGACAGACCGACGGAAATGAGTGACGTGGATTTTCGTTATGTAGGCATCATAAAATGCCCAAAAAGTATATTATCTCAAAATCGAAAATTTTCGCGATCACAATACTCCCCTCACCTATCGGTGTGGGAAGTAAAAACCATATTAAACCAAGTCATGCATTTTTAACCAACGGATTATAGGACAACGATCTGATACATGGTCAATGTTCCTCAATGTGAAAATAAAACGAATGTTGTTAGTTTGCACAACAGCTATTCTATTACTACCACTTGCTACTAGAAAGCCTATTTTCATTCATCAAAGCCTGAATAGCGGATCACCGCAGCTGTTATCAAGAGGTGAGATTAGTGGAAACATTTCAGTCTATCGTGCTGGTGCACTGAAGATGAAATAATGATGGAATAATGGGTTTAGAGAAAATGTTTCTGAGGGATACATCGATTTTTTAATGTTCCAGCTTATCTTAATTCAAACAAGACACAGAAAATGTTAATAGTTTGAAATCATATGTTTGCGACATATTTTAAAAACCTTCAAAACTTAGTACAGAATAATGAAATAGGAATTGAAATTGATTCAAAGCCTTGATTGGTTGAGATTGGTATAGCGTTAAATGCGGGTTTAACGCGAGCTTTGTTAAACCTAAGCTTAGCTAAGCTCAGGCTAAAAGTCGACACCCGTCGTACAATCGTCGGCTTAGTTAAACCTGGTTGATAATGAAATTCACTACAGTTGGCATCAATGAAGCAATACGTACTGACATAATCATCTGATAAGTTACCTTTTTTGGTTAGGCACGTATGACAGTTTGTGTCAAATTTCGGCAACGGCCGTTTCTGTCTCTGTTCTTTCATTTGCTCTCTTTGTTAAATTAGACACAATTCTTTCAAAAAATATGACCTAATAAAGTGACAAGCAATTTGAAGGTTCCTCCTTGACATCATGTCACTTGTATCAGGTTAGGTTTAAACCTCAGCTATAAGCTCGCGTTAAGCTTCGGCTTACGTAAGCTCGTGTTAAGCTTGGAGTGCGGGGCTAAGCCAGCATTGTACAACGAACGTTTTGCAACTGACGTGGTTTAACGTCGGCTTACCTTAAACCGAAGCTTAAGCTTGCATTGTACAACCGGCCCTAAATGATTTGTGTTCAGTTAAGAAATTGAAAGTTGAAAAGTACGTCGAGTTTGATTCCTTGGAGTAAAGAAGAAGCGGTTGTCGTGGAATATTGAAAAAGTAATGTAAATAAATCTCCTTGACTCGAATTATATGATTTTTACTTGAACAGCAGACATTGTGTTTTTTCTTTAATCTCTTTGGAATCAAATAGGTCCATCCATCATACCACCTGTATATGTTTGCGCATAGTAGGATGATATGACATACATGAAGTCACACATTCTTCATCTGAGAATTCATTATTATCTCTGTAAACTTCATATGTGTTACAAATGTGAGTATTTTTCCACCATCGCGAGATTATAGAAGAATTTCACAATAATATTTGGTGAGAATGTTGATCGTTCAATTCGTCAGTATACCACACTGGTAGATTTATCTGTGAGGGGTCAAAATGTCAATAGGATCAACTAAATATATTTACTAACTATAATTTATCGAATATTTTCGTATATATGACGCAAGGAAACTACATTGGAGTACGTATCACAAAAAATCGAGGAAATGTTATTGACGCTTTGTTTTTTGTTATGAATAACGTCAACGTCAATGCGAGGAGATCGATAACATTGATCTGTACGAAAATCCCCCCGCAACTTCTTCTTATTCTTATACGTAGAAAAGGTCAGTCAAGTTGGTCGACTCAGTACATTTTGTACATTCTCTTTTTTCATAGCGTATGGTGATAGTTTTGCAATGAAAAATAGTTCAAGCAATAACTGATTTGTAATTCTGAAGGTGCTATAGGGTCTGTCATACCATGCATTCAACGCATTTTTTACGCCATCCCCGAAAACTCCCTCAACTTTTTGTTTTCAAATAGAACCCCATAGGTTTTCCTATGCCTCGGAAACTTGGACTGTTAAAAAGGCAGATCGAGCTCGCATAGATGCTTTTGAAATGTGGAAATGGAGGAGAATGCTGAGAGTTCCTTATACCGCCCACCGAACTAACGTTTCCATACTGGATGAGGTCGGTAATCCAAAGAAACTATCCTCCATTGTGTCGACGAGAATGCTTACATTCTTCGGACATATACACAGAAGCGATAATATGGAGAAACTTGTAGTTCAGGGTCATGCCCCGAGTGGGCGGCGCCGTGGCCGTCCCCCTACACGCTGGGTGGATACGACGAAGCAGTTGCTGGATATGAGTGTCAAGAGCGCCGCTAAACTGACAACAAATCGCGAACGATGGCGAGCTACAGTGCTCAAAACTATTGATAATATTCGTGTCGGCAATACTCTAGCTCCGACTTAATGCATTTTACGAGTTCACAACATGTCTGTTAAGACATTGTGACTACGATCATGAGGTTTTCCTATATAAATGATATCCCTATTTCAGTTAAAATCTTACTTTTATGTATTTTTTCGCTTTTTGCTTTCGAAAAAAATGTCTCTTTTATCTTTTTTTATTACGAAAATATTGCCCTCAAACAAATCGTATGCTTATGACTTTACGAAAAATTCGCCTCTGTATGAAATCCAAGGCACTATAAGGCACTATAAGATTTTAAATAAAATAATGACTTCATTCATGTAGAAAAAGGTGTGGAGAGCTATTTGAAAACAACTTTTGTGGGTGAGTTTTAGGGGTTGAAGTACAAAAAAATGTTTCGAAAGCATGGTATTATAAGTGATTCAGTACCCTTGAATCAAATAAGGGCTTAATTTGTGTAGGAAATCTATTGGGTGTTATTTGAAAAAAAAAGTTGGGGATGAGTTTTAAAGAAGGGTGAATTACAAAAAAAAGTTTTGAAACCATGGTATGATAAATATTACTCAGTTTTCGTTTGGCCTTTTTTTTTGTTACGAGAACTTTACGTGTCTAGGAAATTCTGGGCACCCGATATATCAACTTTTTGATAATTTCAAATTTTTAGAATAAATATTTTGTTTTAATTTTGAATTTCCTTAAAGTTTCCAAACGAAAATGTTAGTTTGATAGCTTTTTAATTCACCAGCTTATTCCTATTCAAATTTACGTCGTTTTCCGCTAACTTTCTTGAGTCATGCTTTATTAAGTGACCCTGAAATCTCAATATTTGTAGACGACATACTGCAGGGGAATCACACGAGATTTAACACGTAAATCCCCGACGGCCACAATCTGCATCATGCAACGTCGTTCATAAACAATGCAGTGTAGCCAGTTTAGCGGAAGATTTCGACTTTGATGTACACCGTGTCCCACATAAAGATGCACACTACAGGGATCTCGTAAACCAGAAGATTTACAAAGATGATTAAATTAGAGAAAAGTGCGTCTTTACTGGCAAAATGGCGTTCTAAAAATTTTAAAATTCCGAGTACTTCCGAGAATATTTGGGAAAAATCGAGTTTTCCCGATTTCGTTTTTATTTTTTCTAACTTTATTTGAAAATAAATGACAATGCAAATTTCACGTTCCCGTTACAACTTTTCCTGCTCTATAAACTGATGTTATTAGATTTTCAATCTGACGATTCGTTTCTTAGCAATCATCATTAACTTATCAGCTTTGGTTTTTTAAATACTCGACAACTTTTTTATATCCCTGAAAAACTCTAATTTTAATTCTAAATTCATCTCATTTACTCGACGTTTCAGATTCAAAAAGATACTTCAATGTTATTTAATGAGGATTACGAAGAAACAAAACGTCGGATTAAAAATCGAATTACGTCATCATGTAGAGGAGAAAAAATGCCATAGGATTTTAGATTTTATTTTGATTTATCTTCTTTATTACAATATGAAAAAAAGTAAGCAATATGTTATCATCAAATTACATACACAAATAACATAATGCTCACTTATTTTTTTTCGAATTTTAATAAAAAAGATAAATCGAAATAAGTTTTGTTTCTTCGTAATCCTTATCAAATAACATTGAGCATGTCTTTTTGAATCCGAAACGTCGGGTAAACGAAAAGAGCGATATATCGTTGTATTTAGAATTAAAATTAGAGTTTTTTAGGAATATAAAAAAAGTTGTCGAGTATTTAAAAAACCAAAGTTGATGATGATTGCTAAGAAACGAAACGTCAGATTGAAAATCTAATAACATCAGTTTATAGAGCAGGAAAAGTTGCAATAAGAATGTGAAATTTGCATTGTCATATCTTTCCAAATAAACTGAGAAAAAAAATAAAAACGAAATCGAGAAAATCTGATTTTTTCCAAATATCTTCGGAAGTACTCGGAATTTTGAAACTTTAAAACGCCATATTGCAGGGTTGAGCAAGGCGCAGCTTTTCTCTGATTTAATTATCTTTGTAAATCTTCTGGTTTACGAGATCCCGGTAGTGTGCATTCTTATGTGAGACACTGTGTATACTCGAATTTTGAAATGAAAGTATGATATAAATAAATCGTGACTTGACATACAGGGTGTCCCACGACGATTCAGGTCCGGTTTCTCAATGTCCAGTTAAATATTTATCTGCAAGATTACAGCAACTGTTAGATAAATTGTTTAAACAATTGTAACGAAGTCACGTAAATCTTATCTGACCGTTGTACCCATAGCAACGCTATCTGGCAGATACCTATCTGACACTTTAACTGGACATTGAGAAACCGGCCCTAAGACAAGCAATATATCGGAACTGGGCAGTTGTAGTGAATTATAATTTTGGGGGTGCAAATGTAGTATCTTTTCTTATTATTGTGTCACCCAATGAGGTATCTGTTTTTGGTTAGTGACGTCCGATTCAAAAATTTCAATGGGACACCCTGTATATTTGTGACTTTTTGCATTCCTCCCGATAAAACAATTCCAACAAACTAGCACACTTGGGGTCTAAAGTGATTCATTTCAAGAGCTAGAGGTACTTAAAGGACTGTACCACTACCATTATGAAACACTACCAAAGTCATTTAACTGTAGGGGTACATGTTATAATCAATGGTAGTGGTACCATCCTTTAAGTACCTGTAGCTCTTGAATTAATCACTTTAGACCCCAAGTGTGCTATTTTGTTGAAATTGTTTTATCGGGAGGAACACAAAAATTTACAAATATACAGGGTATCCCATTAAAAATTTTGAATCGGACGTCACGTGATCAAAAACAAATACCTCATTGGATGACACAGTAATAAGGAAAGATACTATATTTGCTTTAATTTACACCCCCAAAATTATAATTCTCTACTACTGCCCAGTTCCGATATATTGCTCGTCTTAATCGTCGTGGGACACCCTGTATATCAGCGAGCCCTACGTAATCCGCTTATTTTTTGCAGAACAGTGTTATATCTATATAAAAGAGTGTTAGTGAATGAACACCCCAAGCATACAAAGTATTAGCTGATGATGCTTTCATGTATGAATCAACAGTTGAAATGGGTTGATTTTGCTGTTGCAAAATTTTACTGCCAAATACAGCATAGTGTAAGGCGATAATTTACCCAGTTTATGGTCACTGGATTGCCACAAAGCTTCATTTGGATCGAATGCAAATATAACTGATTATTAAAAAAAAAGATAACATAATTCTGGAATGCCTCAGTGAGATGAAGCAATCATCACTGGATTCAAGAACATATTATTTGTCAACTAAGAAATAGTTTTTGATATTGATATACGTACAGCGCAACCATTTTATTAAAAATATTTTTCAAGAAGTAAGAATCTGTACATCTCACGTATTTCTGCGTTAATAAAAAATCTGAATAGAATGAAAGGATTGTGGATTCATACAGCGTAAAAATTAAGTTTCTTGAACCACCCAACTACCAAATACTTTCTCCCTACTAATTTATGACTTCCCCCCCCCCCCTTATTTGAGAAATAACAGCCAATGATTACGAAAATATATATCAAACAAAGTCTGCAGCTACTGAAAACTACGCTATTGGGCACAATTAAGTTTGCATAAATAAAAAATAATTTAGAAAAACCAAACAACTTTTATGTGAAAAAAGGAATCACACTGTTGTTTGTGTTGAATCCTTTTAAATTTACTGTCCTATTCCAAGTGAAATTTTGCAGCAGTCCAATAACCCTAGAGTTCATGCAACCATCTCTCGGACTATTAGCCTAGTAACATGGCAGAGAGAATAAAGTTAAAAACACAATATTCTACCATAAGTCTAATGTGTCATTTTCTATTCTCATCTATGTGCCTCCTAAAAACCCTATATAAACTCTTGCAATCAGATGCAAAAGACAAGTATCTCGAAATTTGTTGTAGTTGTTTTTAGATTTCAGAAATGATTTTTGATCTTTGTTGACATACCCTACAATACATGTCATTTTGACGTTTTGTTACTTGGGTATCCCTCAAGTGAGCTGTTACACTTGAGGGACTCTCAAGTATTGAGGAACCCTCGGAGGAACCTTAAGAGGCAACTATGAAGATGGTACTTAGGATCTCTTTGTCTTTCAAATAAATAATGTGGCAAAACACTGAACTCCCAAGTGGCCACAAAATCACATCTCAAAACCTGGCAAAAAAGGTGGCTCTATTAAACAGGATCAAGGTTATACCAAAGTTTACGGAATACATATAAGTTGGATCACTCCGCAAAAATATCAAAACGGCCTGCCCCTTGCCCCGTCTCCCCGGTACATCGGTAGCAGTGTACCGACGTCAGCCGGGAGATACGGGGCGGCGCAAAGTAGAGGTTGAACGTGTTTAACGCGAAGTCTATACAGTGTCTCAAAAATATCGGATTTTGTTATTTCGGACTTTTTTGCAGGAAATGGATAATATTTTTAGAAGTTTGAGAGTAATCAATTTCGCGAGAAAAGATATTACCAATCAATTTAAATTTATTAACGGATGGAGAATGACAATCAGATCCATTCTTATTTTGTGGTAAACCTTGAAATGTAAGGGATATAAATACAGGGTATCCCACGACGATTAAGACAAGAAATATGTCGGAACTTGTCAGTAGTAGAGAATTATAATTTTGGGCATGTAAATTAGAGCAGACGTTGTGTCTTTTTTTGTCATTGTACTACCCAATGACGTATTTGTTTTTGGTCACGTGACATTCGATTCAAAATTATCAATGGGACACCTTGTATATTTATGCCTGTGTTCCTCCCGATAAAACAATTCCAACAAACTAGCACACTTGGGGTCTCAAGTTCAAGAGCTACAGGTACTAAAAGGATTGTGTCACGCTAAAAGCGTAGAGTGAGACAAAATATTCATTCGGTGGTCTTACTATACCACCCAGGGACATTGTAAATTACATTTTAGAGCTCGAAAATATTTTTATTGATAACTTTAACAATTTTGTTTCTACAGTAGCAATTGGAATGACAGTGAAAAGCAAAATGTAAATGATAATTTATTCACATCCATGTGAAGCATTTCCACATGATTATCTTTTAAAATTGTACATACGAGTTCGCATATACTATACCACAAAATTTATAAACTGTGATCTCAAAAATAAGCCAAATAAACAAAACATCAAGGTAAAAATACTACAGCACCTTTGAACCATCAATTTTTACTTATCTACAAAATAGCTACAATATGTGAAATCATTTGAGATTCATTAGTAATAGTTTTACTAGGCTTTATTTTTAATATCCATTTATGTAACTTAGTGCATTAGCAAAATAAACGTTATATTTGTATATCTACATCGGCCGTCAATACATAGTTTTTCAATGACCCTCGTATATACGTACAACCCAGGCATTAGCAAGTCCCCGCTGAAAGACCCTCATACTTGAGCAAAAACCAACGCAAAAACTAACTGGCGCGTGCGGCAGCGGCATCGCTTTCATGTGAGTTCTTCAAAGTGCCGACGGAGCGTGATCCAACTTATATGTGTTCCGTAAACTTTGGTTATACTATTTTTTACATTTTATTGTGGCAATTTTTTGTGACTCGGATATTTTCAGCTTTCTTTGGAATTCAGTCATAATGTTGAGCGTACAAGTAAACCACTAAAAGTAGATTAAAAAAAAAACAAAGAACATAAACAAGTCCAAAAAAGATCTCTTCATCTTCACTGAATTTGGGTGATATGTAGGGTGTTTGAACAAAAATTAAAAATTTGTTTGACCCATATTTATAATTCCTCCAATATTTTCCTGTGAATTTCATATCTACTATGCCAATTATAGTTGGTGTGAACAGTCATGCAACAGCAAAATATGTAATGTAATAATAGGACACGTCCCTGAAGAGGGATACAACAGTCCGAAGCCCCATAACATTCAGCTAATTTAAAAAAATAATTTACCCTGAATTTCCATTCGATAGACTTCCACTTTTCCACGTGGCGTTCTTTATCGCTTGAGCCATTCTAAAATAGGTTTAGTAGGAAAGAAAGAGATTTAGTTGCTGGAAGATTAGAACAGAAAGGTAGGACTACTATTTCTAAAACTATTCTTCTATTAGGCTAGATAGGATGAGTAGAGTGTCTAGATAACATTTTCACAAAATACCGCCACTGTTACTGTACAATACAGTGGCAATTCAAAGATTTATTATGTTAATGAAGAACTGATATTAGCAAAGCTAGAAGTACAGCAAAACTTTATTTTTCAGGTCTTTTGTGTCGCTAGAAAAAATGTTATCCAGCCACTTGGGTAGAGTTAAAAATTATAAGAATACTTTGGGTATAGAGCGATATCTAAACTACAAGTTATTTCCGCTTTCTTACAGATACATCGAAATGCAATGCTGCTTACCTCAGAAAGAAAGCGAGAATAGTGCAAAAAAGTTCTAAAACAAGTATACGTATTTAGCACAAAATTCTGCAACATACCAAAGTGCATACAAAGAAGAAGTTGTGCAATCTGTCATGTGAAACAGTTAAAAAGGTGCATGAAAAAATATATATCAGTGTGCTAAAGCAGATGCTAACTGAAAATGTGAGAATGAAATGATTTATTATAGTAGTTTTTCTTTAAATACAGAATATTTACCACACCTCTGCCTCTTAATTTAAAATTGTACCTGTTATCAGTCATAAAGAAAATGAAATTTCTCAAATAAACCACTAGTCTACTTGAAATATATGATATGGAAGTATTTAGTTCGTTATATTCTATCAAAATGAATTGTTCAATTCAAAAAATTAGATATATGAATCCACTGTTTATAATTTTATTTGGGAAATTGTTGAAACCTTTAAGATCAAATTCAAATGATAGCAAATTGTTTTTTTAAAATATAGGCTTCAAATCTACTTGCATTTCATAAAAAATTACAAAATATTTCACATATTTATTTGATAAGCCATATTTGTGACATTGTTATCTCTTTCATTATGACATTTCAACATCTGTTATATATTTTATCCCTTTGAAAATGTTGTCACAACTACTATAACAATAAATGTTAGAAATAGTTTCAACAATAGTGTAATAACAAGGGAATGAAATTGAAGACTTAATAAGAAAGCTGATAAATCATTTCAAATCCTTGAACTCAGATATAACAGGAGAGAAATTATGATAGTGAACTTGCAAGATAAATAGAAAAAGATAGATAGTGATATTTTTGTAACGTTGATAATAGTCATATAACATCTTTAGTTTTCATCACTTCAAACACAAATGAAACATGATTTGGCAGATGACAGCATCTACAAAATATACAATGAAACTTTCCAGTGGGTTTTAACAAAATCCTATGAGTGATCCAACTTATGTTTATTCTGAGACCTCAGAGATACAGTGTTATTAAAAAAGGAAAACTGAAACTTTATTTTTCTGGCACCACATTATATCTAAAGATTGAGAGTGCATCAGTATCAACAAATTCAATTTTTTATACCTTTTGAGTTGGTATTGCTTTTCAAAAAATTCCTTCAAATTTATTATTGAATGCCTTCCATATTGCAAATTTCCCCACATATAGAAAATAAACTTTTCAAAGTATTAATATTACTATAATCAAGGTATTCATCACATAAATTAAGGCCTATTCTTGAACAGTGGTGTTTTCATGGCATCATATTTTTTATATAACTGACTTATACTACTAGACACAATTTGTGCCACTAAAAACTAAACTAATTTTGAATCTAAATAGACTAATGAACTTTTCTTTGGTTTTTGTCACTGTCACTGGTAGGGTTTCCAACCATACTGTTCAAAACAGTATTATACTGTTTTTTGCTGTATAGGTACTTTTTACTGTTTAACTTAAAAAGAGTCTCTAATATCCTGTTTTATATTAACATTGCTCCTGCAGCTTTATCCACAGCTATAAAGATTTTATCAAAATGAAGTCATTTGCTAGTAAATGTTTCATATTTACTTTCTGTTCCTGCCTCTTCAGCATTCATAGTAAGGGTATATTCTGCAATGAATGTGAAGAAGCGAGATGATGGGAACCGAGCCTTGATAAATTTAATGAAAAACAAGCTAATCATATATTTTATATTTGACCTAAAATGTGATGAGGCCTTCAGAAATGATAGTTTTTCGATAAGCTTTGCTAAAAGCTCCAAAAAGTATGTGTTTAAAACAAGAAAAAAATAAAATTCTGTTTTTTCTCCAAAATACTGTTCCTTTCTTCTTTTAATTATAGGGTGCTTTAATCCCACTATACTTTTTACTCACAAAAAACAGTTGGCAACCCTAGTCACTAGATTTTTAGTGAAAATTCTATCAAAATTAGAAGGAAGTAATCAGCTGATAATGTTATCATCTGTCAAATGTTGTACATAGTGTAATTTCATATCATTCTTCTGTTAAGTCCTGCATGTTCTACTATAAAATTTCCCTATCTTTATAATATGAGGAAATCTGCATTTTCAGCACTTATTCCTGTGAAATGATACCATAAATCACGTGTAAACAACAGCAAGATATTTTGAGGTTATACAGTGAAACAGGTGTTTGTTCTTTGACTTTCTAACTCACCTTGTCTTTTTTATCTTGCCTGGCGTACGGGAAACAAGGAATAACGGCAGTTACACGACTAGCTGAGGCAATTTTGCACGCGTTTATCATAATAAGTAGTTCCATGAGATTGTCGTTGATCTCTCCACATCCTGACTGCACAATGTACACATCTTCACCTCTCACAGACTCGCCGATTTCCACACTAGAATAAAATCAATATCTGAATATAATGCGTAAAATAGTTTCCAAAAAATCAGCCAGCATCTACTAATTGCTGGGCTATGACAACAAGCAGTCTAGATCGCAAGAACAGTCCAAGAGATTTCGAGTACATACCATGTTTCTAAATTGCTGAATTTCTTGGTGACTACCTTTCCCAGGTCTATTCCTAGTCTGTCTACGATTCTCTGTGCCAAGTCGGGGTGCGAAGACCCGCTGAAAACCTTGATATTGGGCATTCTGCTCTGCAGGTGCTGCTCTGAAGGCGGCTTTTCGAGATTTGCTGCAAGTAAACTTTTCGCATCAACAGTCTCTGATGATAAGCCTGGCATAGGCATTGCTAAAGAAAATCGACCAATCAGCGATCGGATAGCGGTTGCAACATGCCGATAAACGTTGACGCAATAATTCCCCTAGATCGTTCGAGTTTTTTTAAATTGTGCTTTGTATTTACGAAGATTCTGCATTAATTTGTTTTGATAGGACTATCATACCTTGCAAGTTTCACCCTGTTTATTTTTGAACACTATCAAGAGTGTTGAGAAGTTGAGATTGAGAAATTTACACAAGTGATCGTACGTCGTACCGATATCTTTTTTTTGCTGACAGAAGGATGCGAAATTTGTTCCGCGAATTCGAGAATTGTCAGATTTGTCATGACGTTTTGTTTTTAATTTGACTGTTCTGTGTTTTTATTCGTACTTCATTTTCATTTTTCGACAAATACCAAAATAAAATTAACGTGTGAAAGCTGTAGTAATTCGCAAAACACTGTCACAAATAACTATAGCAAATTTTGAATAATACTCCAATGGTTATGCTGTACATATAATCGGTGCCCGTTTCTTTAACACTTGTAAATATAGAAGATATTCAAAGAAATGGCAAATATAGCAGCCCAAAGGATAAAACGCGAATTCAAAGAAGTAATTAAAAGCGAAGAGGTAAGGATACAATCCAGAAAAATATTTATATTATGAGTTAATTATATGAATATCTACTCACGTTCGTCTGTCATGTTTGGGTTTTGCACTGTGTCTAATAATAATCAAAACAAAGCAATATTAATACGCTCCCAAACCTATGGCAGGGGTTATCATAATGTTATATCTCCTATACATGGAAGTGAATACACCAAAATCTTTTTACATTTTAGGTGGCAAAATGTGCCATAAAAGTAGAATTAGTGAATGATAGTTATACAGAATTGAAAGGTGAAATAGCAGGACCTCCAGATACACCCTACGAAGGGGGCACATTTATATTAGAGATTAAAGTACCTGAGACCTATCCCTTTAATCCACCAAAGGTATTTTATTTATTGTTTCATTGTTAATCATATTTTTTGACAGTTTTCTTTATCAATATGTGTATATATGGTTATATAATTTTATTCTAAACATATTCATCCTGGCTTTGGAAATCTAGTGGTGACAATATTGAAGATAGTGCTGACATATTAAATATATTATCAACAAGCTACAAGGTGTCCTAATGTTTAAAGTGTTGAAGTGTTGTTTACAAAAACTGTTAG
The DNA here is from genome assembly GCA_951848785.1 of Callosobruchus maculatus. Lineage (NCBI taxonomy): Eukaryota > Metazoa > Arthropoda > Insecta > Coleoptera > Chrysomelidae > Callosobruchus > Callosobruchus maculatus. The sequence continues at coordinate 221,531 of CATOUR010000210.1, read as the reverse complement.
CGTTCAAGTTAATCTTTTGTGAAAATAATAACTATTTTTGTAGAAACTCTAGTGACTATGCTTATTTTTGTAGAATTATCAGAACTTCAATGTTGTATGTATGTTGAGACTGAGGCTGTCCTAACTAAAATCAAGTTTTTGATGAAATTGGTCCTTTTTTCTTTATGGAAAGCATAAATGAAATTTTGGATTATAGCTGATTTTGTAAAAAATACCTCAGATTAGAAAATAATTAATACAATTTCAATAGAAGTTATATGAGAGTATTTTGCTAGGCCGAGGATAGAAACCTTTTGAAGATTGATTATGTAGTATAGGTCAAATATTAATATTTTTTGTAGAATTATCAAAACTTTAATGTCGTATGTATGTTGAGACTAAGGCAGTTCTTGCTAAAATTGAGATTTTAAATACAATTGTTGCTTTCTACTTTATGGAAAGCATATGTGAAATTTTGGACTACAGTTGTTTTTGTAAAAAATACCTAAAATTAGAAAATTATTAATTAATCCTATTTCAATAGAAATTATATGAGAGTATTTCACTATGCCAAGGATTGAAATGATTTGAAGATAGATTATACAGTTTAGGTCAAATATTGTTATTTTTGTAGGTAATTTGTAGTTTCTCACAGATACAGTTGACTTATTTATGCTTAAAAACATGTAGTTATACAATGTGTTCCACCATTATGTCGACAAACTTTGAGGTATGAAAATATAATTAAAGTTATCAAGCAAAAATACGAAAAAAAAGGGGTCAACCTTTTCATTAATTTTTTATTACATTTTCAATTTCTGTATCACGACTCCATGGGTTCGCACAGTTGTAGCGCCATAGCTTGATTATTTATCGACTGATTCACGACACTTTGGACTCATTTTATAGGAGAATGACTGGGCATATCAACTAAAGCAAAAAAATAACATACCTGATAATTTGTAAGCCTAAAAAAAATTAACCAAGCTGAAAATTTTTTTTCTAATGCACTTATTTGGGTTACTTACAAATAATTTTAAAAAAAGCTGTATTAGTGCCTATTTATTAAGACATTTTAATGTTTAGCAGGATGTTTCCTGTCTTACCGTGTGCAATTCGTGTATGTAGCACTAAAATTTTCGACAGAATAGCCATTTTGTATTATGACTTCTGTATCACAGAGCCATGTGTTCACACAGTTGTAATGCCATATCTTGATTATCTATTGAGCGATTCACGACTTTTTGGACTCATTTTATAGGGGATTGACTGGGTATATCAACTAAGGCTAAAAAATACAATATCTGCTAATTCCTAAGGCTCAAAAAATTCACAAAACAGAAAAAATGTTTTTTTTGTAATGCACTTGTTTTGGTGACTTGCAAATAATTTGAAAAAAAGCCATATTAGTGCCTATTTGTAAACACAGTTTAACGTTTATCAGGATGTTTCCTGTCTAAGGACACACAATTTGTTTATGTAGCACTAAAATCATCGACGAAATAGCTTTTCTATTACCACCAATCTTGAAATAAACAAGAATTTGGTGTGCACATTGTCTTTATTGGATTTCGATACAGATTATTACTTAAATGTAATTTACATGAACAAATGTGATTATTTAGTATTTAAATTAATCAATGAAATTTTCAAAATGTCCGCCATTTTTATTTAGGCACGCTTGACTTCTGAAACTAACACTCTGGGTTACTCGACGCTAAGCTACGCTCCAGTCTGTTTTCTTTGATTTCCAAGTGATTCCAACATATCTCATTTCAATTAGTTGCCTTTCAGTCATTTGGCTGAATACTAAATAAATAATACTAAAAATAAAAATAATAAAATTTGTTCATGTAAATTGCATTTAAGTAATAATCTGTACTGAAGTCCAATAAAGATAATGTGCATACCAAATTCCCGTTTATTTCAAAATTAGTCGTAATAAAACAGCCTATTTCGTCGATGATTTTAGTGCTACATAAACCAATTGCGTGTCGTTAGACAGGAAACATCCTGATAAACATTAAACTGTGTTTATAAATAGGCACTAATATGGCTTTTTTCCAAATTATTTGCAAGTAACCGAAACAAGTGCATTACAATTTTTTTTAAGTTTGGTGGATTTTTTTAGCCTTAGAAATTGTCGGATATTATTTTTTTGCCTTAGATGATATGCCCAGTCATTCCCCTATAAAATGGGTCCAAAAACTTGTGAATCGCTCGATATATAATCAAGATATGGCGTTACAACTGCGTGAACACATGGCGCTGTGATACAGAAGTCATAATACAAAAAGGCCTATTCTGTCAACAATTTTCGTGCTACATACACGAATTACATCTGGTAGGACAGGAAACATCCTGCTAAATATTAAAATGTCTTAATAGGCAGGCACTAATACGGCTTTTTTTCAAATTATTTGTAAGTAACCCAAATAAGTGCATTTCAAAAATTTTTTTTTTCAGTTCGGTGAATTTTTTACCCTTAGAGATTGGCAGGTATTATCGTTTTTTGCTATACTTGATATGTCCAGTCATTCTCCTATAAAATGAGTCCAAAATGTCGTGAATCGGTCGATAAATAATCAAGCTGTGGCGCTACAACTGCGCGAACCCATGGAGTCGTGATACAGAAATTGAAAATGTAATAAAAAATTAATCAAAAGCTTGACCCCTTTTTTCGCATTTTTTCTCGATAACATTGATTGTATTTTTATACCTCAAAGTTTGTCGACATGATGGTGGAACACATTGTATATCATTTTGCCCTTTTATTGGTGGTATCTTGTGTTATAATAAGATACATTTTTTGGTTAATATTGATCTTAGTATTTATCTATGTATTGGTCTTTCAGGTAAGGTTTATGACAAAAATTTGGCATCCAAATATTTCCTCAGTGACAGGAGCAATATGTTTAGACATCCTAAAAGACCAGTGGTAAGTTTTTTTGGGATATAGCTTTTGAAAATGAATCATTCTTATTGTGGGTTGATAGTAATACCATTTGTGGTGGAATTAACCAGTAATTCAATATATATCAGGACGATGATTCAAATGACCAGTAGGTATGTTTTATTTTTTTTATATAGGGCTGCTGCCATGACTTTAAGAACAGTACTACTTTCATTACAAGCATTGCTGTCAGCTGCGGAGCCTGATGATCCACAGGATGCTGTAGTAGCAAAACAGTATAGAGAAAACCTAGAAATGTTTCAAATCACTGCCAGACATTGGACAAATGTATATGCTGGAGGTAAATCTTTATTGAACTGTGTATATCCCATGTTCTTAAGGATTCGATTGGAATTATTGTTTGCCCATTGTATCATAGCCAGGCTGTATCCTTTTCTGTAATCACTCCAAAACACAATCAATTGTTTTCTTTTCGCTTATAAGTTGAAGATGATAAAGAAAACCTCAAATGTAAAAGATTTAAGGTAAACATATATCTGCTTTGAGGTCTTGCTGTGTTTGTATGTCAAAATGTACTTCAATAGGCATATTTTTCACACTGTTCTCTTATAGTTTAGAACTAACTTGACTAATCAATAGGTGGCAATAAATATTTTTTTTTTAATTACACACCAAAATTATTTTGCCAAAAAACAGTTTGTGTGTGTTAAAGATTTTATTCTGTTGTATGTAAAACCCCTTTGGAACAAAGCTAGAATGTGGTAAGGCATCATTAGTAGATTCACAAGATAACATTCACTGTGTGAACAGATTCATAACAGACAAGTTTGACATTCAGGTTCTAGGGCTAGAAATTTTGGATGACAATGATTATAACTGCTGTTCAAAAAGGTCCTTCATCTTGAGTCATTAGCATCTCGTGTTAATAAATGTCTGTTAGTCTGTGTAGTATGCATAGATTATGCTCTTGGCAATGCCCAAGGTGTTAGAATGTATTGACGCCGACCAAACAGCCCAAGAGCTACTGCATCAAATGTATTTGTTCCTTTACCTACCATATATTTTCAGGTCCACATGTAAATAGCGATTGTGATGACAAGATCCGGAGGCTGGTGGACATGGGCATAGAGGAGCACCAGGCTCGGGCGGCCCTTTCCTCTTATAACTGGGACTTGGAGAGGGCCACAGAACAACTTTTCAGTTAGTGATAGATCGAAAGGACATTTTTTTAGATCACAGCCTGAGCCCGTAATGTTTTCACTCGTAAATCACTTTTGCGGAAGTAGGTTTTCTATACTTCATTGTTCATTTGAATACAATTAATTTAATGCATGGAATTGTACATATACCTTCGATATTAAACAGGTTGCTTTATTTAGTTGTGCTTTTTTTTATCCTGAAGAATGCAAGGAATGTTTTATCTCCCAAACAGTGGCGGCGTGTTAGACGTTAAATGTATTAAAAACACCTTAAAAAATATTCTAGCCAAAAAAGTATTATTGGACCTTTTCTTAGAGTAATATTGAAAACACATCTGAAAAACAAAAGCAAATGTATAACAACATGTAAACAATGACGTAGATCATGGGCGACGTTATAGTGAATTTTGGGAGGGGGGCAAAGGCATATATATATATATGATATAAGTATTAATTCCAAACAAGGTCACATAAAACTAAGGGCACCGAATGACCTATCACACCATGCCTTCAAAACATTTTTTTTACTTCAACCCCTAAAACTTAGCCCCAAATTTTTTCCAAATAGCACCCCCACAGTTCTTCCTACATTAGTGACGTCATTATTTTATTTAATATTTTGTAGTGCCTTTGACTTCATACACAAACCAATTTTTTTCAAGTCATTAACATAACATACATAAAAAATGAAGTCAAGTTGATTGACTCAGTACTTCCCACACATTACGGTGATACCAGTTTATTATTTTCCCATAGCATGAAGCTTTAGTCTGAGATCCCCTTGCAACCTAATCATCGCCCCAATTTCACCCCCACCCAAAAAAGGTAGAAAACGGTCAGGAACCCCTTAAACATCTAAAAACGAAGTTTGAGCTGTTTGCATATTTTTAGTTTTTTGATTATTGCTACGCTGCCACTGACACGTTTTATAAAAACCATACGCATTTTCCATCCTCGCCACGGTAGTAACACTGTGTCAAAATTTCATTAAAATCAATTAAACAGTTTCTTCCTTACATAATATAGAACGATCTAAAGCAATACTCGTATGTTTACACTAGAAAAATTCTAAGTCCTTTGGTTTCTGTAATAGGCAAGGCAACGTTCGGATGGACCTAAAAAAGTAATTTATGTCGCTAGGTCTTCCCTCACAGGACAGTGGACAGTCTATTATGAAAGCAACAAATTTTTTAATTTTACAACCCCCCACCCACCAACCACCCCAATTTCACCCCTACCAAAAAAAAAGTAGAAAATGATCAGGAACCCCTAAAACGCATAAAAACGAAGTTTGGGGCATATTTAAAATTTTTCGTTTTTTGCTAATTACTCCGCCGCCCATGCACCGATTTTCAAAATTATAGGAACATTACCTACTATGACACCACGGCATATCGCTGCCCAAATTTCATAACAATCCATCCAGCCGTTACTGAGATTACGTGGCTAGAAAAACGCGTACAGACAGACCGACGGAAATGAGTGACGTGGATTTTCGTTATGTAGACATCATAAAACGTCCAAAGAACGTATTATCTCAAAATCGAAAATTTTCGCGATCACAATACTCCCCTCACCTATCCGTGTGGGAAGTAATGAGCATAAAAAAGACATTTGTTATTGAAAGCACCTATTACAGGTCATTCAGTGCCCTTGAAAACCCAATACGTTTTATTTTTATCCGTTTTTTGCGTCAAGCAAATTCTTATTTTATGTTATGCTAACGATTTTACGAAAAAAATAAGTTTTTGGTTTTTGTATAAAATCACAAGATTTTAAATAATATAAAGACTTAATTTGTGTAGGAAAAACTATTTGGTGCTATTTGAGAAACAAAAGTTGAGGGTGAGTTTTACGGGTTGAAATACAAAAAAGTTTTAAAAGCACGGTATGATATACCCTATAGTGCCTTCAAAAATTCCACTCATTTTTCATTTGAACTTTTTTTTTGTTACAAGAATGTCACGTGTGAAGGACATTCAGGGACACCCTGTATACAGTATGGCATGTAATTCATTCATTCCTTTATTTGTACTGTGCAATACAAATATTGCCACCTCGAAGGCCATGCCTTGTATGACCTAACCTAACTTTACTGCTGCCTCTCTTTGGACTGCCATATTCGTTCCCCTTTCCATGATTTGCTTCTTCTGCTTCTTGACCTCCTATGGATCCATTCTCAACAGCAGCATGCATTCTTCTATAATTTTTTTTTTTTGATGATTTTGTCGTTTGAACGTAAAATTTGGATGTGACCACAGACAACAAATAACGTTCTCAGATTGATAAATATGCATACAAGTAAGGTCTGAACTGTTTAGAAAAAAAAAAAGAAATCGTAATACAAAACAACGTATATATTACATATCGATCTTAAATCACAAAACTATATACAGCAATAATTGGAAAATTGAGAAAAATTTCAGAAATTTGAAAAATAACGATAAAAATATCCCAGAAACGTATTCTGTAGTATAGCGATCACTACAGGCACCATATTTTTTATTCACTACATGGACTCTATACAACAGGAAATAAAATGAAAACTGGAGCATATGGAGGGCGAGGCTTAAAAGAATAATTAAATAAAAATTAGAACGCTATTAGGGTCTTTTTGCACGACTCTTTCCAAAGTGTCAGTAGTAAAACTTTAACGGTTATTCATGTCATCAAATATATCATAAACAAATAAACACCTAACAATATAGGTTTTGCAGGACCACCGAACCATGCCATTTTACTCTCATGGTTCAGTTCCGTGATGGTAACACGCTGTTGTCGGAGACGCCTAATGTAGCTTTTATTGGAAAATACCGTCAAAAAAAAAAAATGATGGAAGAAGAGAAAACCTGATCCTTTTCTACAATGATAACCCAAATAATAACTATTGTTGCTATCAAAATCATCACAGTTCTGTTCTCATTGCGGCATAGCGTTTTAGACCTGGCAATACCGCCCGTAATCATACGTAACCGTAATCTTCCGTAGATAACGTACAACTTTATCGGTTATTAGCCGATTCGGTTATTTCGGGAGAACTGCACATGTCACAAATAGCCGATAACGTGAAATAACGTCAGACAACGGATTTGTTTACTATACCTTCAAGCATACCGTGTATACTATCCTATGTCCTATTATATAGACTCTGTATAGTTCACTAGCTGAAACTCAGAGGTCTCCGTAGGAAGTGAACAGAAAAGTTTGAGCACTGCTAACATGCTCCCGGTAGTTCTTTGAAAGAAAATTTAAAAAATCGTTGCACATAAGAACTAGGTATAACTTTCAGTCAAGCTGCAGTAACTTCACTGCTTGGATCCTCTTCTAGAAGACTCTATCTTGGTACCCGCTGTCTTGCACTGCAGACGTGGTTGGCCTTGGTATTGAATGGTGACGCATTTGCGTTGTACGCCTGTAAAAAGAGAGGCCTGTTGATTATTTGGGTACTTCCCGCATATTCTCGTTTTGGATGCATCCTTGAATGGATGAATGAAAGAGGCTTTCTGGTGGCCAGAATCACCAGAGTGCATAAAGTGATCATTTTTTTCTGTCGCTAATGCGTTATTGTGACGTCACATGTCAAAATTTATGTCACTTTGGTTTATGTGACGTCCACAAAAGTGACGTCAAAACGACGCGTCGGCGGCGGTGTTTCTTTCTTCCGCTATGACGTCAGCCGTGAAGTGGAGATGAAATTGTTTCATAGATTAAAAAAATATATAATTATAAAAAAGAAATATACAAAATCCAGGGCATTTTCCGGGACAGTGTAAATGCGGGACACTAGTTTTGCACCTCTCCTGACACTAGTCCCCAAGTCCAGCCCTTATCGCAAACATGAGGATGGCCTTGGGTCCTGCCAATCTTATATGCTCAGGTTCAAGAACTCTTGAACCGAGTATAGTCTGCCTGTGATACCCAAAGGCTTCACAGCGTCATAGAATGTGTGCCGAAGATTCTTCCTCCTCGCCACAGCGTGTACACGTCGGATCACTTGCCACCCCCATCACATACAAGTGACGTTTGAAGGTGTTATGGCCGGATAGCAGGCTGACAAGTAATCTTAGTCGGCTTCTGTCCAGTGAGAGACAGAACCGCTCCACCTTGGCCAGAGGTCCTAAAATAAGTTCTTCAGCTTGACGGAGATGTCCAGAGATTCCTCTACATCTGATAAGATGCTGATTTTGCAACGCCACCTTTGTTTTTCTTCTAATGGTACCTACTGCCAGCCCCAAAGCTGGCTTAGGACCCAGGAAGTTATTCCTCGACCCTCGCCTTGCGAGCGCGTCCGCCATTTCATTGCCACCAACTCCGGCATGACTCGGCACCAACATAAGTGACACCTGATGTCTTGCCGAAATGTCATCCTCTAGATTACAGAACGTGCCTTGATGTAAACCTACAAGCACTTAATGCTTTTAATGCTGGCAGGCTGTCAGAGCAGATGATGATCCGCCTGCTAGGCCCCTGAATTTCGTGAATACGAAAAGCACAAGCTAAAATCGCGTATATATCTGCTTGTAATACCGTGGTGTATCCCCCAAGAGAGAGGGAGAGCTTTGTTTTTGGCCCATAGACCCCAGCGCTGGAGCCTTCGTCGGTAAGTGAGCTCTTCTCCCCTCAAAAGGCCGCCTGCCGCTTGGCCCTCTTGTAGGATACTTCACCGTAAATTTGCAGTCAAAGCAATACGTAGGAGAAATTATATCACTCCTCATGTGCAGGATAGGGTCATCACTTTGCAGTTCCGAGAGGATGGCAGAGTGTCCCCTGCCAGGACTCACAAAGGACCAACTACCTTGACTCCACAATCGGAACGCAGGCACCATTGCCTCGCCTTGAACTACCAAGTACTGTGGTCCACACAGCCAAAAACCTTGCGCTATCTGGTACCCGAAGGTAACGGCAAACCAAACCTCGTATATCGGCTTTCATATGCAGCAGCATATAGAACCGCGCTCTTCTGGTAGGCTAAGCGGACGCACCGTGGCGTTCCACCAAGAAGTCTGCTGCTGTTTAGCAGCGATTTTCTTTGGTTTGCCGTTACCTTCGGGTACCAGATGATGCACAGGCAGATATTTTCTGACGCCTGCGCCTGCTCTCACATGCTTTACATGTCTGGTAGACATGAAAATTCTGATGCTCTCTATTTCCGTCAATCGACCTATGGCGCACTGATGATAGCTAATAAGCGTGAAACATCTGTCTGCGTACTGGTGGATTGACGGAGATATAGAGCAACCCTCGTAGGACTGAGCTATATTGCATTTTATGAAATGTTTCTATTATTTCTGAGACCAAGTCCACCTAATATGTTTTCTAAAACCAAACTGAGAAGGAGAAAGCAAGCCCTCCGATTCAAGCTACTTAATTAATCTAGTGGCCATATATTTTTCTAAAATTTTTGAGATAATAGGTAATAGTGAAATATCAAATGGGTTTTGCCTATTGGAGATATTACACTGCCCCATCATTCTATTTAGAGAAGATAATTTGTACTGACTAGAAAATATCTACACTAAGGTGTCTTAAGCTAATTCTATGAACTTCAAAATTAACAACTTATAAATATATTATAAATATCAATAATTACATACCTTGGAGGTGCCAAAAACTCAAACATACTTTGAGTATGATTGGCCAACATTTTTCCGAGATCACAAGGCATTGGGTCAGTCCAGAAAAAGTCATGGTTGAGGGCGCTGTCAGAATCAGCTCTCTTTGAAGGGTCCAGGACTAGCAACTTGTCCAACAAGTCACAAGCATACGGGTCTTTCAGATACGGTGTCAGACGTTCTTTCACCTAGACGAAGGAGAAAATATAATATAGTATACTAATATACTAAATCTTAGCCTCAGGTAACAAGTTGAAGTTCGCCCTAAAAATCTAAAATCTTTATTTAGCCTCTTATCAGAACTAAAACTCATGTCATGTATAGTTTGAGGGCGCTAATTACAAATCCAGCGGTTGTTTTGATTTTTAGCCTCATGCAAGAAATATCAAAAATTTTCGGCCTCTCAGATCCTGAAGTTGGCCCTAAAAATCTAAAATCGTTATCCGACTACCTATCAGGACGAAAACTCTTGTCATGTATACTTTAAAGGCGCTAATTGCAAATCCAGACAATGTTTTGAGTTTTAGCCTCAGGTAACAAATATCAAAAATTTCCAGACCCTCAGATCTCAAAGTTCGCTTTAAAAATCTAAAATCGTTATTTGGACTCCTATCAGGACGAAATTTCGTGTCATCTATACTTTGAGGGCGCTTATTATAAATCCAGCCGTTCATTTGAATTTTAGCCTCAAGCAAGAAATTTCAAAAATTTTCAGACCCTCAGATCTTGAAGTTCAGCGTAAATCTTTAAAATCGTTATTTGGGCTCCTATCAGGCCGAAAGCTCGTGTCATGTATAGTTTGAGGGCGCCAATTACAAATCCAGCCATTCTTTTGAGTTTTAGCCTCATGTAACAAATTCAAGAATTTTCAGAACCTCAGATCTTGAAGTTCGCCCTAAAAATCTAAAATGGTTATCTGACTATCTATCAGGATGAAAACTCGTGTCATGTATACTTTGAGGGCGCTAATTACAAATCTAGCCGTTGTTTTGAATTTCAGACTCAGGCAAGAAATATCAAGAATTTTCAGAATCTCAGATCTTGAAGTTCAGCGTAAATCTTTAAAATCGTTATTTGGGCTCCTATCAGGTCGAAAGCTCGTGTCATGTATAGTTTAAGGGCGCCAATTACAAATCCAGCCGTTGTTTTGAGTTTTAGCCGCAGATAACAAATATCAAGAATTTTCAGAACTTCAGATTTTGAAGTTCACCCTAAAAATCTAAAATCGTTATTTGGCCTCCTATCAGCATGAAAACTTGTGTCATGTATAGCTTGAGGGCGCTAATTACAAATCCAACTGTTGTTTTGAGTTTTTGCCTCAGGTAGCAAATATCAAAAATTTCCAGATCCTCAGATCTTGAAGTTTGCCCTAAAAATTTAAAATCGTAATTTGGCCTCCTATCAGGACGAAAACTAGTGTCATGTATAGTTTGAGGGCGCTAATTACAAATTCAGCCGTTGTTTCAAATTTTAACCTCATGCAACAAATATCAAAAATTTTCAAACACTCAGACCTTGAAGTTCACCTTAAAAATCTAAAATCGTTATTTGGCCTCCTATCAGGACAAAAACTCATGTCATGTATAGTGTGAGGGTGCTTATTAGAGATCCATCATTGTTTTGAGTTCTAGCCTCAGGTAACAAATATAAAATATGTTCAGACCCAAAAAATCTAAAATCGTCATTTGGATTCCAATCAGGACTAAAACATGTGGAGTTCCACATGAGACAATTTTGGACCTAGTAGTTGTTTCCATTTACTTGGATATAACAAGATGGTTACATAGGTCTAAATCCTATTTATACGCAAATAATAGATATGGTTTATATTTTAACACACAAAAGTAGAAAAAATTTTATGCCTCTCAGCAAAACCCTAAAATGATCAGGAATACTTCAAACAACTAAAGATTTTCATGAAAAAGACATCATAAGATGCCCAAAAAACTATTTTAGGTCCATAGATATGGCTTTAAGTTAACATTCTGATAGGTCTGGGAAGGACAATGTGGTTTTTGAGATTTGGCAGTGACAAGCAGACTATAACAGAAATGAGACAAATTTTCATGATGAAGATATCAAAAACTTAGCTGTTGGAGGTTTAAGAGACACCTGTCTGTCTCTGTTTACCTTTCGTTTCTGGTTTTGTGGGAGATCCATCTTCTTGTATAGCTCCAGGTTCTCAACACCAGGCCATACTTTGGGAGTGATTGAACCACACAACTGGGAGATGAGGGTCAACTGTTGTTGTTCACTATTCCCTTGCATGATGGGCGATCGTGTCCACATTTCTGCCATGATGCACCCAGCACCCCACAAGTCCACTGGGGGGCCATAATTTCGCTCGCCCAACAACAGCTCAGGAGGTCGGTACCACAGTGTCACCACTCGGTTTGTGAATCTGTCACACAGATGAGTCATTTAATATGATGGTACTATGTCAGATATTTATAAGATCTACTTAGCTATACATGAAAATAGGTCAGTTAATATTTATGTTATAGCTGATAAACATTATGCCTTGGTGCTAAATTGAATTTTTGTTCATATTTTACTACAAGATCATATAGTTTATATCTTACCTATTTGGCATTCCATTCTTATTTGTGCTGAAAGCTCTAGCAAGTCCAAAATCAGCAAGCTTCAATACTCCATTTTTAGTTATAAGAACATTTGCAGCCTTCATATCCCTATGTAAAATTTTATTGCTGTGTATGTAATACAGTCCATTCAATAACTGCTGAACAACTTTTTTAATTTCTCCTAAGCTGAACTTTACATTTACATTAGATAAAAGGCCAGCTAAGTCATGTTCACAGAAGTCAAACACCAAATAGAATGTAGAGCGATATCTGTTATGTTGAGAGGCTTGTGTTCTGCATATTTCTATTAAATTTACTACGTTCTCATGCTTCAGGAGTTGTAAGATCCTTATTTCTCTCAGTGCAGTGATTGGGAACTGAAATATAAGGTTTATTTAGCATATCCAAACAAGATGAAGCTGTGCTTTTCATACCCCTTCCTTCTCATTGTCCATTAGTACCTTTTTCATAGCTACAAACTTCTTGGGATTACTTTTGGCTTTGGCCTTGAATACTTCCCTGGAATAACACAAGAAATTTAAGAGTGTGAGCGCATAAATAGATATATAACTTACCCAAAGGTACCTTGGCCTATTTTTGCTACTTTTTCATACTTTGTGGTTAAATCACAGTAAGGGAAACTGAATGTCTCTATGTATTTTTCTTTCTCTCGCATATTCATCACATGAGAATGTGATGAGCTTGAATGATGATTATTCTCGCGATCGCGAGAATTACTGTTATTCTGCATATCTACTTATAAATAAATACTCAGATCGTACGAATTACACAAGTACAGTTACTACCACTGAACCTATAGATGCAAAATGGAATCAAAGTATACCAAGAACACGAACGGCGACAGTCATAGCTATAATCACAGGTAGGCTATAAGCTCTTTTGGCCCAAAAGGATTTTTCTTTTTTATATGAAGTCTAAATAGAAAATTTAAAATTCAAGAAAACAACATTAAACATAACCTCAACAATACACCACAGCCACAAAACACAAAACAGGTTTGACAGTCTTGACACAAAAATTGTCACACGCCAGGTGCCGTCTGTCATTATTTATTTTCATATTAACTATTGTCCAACAGATGTCGCCACAGTCGAAACGTAAAGTGATGTCATCTATGAGGGCTAACATCAAGTACCACCTTAATCAGTAACGACTCCTGTTTTGCACATCAGATGCTGTAAACTAAGTTATTCACTCATAGATGTCACTGTAATCGAAACGATAGTGTGCTGCCATCTATCGCAATAACTATTAACCACTAGTAGTCTGCTTCCTTAATATTGATCAGATTGAATTATTGGTTGACCACTCTCCGGAATAGATGACACTACCATTTAAAAATTTTGTAAAAAAAACCGCTAAACTTGTGGACCAGAAATTACCAATTAAATTAGAGGCCTTTTTGCCAGGCTAAGCAAACTGTCGAAAATGTAATGTTTGTTGTTCAAGTAAAACGTAATGTTATTTCTAGCACCTTTATCCATTTCTATGATCACATTTCTGTTTTTTTTCGTGATTCTGAACTTATTATTTATTTATTCCATTCACATTGTTAGTATTTTTTTTTAATTAGAATTACCTATTACCAGTAACATTTTTAAAAAATTAGGCATTCTCTCATTTGAAAAAATCAAGTTATATCTGATTGAAGAGTGCTTTTATATTCAATAGACCGATTTCTCCAAGCACAAACGTCTTTCAAATTTGGCATTCCATTACTTAAGCTGATGACGCATTTCATGCTAATACCTATCACAAAGTCACAGCGTTCTAAATTTTATAATCACTGTGATATTCAATTTTTTTCTAATAAAATACCGAAAATGGTAATTTAATTTAACTACACCTAAACCACGAAGGAGTCTGAATATAATATGTAGGATGTTTTATTTAAAAAAATATAACTGATACGTTTCGTGTTTTGTACCTATAACATGAAAACATTTTTAAAAGGGGTCCCTATATCCGTACGAAATTATTATTTTTTTTTTCATCAGATACTGTAGCCCTAAAATGCTCCTTGTCGAATAACGTGAATAACCTGGTATTACTATTTACCATCTACGTGTCATTTCTACACAATATGTGATATTAAAAACTTTCGAAAAGCCCTTTCTGGCCTTGCCTAGTTACGCCAATGAATCAATGGTCCGGAAAGGCGAGACTTTCTGTTTGAATTTGCCCATATAACAAAACAAAGTACGCACTTGTCTAGTATCCAACTAATATGTAAACCAAACGAAGTTGTAATTTGACACCAGTCACTGTTTATGTTCATCTTGGATATGGATACTTTACACTTTATTAGACTTTACTACCGAATGGGAAAATGACTTAACAACTTGAGCCCGGTCTTCGAAAGATACAGCCATTTTTTTTGACCCACGCAGAGTTTTGCTCTCAATTAGGGTAATGTAATATTATGTGTATGTGTGTTGAGTCCGCTGGCTGTATCTCGAAAAAAATGGAGTCAAGTTGATTGACTCAGTGCTTCCCACACATTACGGTGATACCATTTTTTATTTTCCAATAGCATGAAGTCTGAAATTCTCTTGCAACCCAGTCATTGCCCGCCAGCAAAGAACATCCAACACAAAATCTCTCGTAAATAGTTTCTTGCATTTATCTCTTCCAAATCTTCGTAAGAACTTAGGACGACGCAGTTTTTATCCGCAGCAATATTCAACTGATATCCCACTTACATGACATGCCGATTTTCCGATATGTAAAAACAGATTATATATTACCAGTATCAATCTTTAAAGGCCAACGGAACATATAGACAGAAAAAATGCCTGCGTTTCCCAACCACCCTATTAGAAACCCCGTCATACCTTGGCTTATTTTCCAAAACCTCTCCAAAAGAGAGTAGAAAATGATCAGAGATCCTTTAGAGTGCCCAAAGATTAAGTTCGAACTATTTTATGTTGTACTGTTTCTTTCTTAATTTAGTTTCACCGCCATCGTCACTAATACAATTTTCAAAAACCATATAGTCTTTATAGGTACCTACTTTATCGATTTCTACCACGCCCACGGTACGGTTTAGAAATTTCATTGTTCACTGTTTAAGGGACTAAATAGAGTGCGGTAAGGTAAGAGGTAACGTAAGACGTAAGGTAATAAACCTGTGGAATCAGATGAGAGTGTTGCGTTACCTCTTACGTTACGACTATAAACACTCTCATCTGATTCCACAGGTTTATTTTCTTACGTCTTACGTTACCTCTTACCTTACCGCACTCTAATTTATACTTAAGTATAAATATAGTATAAATTAGAGTGCGGTAAGGTAAGAGGTAACGTAAGACGTAAGAAAATAAACCTGTGGAATCAGATGAGAGTGTTTATAGTCGTAACGTAAGACCTAACGCAACACTCTCATCTGATTCCACAGGTTTATTACCTTACGTCTTACGTTACCTCTTACCTTACCGCACTCTATTTAATCCCTAAGTGATGAACTGCACACATTACAGAATTACCTACAACAATATAATTTTTAAAATTGAAGACACAAGTGGATAAAGGTGTCATGTAACATTTTTTCAAAAATGTGTATTTTTCATTCAATAAACTTAAAATATGCTTAGATTTCATTCTTAAGTCTCTTTGTTATGTTACTTTCATAAATAACATCGATATTTAGATGATAAAGGTGTTATGTAAAATACTTTTTACGTTTCACAGTGGATAAAGGAGTCAAGGTAACATGACACCTTTATCCACTGTTAAGGGGAAAGTTTATCTCTAGAGTTCGCAGCATGACATATGAGTTTGAGGTTGTCATACTGTTTTGTTATGCTTTCGTATAAGGGTGTTGGTGTTGAAACAGTTTTTTTACTAAGATGTGGTCAGTGATGACTGATGTCTAGAGGAAAATACATTAAATGTACACAAGTGGATAAAGGTGTCATGTAACATTTTTTCATAAATGTGTATCTTTCATTCAATAAGCTTAAAATATGCTTCCATTTCATTCTTAAGTCCCTTTGTTATGTTATTTTCATAAATAACATCGATATTTAGGTGATAAAGGTGTTATGTACAATACTTTTTACTTTTCAAGGTGGATAAAGGAGTCAAGGTAAGAAAGACTATAAATGGTTCTATGAAGACATTTTTGGAGACAACGAAGGGCATCCAAAGAAAAAAAGAAAAACCAATTAGTGATTAGATTAGATTTCAAGTTTCATGTTACTTTTGCAATAAAAAACACCAATGTTTGTGTACGTAGCTCTTTTTCCCATATCCTTTTAATACAGGCTATGCCAATTTTTCATGTATAAAGGCATCATGTACATTCATAGTCCCTTTTCCAGTGAAATATAAAAGTGTCTCCTAATTAAAAAACAGACGAAGAATATACATAACTATACTTTAAAAATTCTTGAACTATATGCTCCAAATATGGTGCATAAAAAAGTTCCAATCGAAAATCTTTAAATCGATTTTGCTCAGAATAATTATTTTGTGACATGACACCTTTATCCACTTGTGTGCTTGCTGTCCCCGTCAATACTTAAGCCTTAAGGCCTATTGTATTATTGCTCCTCTCTTTTACAGTATCCACTCCAGCAATCTGGATCCCTGCATAAGTTTATGCAGTTTACCTACTGGTCCTGGTGCTAAGCCGTACTCCATTGGTTCTAGCTTGGTCTTCCCAAAGAGCTGCTGTCTCTTGTGATCTAGCGCTTCGCACTCACAGAACACATGTAGGGCTGACTCAGTTCCTCTTCCACACAATCTGAAGTTGAGGTCTCCATTGTAGAGTCCCATTTTATTCAGGTGTTCCTTCAGGCCACAATGTCCTGTGAGGAGACCCGTCGTTATTCGGAGCTGATTTCTACTCAAGGAGAGGAGTGTTTCAGCTATCTTCTTGCATGGAGCTTCAATGAATGTTTTTCCATGAACACATCCTGGCAACAAGTTCCACTGCTCCTTGTGCTGATGTTTCACCCATTCTCCTACCTGGTGTCTGATTGTGCTTTTAGGCACCCCCAGGGCGGGTTCTGCTCCAATGTATAGGGCAGACGAGCCTAGTCTTGCTAGCTCGTCCGCCCTTTCATTGCCTCTTATACCTGAGTGTCCAGGCACCCACACCAAAGTTACTTTGTTGTGTTCTGCCAGTCTTCCCAGTTCCTGTAAGCATTCCCAGACTAGAGCAGACGTAACTTTGGGTGTTTGTATTGCCCTAAGTGTGGCCTGACTGTCTGTAAGTATTGCGATCCTCTTGTTTCTGTAGGATCGTTCATTATTGATCCTTGCACATTGCAGGATGGCGTACACCTCTGACTGAAATACCGAGGCGTATTTTCCTAGCGGAATGCTCTGTCTAGTTCCTCTTCCAAAGATTCCCGCTCCTGTGCCTTGCTCGGTCTTTGATCCATCTGTGTACCAGACTATTTCCCGATGCAGGTTGTTTACTTCACAGAGTTCTAGATCTCTTACTATAGTTTCGAATTTCTTGTTGAAGATGTATTTCGGAGTTATGTGGTCCTTTCTAGCATCCATTATGGTGTGCCCCACATATTCTGCGATTTGATTGTGTCCAAGATCCTTGTAAATTACTCTTGGTAGAGTTTGTAGTCTAGAGTAGCCCATTCTCGCCTAGCCCATTATTACAATTTGCAACGGAGGGAGGTCCAGGATGGTCTCTAAGACTGCAGTGAGTGCGTTTTTCATTGCCCCTGTTATGGACCGATAGACAGCTTATTATAAACACAACACATTTTCAGTTCTACAATTCCCCACCACCCAACCACCCCAATGGTCAGATACCCCTAAAGGTACGCGCACATAAATCGGCATCGGACGGACGGGACGGAGGGAATGGTCGGTACTCTACGGATTTTTCATTAGGGTATCGCACATATCTGATCAGAATTGACAGAATTGGAAGTCAGTTGCAAATATGTCTTCGAGCGGTAACGAGTTGGCGATTGTTCTGGAAGAAGAAAATTTTCAAAAACGTAGAAAGCGTAGACGGGTGTGGGTTCATGAAGTATGTCAATGAAGAACAGTTTTTGAGGAATATGTACATTTATTTCCGGACTTAATGAATGACGAAAAAAAGTTCTTCAATTACTTCAGAATGACGCGTTTTAAATTCCACTGGAGGTCATAAGAGAAACCATTACTGAAGAAAATTGTCCATCTCGCCCACCTATTAGAGCAAAAGAGAAGTTGATGATATGCTTAAGGTAAGTAGATACTTGTAAAATGTCGACGGTGCCTCGGCAATCTCCGATCAGCATCGCACATACGTCGGTATCGGCACGCACGGCACGCGTAGGTCGCCTTTTAATTCTAGTTGCTTTATTCTCGCCGGATTTTGAAAATCGATGCCTAGCGTCCGCACATATGTGCGCTGGAGCATTAAATTTTATAGAAATTATTTTACTCCGATTCGTACTTTTCATCCGATGCAGATTTATGTGCGCGTACCTTAAGACGTCATCTTGTTTTGAAAAATGTTACAAAACAACATTGTTTAAGAACAGAGCAGATCTAAAGCATTTTTCATTAGGATTCACAACTTGTTTCAAAATGTTTTGAAACACGTTGTTTTACAACTTGTTGCACAGTCTAAATGCGCCTTTAAACACGTGCACACGTCTTGATGCACCAAATTTTTTCATTTCATTATAACTCATTGATATAAATTAGGGCAGAGTTTACTTGCCTGGTTGTCGTTAAGCTTCCACGAAATCATCCGAATTACAAGGTTAACAACCAATTCTCCATAATTGTTATGATAGGACCCTTGATCGAGTTAGAATGAGGCGTGAATATATTTGGGCACTGATATTGCTTTTAATGGAAAGCAATACTAAATAATTACTGGTTAATGTCGTTCTTGAAACTTATTCTGATTCTGATAATAGAATAGAATATGTTTATTGCTACGACAACAATATACATGCTGATAAATAAAAGTATTTAATATATATACAGAGTGTCCCTGAATCTCCTTGACACGTGATATTCTCGTAACAAAAAAAAGTTCAAACGAAAACTGAATGGAATTTTTGAAGGTACCATAGAGTTTATTACCATGCCTTCAAAACATTTTTTTTCTACTTCAACCCTTACAACTCGCTCCCAACTTTGTTTTTTCAAATAACACCCTGTAGTTTTCCTACACAAATTTAAGTACTTACTTTATTTAAAATCTTGTAGTACCTTTAATTTTATACGCAAGACTATTTTTTTTGTAAAGTCGTAAGCACAAAGTAAGTAAAATAAGGATTCTTTTGAGGTGTAATATTTTCGTACGAAAAACGGTTTGAAAGAAAAATATGTCGGTTTTTGAAGGGTGCTGAATGGCCTATCATATCATGCTTTCAAAATAATTTTTTTGTACTTCAACCCCTAAAACTCACCCCCAACTTTTTACTTAAATAGCACCCTACATCTTTTCCTACATGAATGAAGTCATTATTTTATTTAAAATCTTGTAGTGCCTTTATTTCAAACACAAACCAACTTTCTCCCAATTTCATAACCATAAGATAAATAAAATAAGGATTTTTTTGAAGCGTAATATTTTCGTACTAGAAAGGGACAAAAAAGATATTTTTTTCCAAAAGTATGTATCAAATACCCTATAAAACCCACTTAGTTTTCTTTTTTATGCATTCTTTGCGTCAAACAAATTCTTATTTTATTTATATTATTATGCTTATGATTTCAGGCAAAAAATAAGGTTGCGTATAAAATCAAAGGTATCACAAGATTTACAATACAATAGGGATATCATTTATGTAGGAAAACCTATGGAGTGCTATTTGAAAAATAAAAGTTGGGGGTGAGTTTTAAGGGTTACGTACAGAAAAAAATGTTTTGAAAGCATGGTATGATAGACTCTATGGTGCCTTCAAAAATTCCATTCAGTTTTCCTTTGAACTTTTTTTGGTTACGAGAATATCACGTGTCAAGAAAATTCAGGGACACCCTGTATAATGCGTGGAAGTCCTGAGCCAAGCCATTTGATACATTTTTTTATTAATTACAATATATCTATTTTGAATATTTGATGTTTCTTGAACAACATCGATAATATTTGCTGTAATGATGACAATCATCATTACATAAAATTTCAAAGGTCAGGTTTTCTGTAATGCATACACAGCAAGAGTGCATTCTTTGAAGTGAGCAAATAAACAAATACCAAGACACATGCCGTATTATACTATTCATGAAAAAAGTGTATGCATATTTGTATTATTTCAAGCCCAGGAAATATAGATATACCTACTCATTTCAAGTAAATTTTACCTTTGGTTCCACACAACTTGATTGTATTTCAAATAAATACAAAATAGGGCTATGAAACAACGATCTCCTTTTTGCATTGGGTGCCACACTTTCGGTCTTTATATATTACTAAAACCTTTCTGGACAAATTAGTTTAATGACATCTCCTTTCGGATATTTAAATCTGGGCGTGTGACTGCTTCCTTAAGTTTATTTGCAGTCTCCACCCTTAGACTCTCGACACGCCACTGGATACAATGTATGCTGATGGAACATTTGATCCGGATAGAAGGACCAAAAACATGGCATGCGGTTAGATGAATTGTAATGATTCATGTACTTGTGAGTGTACCGGAGTGACATTTGATGACGGAATCACAGCTACAAACACGTTTCTATTTAGAGAGGGTGAATGTGATCATCGTCGCTTGGGCCCAGATGCGAGTGGAAGGGGTCGAGGTAATCAAGTGAGCTTTGCCGTTGTTTTGAATCAGAATGGAGCTACAGTCCTATAAGGACTACTTGACGTCCAATTTTAATATCAACTTGAGAACTCAATTTTTGTCTTATCATCAGATCTCAAGTTGTTTTATTAATGTCCTTTCATTCTCATCTTTTTATGTGATGAACGTTAAATGTGACATTTTTAACTTTGAGCAATAAAGTTTTCCTGTTTAGATACTGTTCAAAGACTGTCTGCAACTTGAAGCTATCTATACTGCATCAGGTGCAAACATTCGTTACCGTTGATTGATATAAAGTACCTCATAATCAACCATACAGTTTCCAACTCAGGACTAGTAACGGCAGTCGTCTTTTTAGTATCTCACGACGATTATAATGAATTCAATTGGTGCTACACTTCCTGTCTGTATACCTTCTTACAACCGTTTTTATAAAAATCTGTATTGTAAGCTACGGCACTGCGCCCCTTAGTTAGTTTGCCACTCTACCCTTAGACCCACTACACGCCACTGGATCCATTGTATACTGATGGACCTTTGGATCCGGATAGAAGGACCAAAAACATGGCATGCGGCTAGAAGAAGTAAACAGGATGAAGTGTAATGATTCATGTACTTGTTAGTGTACCGGAGTAATATTTGATGACGGAATCACAGCTACAATCACGTTTTTATTTAGAGTGGGTCGCGGTAATCAAGTGAGCTTTTCCGTGCTTTGGGATCGAAGTGGAGCTGCAGTCCTATAAGGACTTCTTGCCTATCAATGTAACTATGTAGCGATGTATTCTAGAAAAACTTTGCTTTAGTTAGCATGAGTGATTAAAAGAGAATAGGCAAAAAAACGTATTTGTTGCGAGTCTAGGGACTTTCTTGACACATAGAGTAACTCAAAGTTAAATAAGGAAATATGGTCCAAGCTATTTGTATACTTGACCCCTTTGCTTTTTTTAACTAAGCTGTATAAGAAAGTTGACACGTTTTAAACTAAATATTTATTATAAATTTTGCCATTTTCAAACAAACTTAAATTGAATATCATCTGGAAGTCTCGATTTTTATATGTATCCTTTGTAACATCAGGTCTCAAGTTATTTTATGAATGTTCTTTCATTCTAATCATCTCATGTTATCAACGTTAAATGTGATACTGTTAACTTTAAGCTATAAAGTTTTTCTTTCTGCATACTCTTCACAGATCTTATAGAAGGACCAAAAACATGACATGCGGTTGGATGAATTGTAATGATTCATGTAATTGCGAGTGTACCGCAGTGACATCGTCATTTTGATGACGGAATCACAGCTACAATCACGTTTTTATTTAGAGTGGGTGAATGTGATCATCGTCGCATGGGCCCAGCTGCGAGTGGATGGGGTCGCGGTAATCAAGTGAGCTTTGCCGCGCTTTGGGATCGAAGTGGAGCTGCAGTCTTAAAAGGACTTCTTGCTGAAATAGACTCAAATTTAATATTAACTTGAAGACTCATTTTTTTTATATGTATCTTATGTAACATCAGGTTTCAAGTTGTTTTATAAATGTTTTTTCATTGTAATCATCTCATTGTCATCAATGTTAAAGGTGACTGTTATCTTTGAAAAATAGGATACTGTTCAAAAACCTAAGCAACAGGGGGCTATATTTATACACTTCTCCAGGTCCAAAAAGCCGAGAACGTTGATAGACATAAATTTCGTCATAACCACCAATACAGATTTACTAACTCAGGACTAGTAAGTAATAAGTAAGTAATATTTATCGACATTTTCGTACATAAGCAATGCATAACATAAGGAAAAAATACTTAAACACAGTCAATAAATATGAGGAAGCCCACAAAAGGCAGAGCGTTGTACGTCATAACAAATGGTGCTCAGTTATACTAATATTTATAAAAAAATAATTGATAATGTATATGATATTCTTGCACGTGGTTCATGGAATATGGGTCTTTATATTGTTTGAAATCTGGGCTAGGGTAGAAAAGAGGTTGAAGATTTCGTAGCAGCTGACCAAACATATGATTTAGAAGAAATAGGTCAAATCCGAGGAGACAACAATGCGGAATACATGTTCTGTCAGGGTCAGTTTTCAGAAGATAGAAGAGGCGAAATTTGGGCTCATAAGGCGTGTTCTGGGGCTGACAAATATGCGTAATTATGTTTCCAAGTAAATGTTTTATTTTATAAGTCTAAATTATATACTGTGGAATAAGTTTGTTGAATTTACAAATACTTTCTTTACTTGATCTCAAGTAAAATTAATAGATTATGGCTAAATTATGGTATTTGGTATGAAATATATGGACATTTCATACCTTTGTATAATTTCTACGTAGATCCCTGGGGCCCATATTTCACACAGTCTCGCTGGTATCACCGTGATCACACCATATTATATTTTTTTTAATTAATGCTCTTTGAGACATTTATTTGGAGAAAAAGCTAGTCTTTCAAGTGTGTTGACATCACTGATCGTAAAAGCAGAAAAATAACACAGACTGGTAGGAATTATACTTCAAAATAAAAATGGGGTTCCATATTTGGGCCACTTCCTCTACTAGTAGTTTGTGCTACATTTTCTGCCTTTACACCTTTTTAAAAACATTTGATACACATTTTTTGTCCATTTGCCTCTTCACCCTTAGACCCACTACACGCCACTGGATCCATTGTATACTGATGGACCTTTGGATCCGGATAGAAGGACCAAAAACATGGCATGCGGCTAGAAGAAGTAAACGGGATGAATTGTAATGATTCATGTTTGTACCGGAGTGACATTTGATGACAGAATCACAGCTACAATCACGTTTTTATTTAGAGTGGGTGAATGTGATCATCGTCGCATGGGCCCAGATGCGAGTGGATGGGGTCGCGGTAATCAAGTGAGCTTTGCCGCGCTTTGGGACCGAAGTGGAGCTGCAGTCTGTTGCGACGGCTTTGCGTGTGTGAATGTGTGCGCCGCCTACTGCGCTTGCTGCGGCGTCAGTGCTGCCCGGTGACAGTTGAATGTCGCGCGACCGCCAAAATAGAATTATTAAGGTGAGTCGAATCAACTTGACAATGGACTTCACAGACGCTTTGACCACCCAAAGGACGGACGATATGAATACACGGTATTTTGGGTTTCAAGGGACTGGAAAAAAATTAAAAAGGTTCCGATTTTCCTCCACAGAAAAAAGATTCGATGTATTTTTATTTTGCGTTCTCTAAATTAATCTATTAAACTTTATGAGGAAAGGTGGAGGTTGTGGCTGTCTAAGGGTGGCCAATATTATTTTTGTCGAAATATGGTGTTTTCTTAAAAAAAGCCTACTTTTATATGAATAACATTATTTCCCATAGCATATCATAAGAGTTTTAGGCTCGCGACAATTTTTTAAGTTATCACCACGTTATCTCAGTAACCGATGCATCAATTTGGATGGACTTTGGCGTGCTCTTTTTGAAAACTGGCGTATTGCTGACGGAATATTTAGAATCAGGAGTCTTTCAGACCATATTTGATTTATAGGGGGACCCTTATTCCTAACAGGCATCAGCCCTGAGGTTATAGACAGTCAATGAAAAGTCAGAGCATTATACAAAAATCTGCGTTTTATTTATTTTTAATCGACAAAATACTGTTTTATTTATAAGATAATCGGTTACAAAGTACTAGTGAAAGTGCTCAAAAATAAATAAACATAAACTACAAAAACAATTTAAAAACAGAAAACAACTGAAACTTAAATACCCGAAATAAATCATATACTACAGGGATCAAATTGATATTAATTAAGTATTAAACTAAGTTTATCGTAATACATAATTCTTGTAGGAAACATTAAACTGAAAAAATTCTAAAAAAAATTTCCATAGTTTCAGATTTTTCAAGTTACTCAAAAATGCGCGAGTTTTTTTGGATATTTATACGGATCCTTAAAGCATGCTGATGTTTTTTGAAGATTTTTTTCATCTTTCTGCGACTATTGAGAGTTTGTGGAAACTCTCGGGAGATCTTTGCGAGCGTCTGGACATTTTTAAGTTGTCAAGCATCTCAGGGGATTTCTGTAAATCCTTAGTGATTTCTGGTGGTTATTGATTATTTCTGGATATTTATGTAGGTTTTTGGGTGTATCTGGAGATCCTTGGTGATTTCTGATGATTTTAGACGTTTTCTGTGGAGTTTTGGGGACTTCTAGGGCTCTCTGGGAATTTTTGGGAACCTCTGGGTTTTTTGGGGCTTCTGGAAATTTCTTGCAACCCATAATGATTTATTGAGATTTTTAAATTTTAGATAAAGAGACAAAACGCACAAAATGCAAGATGAAGCGCTTAAAAATAAATAACTTCCACATTACAAAAGTAGTTTAGACTTTTAAAACAGAAAATTATTCAATCAAACTTAAAACTGAAATAAAACATATTGTACTACAGGGATCAAATTGATATTAATAAATAACTAAACTAAAATTATCATACTATATAACTCTTGAAAGGAAAATTGAACCAAAGAAATTCGGAAAGATTTCCATGACTTTTAAGATTTTCTTAAGAGCTGGGAAATATCTGATCAAAATAATTGGCGCGTTTTTTTTGTACAGTTTTTCCAAAATATACAGATGACTGAAATGTTAACTTTTTTTATGAGGTTAAGCTGCTAATAGAAAAAGCCTAGATTTAAGCATCTTTTTTTAAAAATTAGGAGTCTGCATGATCTGAAGCCTTTTGACACAATAATGTACAACCTAATCATTATTTTCTCATACAAGTTCAAGTTACAAATAACGAAAAGGCTATTGTAAAATTGAGCAAATTTTCGACACCTTTATCAAAATAATTTCTGAGCTTTTAAGCTTAAGAAGAGGGTAATGACTTCTTGGCGATTTTTCTTCTTTGTACAATGTTACCCAAATATAAAGGTAGCTGAAATGTATTGAGTTTAGTAATGTTATCCCTTATATGAGTTCAAGTTGCAAATAGCAAAAAGCTAACATCAAGCAACTTTTTAGTCCACAGAACCTGAGGTTTTTTGACAGACCTACAGACCTTTACCGAGTCTAATATTTTATTTCATTTCTAAATGTCTAAGGCGGTTTTCGTGAAATTTCCAGTTCAACTACTATACGTAGCATTGTTAAAAGGTGTACGATTTCAAATTTAAAATACAATGGCTATCGTAGGTGGGTTGTGTAAACTTAACAATGGACATAGCCTGCTTTGACCACCCAAAATACCGACAAAAAAAGGCAAAGGGGCATTATATTCAGAATACCGAACGAAAATAGAATAAATAATCCAAGTACTTAATTATGAGGAGGACTCATAGAGATTTAAGGAGCATTGGAACGTTCGATTATTGGGTAAAATACAGAGGGGTTTTTAAGGACGCTTGTTCACGAAAGTTGTCGGTTGATGAAATCAATTTTTATCAGTTTTTATATGTTTAATCACACAGGTATTTACACTCAAACATTCAAAACTTCTTATCTACCATTTCAGAAAGTTATTAACAATGAATAATCAGAATTTTAGAATTCTCCTTATAATAGATTAGCTTTTTTTGTATTTAAAGGTAGAATGAACATATTTTAGTAGTAGGTACAAACATAAATAAAACATATTACTTGAAATGTGCAGTTTACATTATTGTATTATATATTTTTAATATCGACGTTTGAACTAGTTGTTAATTATTTTAGTAATGGTAGTTAAGACTGTCGAAAATTTAGAGTTCATATTGAAAACTGGCAACATCGCGTTATTTTACAAATCAACAGCCGTCCCTTTCTACACAAAAAACCATAGTGGCAGTGATGTAAGTGTGCTGTGTTCGTCGATTAGGTCACGTTGCCTTTTTTGAGTGTATATTTTTGTGTATAATCTTTTGATTTATCAAAGAACCATTGACGTCTATGACAGCAATGCTGATTCTTATAACGTTTTCGACTTATTGCCCTATCACTGCACTCATAGGAACTGAGTGTCAAAATTATGTTCGTCTTAGATTTGAGTGCAAAACTAGTGTGGTTTATCGCCACGGACTCTCTGAGCTCGTGGAGATTTTAGTGCATTTTTGACGTCTATAAAATGTTAATTATACCCTATTTTATTTGTCAGAGAAAATAAATTTTTGAATTAAGAACTGGGTGGTGGGGTAGCATACATAGTAGCATGGATGCAACAATAGGTTACGGAAGGTGCGGAAAGTGTAGTTGGAAGAACTGCGAATATCGTCATCTTCGGATCATGAGGAAATTGAAGCATATCTAGTTAAATTGCAAGCAACGGCTGCGGGTGTCCCAAAAATACGAATATTTGTTGAAAATGTTGTTCATAAACTGACGGAAGAAGAGACACAACAAGATATACATAAGTATTTACCGATATAGATAGATATTCATTTTTAGTGCAAAAGCCATATTGCACAAAATGCTGTTAGTTTCTATGTCAATAAATAGAATAAATGATTGAATAAGCCGGATTCAAACTATTCAAATTCCAAAACCACCACAGAATGAAATTGAGCTCTTGGGATGCAAAATGACATCAAACTGTCATCAGTTGGCTGACAGAACAGTTACTTGAATTGCACTGAAATTTGGTGTATGTTCGACTTACCAGTTCAGATTTATTGCACTTCTGGGCACCAAACGAGTTTTCAATGTGCACTGTAGTGCAATCGTGGTTAAAATCAGGGCAGTAAGTCGAAAACGCTATTAGATTACTTTTATTCCTTGTCTTATACTGGTAGATTTCACTATGCACGACAAAGTCATGACAGTTGTTTTTGACATAAACTAAGAATCAGCACTGCTATCATAGACGTCAATGACACCAGCTATCTAATAGCGTTTTCGACTTACTGCACTGATTTTAACCACGATTGCACTACAGTGCACATTGAAAACTCGTCTGGTGCCCAGAAGTGCAATAAATCTGAACTGGTAAGTCAAACATACACCAAATTTCAGTGCAACTCAAGTAACTGTTCTGTCAGCCAACTGATGACAGTTTGATGTCATTTTGCATCCCGAGAGCTCAATTTCATTCTGTGGTGGTTTTGGAATTTGAATAGTTTGAATCCGCCTTATTCAATCATTTATTCTAATTATTGACATAAAAACTTAACAGCATTTTGTGCAATATGGCTTTTGCACTAACAATGAATATCTATCTATATAGGTAAATTAAATACTTATGTATATCTTGTTGTGTCTCTTCTTCCGTCAGTTTATGAACAACATTTTCAACAAATATTCGTATTTTTGGGACACCCGTAGCCGTTGTTTGCAATAATTTAACTAGATATGCTTCAATTTCCTCATCATCCGAAGATGATATTCGCAGCTCTTCCAACTACACTTTCCGCACCTTTCGTAACCTATCGTAGCATCCATGCTACTATGTATACTACCACACCACCCAGTTCTTAATTCAAAAAATTATTTTCTCTGACAAATAAAATAGGTTATAATTAATATTTTATAGACGCCAAAAATGCACTGAAATCCCCACGAGCTCAGAGAGTCCGTGGCGATAATTTGCACTCAAGTGCAATTAAGCGGATGAGTCGAAAACAAAAAACCACACTAGCTTTGCACTCAAATCTAAGACGAACATAATTTTAACACTCAGTTCCTATGAGTGCAGTGATAGGGCAATAAGTCGAAAACGCTATTATACTACCTAGAATCCGACTAATAAAATAAATAACAGCTCTAACTACTATGGAATCCTCTTCTTTAATGATCTCCCAGAATCCATAAGAAACGATTGCCCAAAAACATTTCGAAACTTAAATAAATGTTTCTCAATCGAGAAAGGGTTTTACTCTTTTGAGGTGTATGTAGCAAGTTTGCGATGTTCTGCTGAAAATTTTCTGTTAAAAAATATTTTCTTTATGATTTTAGTCGTTTGTCAGTGCTGATAAGTATTTGTTTGTGTATTCCGTCATTTATTTATTTTGTCTACTTTAATGTGTGACTTGTACATTTGTTATTAATGTTGCATTACTCATATTTATACATATTTGGTATATTCTAACTTTTGACCTGTTGATTAGGTAATTACAATGGAGTCCAAATAATAACTAGTTTACTGATATTTTAAAATAGAGACCGTATAAATATCTAGTTTATATGAAAAAGTATTTATGCATAATTGCAAGATTATTAATATAATTTGTAATTTTTCTGGAGTCCTGAAAAAATTTCGTAAAAGTCTAATAAGGACTAAAAATATGAATTATTCTTGATTAGATGAACTGCTTCCTGAGCTGTTCGGCCAGCGTCAATACCTTCCACCGCTTTAGCGTCGGCGAGCTTCGCTGCTTGACGTTTCGTTAACACGAAGGGATGGCATTATCAAAAGCTGTTACCTATTCGGCGACTCTCTAGGTAGATGATCTTTTTTTTGGCAAACTCGTCTGACTTTTCGTTACCAGCGATACACTTTGTCCACCGTACAAGTACAATCCACACCTTTTGACAAAGGCGTGTTGGGTGAAACTTCCTTGAAGTCAGTAGGTTCCAGATGAGTGAACCCGAAAGTCTGAAACCTAGCTCTTTCCACTACTGGAGAGGAGCACATGTTTCTTGTTCCAAGTTTATTGAGGAGATGTATGCAGTTGGAATAGTTGCATACGCGTCTTGAGTCAAACGTCTGGAACTCAGTGCTTTCAGGGCAGCCTGGTTATCTGAAAAGGTTCTTATAGATTTTTTTTGTCTGGGGTGGATTGTTCAGTTCGTTGTTCAGTTTCCCGACTCCTAACTCTGTGGGTATAATTTCTGCTCGGTAAATGGTAGTATATACAGGGTGAGTTTTTAGTACCGGCTCGGTCGATAACTCCACTACTGTAGAAGATAGCGAAAAAAATTGTATATAGAAATTGTAGCCACGGATATGCTCCTTGCTCAGAAAATATTTTGATTTATACAGGGTGATCCATAACTACGTGGTGATGCAAACATGCATTTTTTTAAATGAGACACCCTATATATTATTCCATATTCAAATTCTACTAATGATTTCCGTTCTTCCAATATCGGGTATTGTTACATTATACAGGGTATTTCAAAAGTTATGACTATTTTTGTATCCAA
This sequence comes from Callosobruchus maculatus, assembly GCA_951848785.1. Taxonomy (NCBI): domain Eukaryota; kingdom Metazoa; phylum Arthropoda; class Insecta; order Coleoptera; family Chrysomelidae; genus Callosobruchus; species Callosobruchus maculatus. Next base: position 191,415 of record CATOUR010000210.1, on the reverse strand, counting down.
ATCACGGTCAAATGAACGTACTGTATATCAAAAAGCAATGAATCAAATATCATTTTTTTTATATGAGAAGATTAGAAATATCTTCTAGTTTTAAAATACGCTTTAAAAAAAACACGCAACGCATATTCGTATACAGGGTGATGTAGAATGCAAAATCTAGATTTTCTCTCTTTTTTTAAATGTAACCCCCAATATTTTATTATACCAAAGAATTGCTTTTAATATGCTCTTTCATCTTTGTATAGCACTCATTATGGCTGCATTCATTAGTTTCTGAGATATTTCGATTTCTCTACAAATTTTAAATATACCTCCTATTTGTTTAATAAAATTTATTTATTTTGAGAAAATACTACCAAATTTTGTTTTTGCTTAACAAACAACTAAAGTATAAGGCGATAATAATACTTGATCAAGTCAAAACGCTGAACTAACGAGATAATATAGGTCAAGTGTGCTGAGGAAACAATTTTATAGACGTCATGCATAATTATCAAGCTGATGTATCAGGTAGGCTATGAAATATGAAACGACACAGTCCAAATAAAACGATTCTTCAATCTTTCAAACGCATTAGTTTTAGAGTGCCTCCGTTCAGGATATTGCTATTCATAGTTGATATATTCTACATAGAGGCAAGTAGACAATTTCTCAAAGATTCTACTAAATACCCTCAATGGAAAAATTAATTTTCAAAGCTGGTTTTTCACACAGTCCGGAATTATTAAGTAGGTTATGAAGACTGTCAATTTTTCAAAGGCTACCTGATAAAACTACTTGATAATTATGCATGACGCCTACAAAATTGTTTCCTCAGCATACTTGACTTTATCATCTCGATGATTTAGGGTTTTGACTTCATCAAACACTATCAAAATGTTATAATTTAGTTGCTCGTTAAATAAAAAACAAATCAGATAGTACTTTCTCAAAATAAATAAATTTCAGTACACAAATAGGGGCAATATTTTAAATTTACCGAAAAATCGAAATATCTCGGAAACTGATGGACGTAGGTACAACAAGTGCTATGCAAAGATAAAAGAGCATATTAAAATCAATTCTTTGGGATAATAAAATATTGGAGGTTACATTTGAAAAAAAGGAGAAAATTTGGATTTTGCATTCTACATCACCCTGTATACGAATATGCGTCGCGGGCTTCTTTTGTAACCGATTTTAAAACTAGAGGATATTTTTAATCTTCTCATGTAAAAAAAATGATTTTTGATTCATTACTTTTTGACATACAGTACGTTCATTTGTCCGCGATTTGGATATGAAAATGGTCATAACTTTTGAAACACCCTGTATAATGTAACAATGTCCTATACTGGAAGAACGGAAATCATTAGTAGAATCTGAATATGGAATAATATATAGGGTGTTCCATTTAAAAAAATGCATGTTTGCATCACCACGTAGTTATGGATCACCCTGTATAAATCTAAATACTTTCCGAGCAAGGAGCATATCCTTAGCTACAACTTTTATATACAACTTTTTTCGCTATCTTCAATAGTAGTGGAGTTATCGACCGAGCCGGTACTAAAAAATCACCCTGTATACCTCCAAAGATTCGCTGAAATTTAAACTCTTGAATTTGTATCAACTACTTCCGCTCCAATGTCCAGTTCTGACTTGGAGCCGTCAGTGAATAGCGCATCAAGATCGGAGGGTTATATGAAACTGTCACTCCTAGTCCATTCGTCACTTCCTGGGAAAAGGACGTTGTACGATTTTTCCTGTGTGTTTGGGGAATCATGGGATCAATCAGAAGTATATGGTGATTTATGGTCATTTGAAACAACACCACAGGATAAACCGTGACTAGAAGGTCATTCAGATACATTCTTTTTATGGTCGGCCTTTCGCAAAGACTGATTAGCCTATGGCGCTGTAGAAGCGCTGCGAGAGGATAAGTGTCTATGCACCTTAGATTTGAAACGCTGCAGGCTGTAGTCATCGGGAAACAAATTCCCCGGCAGCTTATTCCACAGCGTCGAAGGAGACTGGTTCTGGGAGTAGGGACCTCGACCTGGTAAAAGCCTCTCTAGAGTCCCTTCTAATTATCTGATAGAGCTCACTCGAATATCTTCCGTCATAGAATCTGTAAAACAGGGACTGGTCAGCCACTCTTCTTCGATGTTCCAGCCTGTGGAGGTCCTTTGTAGGTCAGGCGTATCGAAGCTTTAAAGAGTGCTTTGGCGCGCATCCCCACACATGGGAGCAACGCTCCAACGTTCATCGGATCTGTGCCTTGTAGAGCAGCAGTAGTTGCTCTGGTGTATACAGCTTTCTACAACGGAACAAAGCCATCAGCTTTTGGGATGACGTCTTAGCAATAATGACGACATGGTTGTACCAGGACATGTTATCGTTGATGATGATCTCCAAAACTTTGACGAAAGGTGAGTCGACTATTGGGTGACCCTCCATTTCCACAGTTGGTAAGCCAACGTGAGACTTCTTTGTCAGAGTTGTTGCCTGAGTTTTTTGTACGTCAAATTGTACTTTATTTACTAATCCCAGTTTTGACATCTACGTTGATCTGTGAGGCATGTTGCTGTCTCCTGGGATGATAGTGGCTTACCTGGTTCCATGCACGATATTAAAGTACTTTCGTCGCGTAGAATACAGAATTAACTCTATTTTCCGCGAACACGGGAAAATACACACTCCGGTATTTTAGCGGATGACTGTACACCAAACAAATGATGAAATGTTTATTCAGAGATTCAGAGTTCCCATTTTTTTCCGACTAAAATAAACAGTGCATATGGATCTGGGTGCGCGAATTCTTCTGTGACATACTGTATCTGGTAACCTCATTTATAGTATGTTATCATTCCCAGAAGCACCATAACAATAATTAATCCTCAGATAACACATGTCAGAAAAAAATCGGTGAAGTGCTTCTAAAAATCTTCGAACATAACACCATCATACCACCAGCTGGTGGTGAGTCACGTTAAGAGTTGTTTCAGTTGAAATTAGAGACAAGTATGGAGGAAACCCCAATCAGTTTAATTATATTATTTAGCGCATGGTTATAGTACACATGAAAAAAAGTCATAAAAAAGTAAAACAGTTAAGGCGAACAATAAAAAATAAAAAATATTGTCCTATTTTGTTGGCGAGGAGCGATACAGTTTCTCCTACGCATCGCTTCAATCGCAAATTTACGGTGGTGTTTCCGTCAAGGGAAGAGTGGGAGTCTAGGGAAAGACAGCTCATCGAAGGAGGAGGACAGGCCTGGTACACAGACGGTTCACTCGCTAGAGAGGGCTCGGGCTCGGGAGTCCACGGACCCCGTACAAGACTTTCATTCCCTCTTGGGGGGCACACCACAGTATTCCAGGCTGAGGTCTATGCGATACTTGCCTGTGTAAATCGTGTTCGGGAAATTGACGGGTCTAGGAGGCGGATTACTATCTGCTCTGACAGTCAGGCAGCCATCAAAGCACTGAGTGCTTGTAAAATAACGTCGGGACTGGTCCTGGAGTGCAGGAGGGCTCTTGACGACATCTCAGCTAAACACAAGGTATCACTGATGTGGGTACCTGGGCACGCTGGGGTAAAGGGTAATGAAATGGCGGAACATCTAGCCAGGATGGGATCCGGAAACAGTTTTGTGGGCTCGGAACCAGCCTTAGGACTGTCTGCAAACTTGGTTAGGAAAACGACTGGAGAGTGGATCCAGAATCAACACTCTCTGAGATGGAACAACATTTCTGGTCATCTCCGTCAGGCTCGGGAGCTATTAGCAGGGCCTGCAGAAAGAATAGGACGATTTTGTCTCTCTCTGGATAGGAGTAACTTGAGATTGTTAGTAGGCTTATTAACGGGTCACAATACCTTCAGGCGTCACTTGTTTGTGATGAGGGTGGTCAACGACCCAACGTGCACGTGGTGTGGAGAAGAGCAGTAATCCTCGGCACACATCCTGTGTCGCTGTGAAACCCTGGGTTATCACAGGCAGACTATGCTGGGCTCAAGAACCTTGGAACCAATAGAGATAAAACGGATAGGACCTAAGAATGTACTTGCCTTTGCCAAAAGGGCAGGTCTTAGGAACTAGCGCGGATAGAGGCGCAAAAGGGCCCACCGTGTGGCCTATGCACCAGCCACATTCCGTGCTGGATAGCCTCTGGTCCTTATTCATTCAATATCGAGTCTGGAAATCCATTCTACGGGGATTCGCTTTTATTTCATTTAAATAACGAATCAGCGCACACTCCATGCGACGTGCGAATTCTGTTTAAGGTCGACCATTCCTTTCGGTAGAGCTCAAAACCAGAGGGTTCTTGACCAACAGATAGATTACTGTTGACTTCTTCTGGCGTCTGCATCGCCCAAATTTCTGCCCATTTACTGCAGGGTTAAAACCACCACACTCAATTTGAAGAGCTGTTGTAATTGGTGGTTTTCTGGACCGCAATATGCTCAATGAGAGATCAGGTATATCTTCGTGGATTAGCAGTGAGGGATTTGTTTTGGAGGGCATTTTCTTGACGGATGGGTGGTGGAGCTATTTGGTTGATTGTTGGTAGCCAGCAATAATAATAATAATAGTTTATTCACCAACAATATAGGGCAAATAAATTGTTTGACCCACAGAAGGTGCTGACCTTGTGCGTGGGTTATAATACATACATGTATTTTACAATACGTATATTAAAACTAATACTAACTATATTAAATACTTGTGTGTCAGTTCAAAATCGTGTCAAAAACATTTGAAAAAATATCTGTGGGTGTGTCCATTATCCTTTTTTTGACTTTTTTTGTATACAATGTGAGATTTTATGGATTTCAGTGAAGCAGGAAGTAAATCGTATATGCAGCAACATAAATATATTAAACTTTTTTGGCCTATTGACTCAAATATAGGAGGTCTTAAGGTCCTATTCTTGGTTCGTGTATTATGTTCATGGCTATTGAAGTTGATGTAATTTTTATGTTTGTGGACGAAATTCAATATGTTATAGCTGTATAGTTGTGGGATATCAAATTTCTGGGATTCTTTAAATAAATTATTTGAGGGGTAAGTGGGTTCTTTATAATAAATAACCTTCAAAACACATTTTTGCAAGGAACTGATACTCTTCAAATGAGTTTGATGCACTCCTCCCCAACCTAAGATGCCATAATTTAGCTGGGACTGCACAAGAGAATAATTCAATGTTTCTAAACAACGTGTGTTTAGAAATTGTCTAAGAAATTGGAATTTAGTTAATAGTTGTCTGACTTTTCGCGAAAGAGATTTTATTTGTAAATCCCATTTTAAATGTTGGTCAATTATTATACCTAAGTATTTGACACTATCAGCCTCAAAAATTTGCCTTTTGTCTATTTCAATAGGTCCAAAATGCGGTAACGTATTTTTATACGACGTAAAAGGTAAATGGCAAGGTTTATCAAAATTTATCGTAAGAAGATTGGTATCAAACCAATTTTTAATAATTGTTATATCATATCTGATTATTTCTTGGATTTCTTTCCAGCTTGATGCTTCATAGGTTATCACTGTATCATCTGCAAAGCAGTGTATCATTGATTTTGTGGCAATATTAAGTAGGTCGTTTATATAAATATTGAATAAGGGTGGTCCTAAGACGGTTCCTTGTGGTACGCCGTACTCAAGTATTTTGCACTCACTCAAGATATTATCTATTTCGACATAATTTGTGCGATTGTTTAGATAGCTTTCCATTAGCCTGATTGATACTCCACGAAAGCCGATATGCTCTAATTTATTCAATAGAATCCTATGGTTGACATTGTCAAATGCTTTAGCTATATCAATAAATACAGATACGGTGAGGATTTTTTTATCTAACGATTCATATATATGATTAGTGAGATATAAGATGGCATCTTGAGTGGAAACTCCTTTTTTAAATCCAAATTGATTCTCAGACAAAATTTTATTTTTTCTAGGAAGGATACAATCCTACTTTTTAATACTTTTTCAAATACGTTAGCTAAACTTGATATAAGTGTAATAGGTCTATAATTTGTCATTTCTGTTTTTTTGCCAGATTTGTAGATAGGTCTGATTACCCCTATTTTAAAAGCAGATGGGTATATTCCTGACTCAAAAATTTTATTTATTAAATAGGTTATAGGTGTTGAAACTATAGTGATTATTGTTTTTAAAACTTCAGTTGTTATTCCCCAGTAAGTTGGGGTTGATTCGATGCATCCCGTAATAGAAATGTTTAACTGGGCGTCTATAAGTCTAGTACTTATGTGGGCTGTTTTGCCACACTGGCGAGCAAAATTCAGCCGCAGAGAAACAGGGGCTCAGGGCCAAAGTAGGGAGCGTAGAAACCGAGGCTCCCCAAGAGGTTCCACATAAGTTTTGCAAGAGATGTCCCATAGCTGCTTCCTTCTCCTAGTGAACATAACTAGCTCGGTTTTTCTGGCATTCATTGATAGATCGATCTCGAACCATGTACCATTTCAATGGTGTTTTTAGTGAGTACATTGTAACGTTCTTTAGATGAATGTACATAGAGTACTTATAGTATTTTATTATAAACATGGTTTTATATAACATCGTTATTTGGCTCTGTTTGAATCAAGATGAAGACCTCTAATATCGGTAGCATGCATAAAACCAAAACAATAAAATCTATTTTTCGAGAAAACCTCATTAAAAGCATTCCTGTATTTAAAGCAGTGAAATATAACACCTGTGTATACCTCTTGGTCATTTCTCAAAAATAGTCGCAAGTCATAACCTAAACTTGCGCACTGTGTAGGCGACTGCTTTTATCGTTAAGTATTTCTGAAGACAAATACAGTAGCGCACTAGTCATAAAAATATTATAGAGTGAATTTTTATGAAAACTATCTGCTCTGAGTAGATTTTTTAGGAAAAAATACGAATGTAGTCTAAAAATTATTTGAAGCGGGATATAAATACCTTCTCGGGGGATTTTTAGATATTTCTGGGGAACCCTAGTGAATTTTGAGGATTTCTTGGGATTTTTTAGTATTTTTGGCAGTGGATGGTAGTTTCTGGGGATTTTTGAGGAGGGCTGGGTATCTTTGGGGATTTATGGAGGTGGCTTATTGGTATCCATAGTAATTTCTGGAGATTTCTGTTATATTTTCTGCTGAAAGTTGGGAAATATTAAAATCAAAGGCTGAAAATGGTTTTAAAAAAATGTTCAACTGGTTCAGTAGTCGACTTTCAACAGTCAATTTCAACAAGACTCACTTTGTTCCATTCGCGTCGTACGCAAACGGCTTACCGAAATACACCAACTTACAAATCAGTTGTAGTCAGGTAGCTCCTATATCAATGGTCACCAGTATCAAGTACTTCGGAATATATCTAGATTGCCATATCAAATGGAAGGAGCATACAGAATATGTTGTCAAAAAGATACGGTACGTTATAAGCAAATTTAAACTCCTTTCCACTATACTTACCTATGAACAGATGATCATTGTATACAAAGCACTTGTTCATAGTCATATACGATATTGTATTTTGGTATGGGGCGCAGCATGTAAAAATAATATAAAAGCAATAGAAATTATACAAAAACGCATAATAAAAATTTTATATAAAGTGAAATGTACATATCCTAGTGACTTGTTATTTTCTGAAACAAAAATTCTAGATATCCGCCAAACATTTTTCATGTCATTAGGTATTTACCAATACAAAAATAAATCAAACTTGACAAAACACGAACATAAATATGACATAAGATATGCATCTAATGTTGTACCAAAAGCAAGGAAAAATACTTTATTACGATGTCATACATTTCTTGCTCCAAGACTATACAATAAGATACCAGAAAGCATAAAATGTCTAGTGTCTTTAAATTCGTTCAATTATGGTTTAAAACAATGGATAGTGAATAATAATCGCATTAAAATTCACCAACTTGTTGACATATGTAATACCTATTATTAAACTAATATCTATAGAATGCAAAATATTTAAATATAAATATTCCTGAATTAACCCTTATTTGTTGCTTCTATTTTATAATAATTACTCTGTACCCAAGCACAAGTTTTCAACTTTTCTGGGACACTTGTTGTGTATTGTATTTTATTTATATTTACAATAAACGCTATATATATTTCTGGGGAACTTTGAGCATTTGAGGTAATTGTTAAGGATTTCTGGAGATTTTGTGTATATCTGAGGATCTTTGGGGATCTCTTTGGATTCTTAGTAATTTCTGAGTATTGTTAAAGATTTCTAAGGTTTTCTGTACATATCTAAGGGGTTTTGGGGATCTCTGGGTATCCTTAGCGATTTCTTGGACATTCTGGGGAATTTGGAGAATCATAGGGATCTCTGTGGATCTTGAGTGATTTCTGATGATTATGTATTTATTTATTTATCGATGGGCCATTGCCCAATGAAAGGACAGTTTACAATACATTCTTATACTAAAGCTTAACCTATCTAGCAAGCCTATCTAGTTGCAATTTAGTATATCATAATGCAATAGATATAACAGTCATTTCAGCGAAGAAAGAATTATTGAGGACTTATGAATATTTATGGCATTGTAGGAGATTTCCTTGGAACCCATAGTGATTTTTGAGGAAATTTTTATTATTTCTTGGGATTTTTGTGGATTTCTGAGCGTTATAGGGAATTTGTAGGAGTTTTTGGGGATTTATGGGAATTCTAATGATTTCTAGAAATGTTTGGGGTGTTCTGTAGATTTTTGAGATTTTTTGGGGACCTCTGTGGATACTTTCTGACACTTTTTGAGAGATTTAGAGGATCTATTTGACATTTTTTGGTGATTTGTGGGGATTTATGAGGATTTTTGGGAATGTCCGGGAGTTTTGAGAATTAAAACAAATTTCTGAGGATTAGTCCTTAGTGACTTTTGATTATTTGCGATGATTTCTGTGGAGTTTTGGGGACTTCTGGGGCTCACAGGGCACTTTTGGGAAGGTCTGGGGATTTCTGGAGATTTCTTGGAACCCATAGTGATTTTTCTTCAATTTTTGTTCTACTTCATAAAAAGGGATCTCCAACAAATCCAGACAATTATCGCCTACTTTTGTTAATCTCTCATGCAAGTAAGGTTCTACTATATACTTTACAATCTCGTTTGGAGGGTTTTATTGGCTGGCAAATTTCTCAGGCGCAGGCAGGTTCCGTGAAAGGACGCGGTACGCGTGAACAGATCTTAAACTTAAGACAAATTATTGAAAGAGCCAGAGAGCATTATTTTCCAGTTTTTATCTGCTTTGTGGACTATTCTAAGGCGTTTGATAACTTAAAGTGGCCTAAACTGTGGGAAATCCTCATCTCTATGGGAGTTCCTTATCACCTAGTGTTTCTCATACAGCAACTCTACGAGTCTAATTCGGCTCGTGTAAGAATTGATGTTAACCTGTCTAGTCAAACTGCAACCAGAAAAGGAGTTTGTCAGGTATGTGTATTATCTCCGATGTTGTTTAACATTTACTCTGAATTTGTAATGAGACAGGTATTAGACAACTCGAATGGCGGTGTAACTATTGGCAGAAGCAAAATATCCAACTTAAGATTTGCTGACGATACAACCCTTATTGCAGCTTTTCAGGAAGAACCAGTAGCTCTATTAAACATCTTAGAACAGCGTATCTTGGTACTAACTACAATAAGACCAAGGCTATGATCATAGATAGAGAGCATGATAATAATCGAGAAATAAAGTCAATAGGCCGTTGTGAAGTAGTTCAAAGTTTTGTGTACCTCGGTTCTTTGAGCGACAATTCGGGTAGCTGTGAAAATGAAATTCGACGGCGCATTCAACAGACACGTGTGGCCATGACAAAGCTTACTAAAATATGGCGTGACCATAACATCACTAAAGCTACAAAAATGTCGCTGGTTCAGTCTCTTGTGTTCTCCATATTTTTGTATGCTTCGGAAACTTGGACTGTTAAAAAGGCAGATCGAGCTCGCATAGATGCTTTTTAAATGTGGACATGGAGGAGAATGCTGAGAGTTCCTTATACGCCCATCGAACTAACTTTTCCATACTGGATGAGCTCGGTAATTCAAAGAGACTATCCTCCCTTGTGTCGACGAGAATGCTTACATTCTTCGGACATATACACAGAAGCGATAATATGAAGAAACTTGTAGTTCAGGGTCATGCCCCGAGTGGGCGGCGCCGTGGCCGTCCCCCTACATGCTGGGTGGATACGATGAAACAATTGCTGGATAGCGAGCTACAGTTCTCAAAACTATTGATAATATTCGTTTCGGCAATACTCTAGCTCCAACTTAATGCATTTTACGAGTTCACAACTTGTCTGTTAAGACATTGTGACTATGATGATGATAGTGGTTTTTGGGGATTTCTGAGTGTTCTAAGGAGTTTGTAGAAATCCCCCTAGTTCTACGCCTCTGGCAAGGTACTCTCGTTGAAGTTGCAATTAAAAATGTATGAAAAGCATAATGGTATCGCTACGCCTACAGCCCAGGCGTCGTTGTACAAAAATCTCTGGCATCAAGTGGAATGATTGCATGGCGATTTTAAAAATAACTTGCTGAAAAATGCACATTACTTTTTATAAATAATTGTCGCGAGCTTGCACGTTTGTGCAGCGAAGAATGTTTCAAAAATATATATTTTATTGGTTTACCTGGAACATAGTTTATCGAGCGGTATAAAGTCCATCATAATGAATGTTTTGGCTGTTTGAATTGTTTTTGCATATTTGCACAGAAGACGTGATTTATTTGTTTGCATAAACTAAAAACTTCTTTTAAGACGCTTTTATTAGTTTCACTTATATATTTGTATGTTTGTTTGTAACCGACCCTTTTGGATTCAATCTTAACCCAGTTTAAACCAACAGATTTAATTTAAACTTTACTTAAACTTAAACTTAAGCAATCAGTGTCAATACAATCACTTAATAAGTTTGTCTTATTATCTTAACCAGGATCGCCAGAATTGAATGATACCATTCGCAGTTCAAAAAAGGTGAATGCGACTCTTCTTCTTCTTCCTCTTCTTCTTCTTCTTCTTCCTCTTCTTCTACTTCCTCTCCTTCCTCTTCTCCCTCTTCCTCTTCTTCTTCCTCCCCTTCTTCTTCCTCTTCTTCTTCTTCCTCTCCTTCTTCTTCTTCCTCTTCTTCCTCTTCTTCTTCTTCTTCTTCCTCTTCTTCTTCTTCTTCTTCTTCTTCTTCTTCTTCTTCTTCTTCTTCTTCTTTTCTGCTTCTTCCTCTTCTTCTTCTTCTTCTCCTTCTTCTTCTTCTTCTTCTTCTTCTTCTTCTTAGGGTGCCGTCTCTCTTCGGAGGTTGGCAATCATCAATTCTAGTTGTTGATGTAGCTGCTCTGAACAGGTCTACTGAACTACAAAGGAATCAGTCTAGGAGATTCTTCAGCCATGATATGCGCCGTCTCCCAACCGATCTTTTTCCCCTCAATTTTTCCCTTTTTTTATGGTCAGCCTCCCGCAAAGGCTGAAAGCCTACGGCGCTGTAGAAGCGCTGCGAGAGGAAAAGTGTCGGTTCACGTAACACTTGAAACGCTGCAGGTTGTAGCCGTCGGGAAACAAATTCTCCGGCAGCTGATTCCACAGCGTCGAAGTTTTCCAAAAGAAGGAATGCTGGAGGAGACTGGTTCTGGGAGTAAGGACCTCGACCTGGTTGGTGGAAGGGTGAGCTCGCAGAGCTTCTCTAGTGTTCCTGGTTCGGATGGCTTTTGGTGTTATTATCTGGGAGAGCTCACTTGAACATCTTCCGTGATAGAATCTGTAAAACAGGGATAGGTCAGCCACCCTCCTTCGATATTCCAGGCTGTGTAGGTCCTTTGTGAGGTTAGGCGTATCGATTAATCTAATTGCCCTTTTCTGGATAGTGTCCAGAAGCTTAAGAGAGTGCTTCGGAGCGCATCCCTGCACATGGGAGCAATACTCCAGCGATGGTCGGATCTGTGCCTTGTAGAGCAGCAGCAGTTGCTCTGGTGTATACAACTTCCTACAGCGGAACAAAACTCCAAGCTTCTGGGATGCCGTTTTAGCAATACTGACGACGTGGTCGTGCCAGGACATGTTATTATTGATGTTGATCCCCAAAAGCTTGTCGAAAGATGATTCGACTATGGGGTGGCCCTCCATTTCCACGGTTGGTAAGCCAGTGTGAAACTTCTTTGTAAGTGTTGTTGCCTGAGTTTTTTGTACGTTGAACTGTACTTTATTTGTTAATCCCCACTCGACAATTGTTTTGATATCTGCGTTGATCTGTGAGGCATGCTGCTGTCGCCGACGTATGACTCCTGGGTTCCTTGCACGACACTAATGTACTGTCATCTGAAAAGCTGTAGATTGGATTGGATGTTATTTCCAACAGCTCGTTGATGTACAGCAGAAACAGTGTAGGGGATAGGACAGATCCCTGGGGAACACCGGCGTTTATTGAAAATACGTCTGATGAATAGCCCTCGACTACAACAAACAGAGATCTGTCGTTCAAAAAGCTATTCAGCCACTGGCGCAGGCCAGGTGGTAGTCCCTAAGCAGCAAGCTTGACCAGAAGTCCCTCATGCCACACTCTGTCGAAACCTTTCGATATGTCAAGTACAACAACACGGGATTCGCCATGATTCTCTATTGCTCTGTTCCACAAGTGAGTGACGTAGGTGAGGAGGTCATCTGTAGACCTGTGCTTACGGCAGCCATACTGGCGATCATTTATGATGTTATTGTTGTCCAGGTATTTCAGGAGCTGTGTGTTAATGACAGTCTCCATAACCTTAGACATGATGCCGACAAGAGCCACAGGTCTATAATTGGTGGGATCAGTTTTTTTGCCTTTGTTAGGGATGGGTTGTACGCAGCCAATCTTCCACGAAGCGGGAAACACGCCTCGTTGATACGAAAGCTTGAAGAGCTTGCAAAGAATCCTGCATTATCAGTCTCAAGATTTCATACCTACTTCCTCTCATCACATGTCCCAAGTATTGGAATTTTCTTTTTTCAATGTTAAAGACCAATTCTGGATCTTTTTCTACTCGCAGCAGCACCTCATGGATGGTAATTTTGTCATCTCAAAGGCATGCAGCTTTCTTGTATTTTCTTTTTTGATGGTTCAGGCTTCAACTCCATATAATAATAAAGAGAATATATAGCATCGTACGGTACGAAGTCTTACGTTTAAATCAAGGTTTCTATTTGACAAGAGTGACCTCATCTTCGTGTAAGCTGTTCTTGCTATTTCTACAGTTTGATCATTCTCTTTATTTTTAATTGTACCCAAGTATTGATATTTTGCAAATCTTTCAATGATGGTGTTATTTACGATAAACGTTTGTCGGTTCTTCATTTGTTCAGCGATGTTCATATGTTTTGTCTTTTTTAGATTCAAGGTGATTCCGTATTCACTGCTATATGTATTGCTCCGTTCCATAAGGGTTTGCAAGTCTTTCAGACTGGTTGTAATTATAACAGTATCATCTCCATACCTGATATTATTTATATTTATTTATTTAGCGTATGGCGCAATACATGGTAAATTCATAAAATATGTACAAGTCAGTGTGTAAATAAGACATTACAAAGCATGAATAACAAACAAACATATATAAGTAGATACAATACTGTTATATTAAAAGGTCTAGTTCAGCTATCCATTCAAGACTTGATTGTGTGGTATGGAAGAAGTCACTCGAATTGCCTTGATATGCCCACAGTTCACACTCTGTCACTATGTGGCCATTTGTTTGGTTGAGGGCGCCACAGACGCAGCCTGGGTTGGGTCGTTTTACCAAAGTTTACGGAATACATATAAGTTGGATCACTCTCCGTCGGCACCTTGAAGATCTCACATGAAAGCGATGCCGCGGCCGCACGCGCCTGTTAGTTTTTGCGTTGGTTTTTGCCCAAGTACGAGGGTCTTTTAGCGGGGACTTGCTAACGCCTGGGTTTTACGTATATACGAGGGTCATTGAAAGACTAGTTATTGACGGCCGACTTAGACATACAAATACAAATACGTTTATTTTGCTAATACACTAGTTGCGTAAATGGATATCAAAAATAAAACATAGTAAAACTATTACTAATGAATCTCAAATGTACTGTGTAAGGCTTTCGCGGCCATCGTCCAATGAATTTGTGGTTCTTGGGTTGTTAGGCCGGCGTCGTTTAGCGTTAAAGCTTGACGTTTCGCCACCACGAGTGGATGGCATCTTCAGAAGCTATTTCACTTCGGCGACTTCCAAAATACGTCAAGCTTTAACGCTAAACGATGCCGGCCTAAAAACCCAAGAACCACAAATTCATTGAATCTCAAATGATTTTACATACTGTAGTTATTTCGTAGAAAAGTGTGTTCAAAGGTGCTGTACCTTAATGCTTTGTTTATTTTGCTTATTTTTGGGACCACAGCTTATAAAATTTATGGTATAGTATATACGTACACGTATGTACAATTTTAAAAGATAATCACGTGGAAATGCTTAACTTGCATGTGAATAAATTATTTTTGACATTTTGCTTTTCAGTGTCGTTCTAAATGATACTGTCGAAACTAAATTGTTAAAGTTATCAATAAAAATATTTCCGAGCCCTAAAGTATAATTTAGAATGTCCCTGGGTGGTATGGTAAGACGACTGAATGAATATTTTGTCTCACTATATGCTCTTAGCGTGATACAATCCTTTAAGTGCCTGTAGGTCTTGAATTAATCACTTTAGACCCCAAGTGTGCTAGTTTGTTGGAATTGTTTTTTCGGGAGGAACAATGGGACACCCTGCACAAATATGCAGGGTGTCCCATTGATAATTTTGAGTCGAATGTCACGTGACCAAAAACAAATACCTCTTTGGGTAGTACAATGACAAAAAAAATACACATCTTAGGTTTACCACAAAATAAGGATGGATCTGATTGTCATTTTCCTTCCGTTAATGAATTTAATTGATAAAATCAAACTTCTAAAAATATTATCCATTTCCTGCAAACAAATTCGAGATAACAAAATCCGATATTTTTGAGACACTGTATACACTTTGCGTTAAACAAGTTCAACCTCTACTTTGCGCCGCCCCGTATCTCTCGGCTGACGTCGGTACACTGCTACCGGTGTACCGGGGAGACGGAGCAAGGGGCAGGCTGTTTTGATATTTTTGTGGAGTGATCCAACTTATATGTATTCCGTAAACTTTGGTTTTACCCATTTAAGGAGGTTATGGGCACATACACCGTGTCCTGTTTTCATCCGGTTTAGGGTCTTCCATTTATCACTATCCCGGCTTCCGTCTTTGCGAGCGCTTGACTGAAAATTTCTTCCGAGTCGATATTCAACAGTAATGGCGAAAGTATGCATCCCTGTCTAACTACTCGTCTAATATCTATTTCCGTAGACTGTTCTCCCTCTACTTGTATTTGTATTTCTTCATTGTCTTGTGATCATACATGTATGATATAGGACTACGACTAGTCATAAATAAATATGAGTAAAACTAAATAATACAAATAGATAAAAACGAAACAAACAATGCAAACAAATAAATAGACAGTTCAATAAATGCACAGCTGTGAAACAGAGAAAAAAACACATAAAAACAGAAAAAAAACAACGTAAGCTGCACTCTAAATACAGGAAACTAAAAGTTATGCGCCAAAAAAGTCGTCTATCGTATAGAAACATTGCTCCATAAGAAGTTTTCGAAGACATGCTTGAAAAGAGATGATAGAAGTTTTGTACTGTTGCTTTCTGTTTCCAGTATAACGTTTGGACAAGTTTAATAATTTTTCTGTCAGTGTCCTTAGCTAAGAGGATGTTAATTAATTTATGGTGTTGCACCCTATCGAAAACCTTCACATAGTCAATGAAACACAGGTGTAGATCAGCGTTCATATCGCGGCATCTTTGTGTTAGAACATTTATGGCAAAACTTCCTTCCAGAGTTTCTACTCTCCCACGGAATCCAAACTGTGTTTCGTCAATTTCTTCTTTGAGCTTTTTATACATATATATTATTGTGTAGTATTTCAAGGAACACCTTCAAAGTGTGACTCATCAAACTAAGTGTTCGGTGTTCTGAACATTGTTTTGCGTTTTCCTTCTTCGTGATTGTTATAAACATTGACCACAACCATTTCTCTGTGACCCTATATTGTAATAAATAATATGTCGTTTGAGAAATGGTGAAAGCGCTAGAAAGGAAGAACTAGTAGCTCTATTAAACATTTTAGAACAACACAGTGCAGCATATGTTCTTGGTATTAACTACAACAAGACCAAGGTTATAATCGTAGATAGAGAGCATGATAATCATCGAAAAATAAAAGTCAATAGGCCATTGTGAAGTAGTTCAAAGTTTTGTGTACCTCGGTTCTTTGATCGACAATTCGGGTTGCTATGAAAATGAGATTCGACGGCGCTTTCAACAGGCACGTGTGGCCATGACAAAGCTTACTAAAATATGGCGTGACCATAAATCACTAAAGCTACCAAAATGTCGCTGGATCAGTCTTTTGTGTTCTCCATATTTTTGTATGCCTCGGAAACTTGGAATGTTAAAAAGGCAGATCGAGCTCGTATCGATGCTTCTGAAATGTGGACGTGGAGGAGAATGCTTGAGAGTTCCTTATACCACCCATGGAACTAAAGTTTCCATACTGGATGGGCTCGGTAATCCAAAGAGACTATCCTCCATTGTGATGACGAGAATGCTTACATTCTCCGGAAATATTCACAGAAGCGATAATATGGAGAAACTTGTAATTCAGGATCACGCCCCGAGTGGGCCGGCGCCGTGGCCATTCCCCTACACGCTGGGTGGATACGACGAAACAGTTGCTGGATATGAGTATTAAGAGCGCCACTGAACTGACAGGAGATCGCGAACGATGGCGAGCTACAGTACTCAAAAATATTGTAATATTCATGTCGGCAATACCGACTTAATGCATTCAACGAGTTCACAACATGTCTGTTAAGACATTGTGACCTATGATGATGAAAAGGGCTAAAATCCGAAGTAATACCGATTGACTAAATTCCCCCTCTGGGTAATAACCGTGAGTTTTGAAGTATAAATATTTATTCTTTGAACAGCTACTACTGCTTGTATGGAATTCTGGTAGACAGATAAGTAAAATACATTTTTTTAATCATTCAACAAATTAGAAATTGTAGACAAATGACAACGCTGTATAAAATTAAAATAGGTGCAGTTGCATATCTTGAAATACTCAGGTTGCAGACATTTGCATCTTAAATTTCTGATGACCATTGAGATTTGTCCAAGCAAAACAACAATTCGTTTAACACATTTTTTATGCTTCGTAATTACGTTTCATCATAACATGACATCCTCGAGAGGGTAAACAAATATAAGTAACACTGGACTGAGATATATTTTCAAGTTACTTTGGGCAAAATAACAATAATAATAATACACACAGACAAAACCATCCCAGCCAATAGACCAGATATTGTTTTTCAGTCAAAGGCAGATAAAGTGACCTATTTGATAGATATTGCGATTCCAGTATCCAAAACCCTTATTCTGGGAAGATATCTAAATTCACAGATCTTGCCATAGAAATAAAACGGTTCTGGAAACAAAACAAAGCTATTATTGTCCCCCTCATTATGTCGGTCCCAGGCCTTACACCAAATACATTTACACCACACCTGCAACAGTTGGGCCTGGACGAAAAGTTACACAAAACCTTCCAAAAGTCTGTAACTCTCAAGACCTATAGCATTGTACGATCCTTCCTGAATTCCGAATAAAAATTGGTCAGGTGTTGACTTGGCACAGCCCGTCAATACTTGTGACTACCGCAACTATGCGAGAAGAAATAGGAAAATAGGAGATAATAATAATACTTCCTTTTAAGATATCACATATAAAGATGAGCCAATGCATACAAACATGTAGAAGAGCATGGCTTGTCTGAATAGTTGACTTTCTCCTTCTCAAGGTCTAGTGGGTGAAGTCTGAGTTTCAGGGCTTTATAATGGCTTGCCAAGACGGTGTATTTAACATCTTGAAGTACCTTAGTAGCTTTTAGGGTGTAGATGTACCATACACCCGTTGTAGAGCTTGCCGACAGACGCCAGAGACGCTATTGTGTCTCTCTTGTCGGCGTGTAAGACGTATACGCTGGGACGGCTTACGTCCATCGGCACAACGCGGCTCTACGAGTGCTCTACACTATCATTTAAGGCAATCATACGGTATCGATGAGACACCGGTGCTGCCATACGCTCCAGGGGATATTAGAGTCCATTGTAAAGGACAAGAGATGAGGATTTACAGGAACTACTCGTTCTCCACGCTCGAGCTTGTACAGGGTGTCCCATTTTGGGCACTTTTACGGGGTATCTCGGTTATTTTTGAAGATAGAGAGTTGCGGTTTTCGCGACAGTGTGCTACTTTTTGTGAAACTAAAGATGCCGTCAACAAAATTATCATGGCCCTCTTGGTTTTTGAGATACAGGGTGAAAGCGAAAATAATCGATTTTGAGACCACCCTCGTATCTCGGTTGTTTTTTATCTTATTGAAAAGTTTGAAAAAAGGTCTCATAGAATTTTTTCTGTAGAATCCGGTGGTGTAGTTTGATTTTTTCTTACCCTAACCGTTTTTCAGTTATGAAGCAAACATATATTTTTTTAAACGGAACACCCTGTATATTATTTTTCACGTCAATCGGAAATAATTCAAGCTTTTCAAAAATATATATTAGTGTAATTTTTTCTGAAAACTAAGCTCAAAATTTCATTTTTTACTTTATTTGTAGCAGTAAGCCATGACTAATCTATTAAAAACAATATCCATGTAAACAATTATTAAGATACAAGATACTCAATACTCTTAAACACAATTATTTAATAAATATTAACTACTATTTGTGATAATGTTCAGTAAATATTACTTATTGTATTACATTACTTAAAAGAAGAAGAATATCAACACACTATTAAATTTGAATTTGAATCAAAATAAAAACTAAAAACATCGAGGAGATTTTAGAGATGTTGGTTCAAGTTGGGGACTATTTTCTCGAATGCAAATCTGGCACAATTTCTTATTCTTTTAATAGGTTTTAAATGAATTATTGGTCTCCTTCGTGTTATGGCGATTAAAAATTCCCAAACTTGGATCCTGTGCAAATGTTGAAGCAGCATAAACTTGTATGGATGGTAATTGTATTTTTTTGGAATTATTTCTGCAATTGATTTTTGTACCCCTACAGCTTCTTCTTCGTGCTTACAAGATGATGAATGCGTTGTTTCTATTTAACCTAATACGTTTGTTTCCCTTTGCTCCCTATCCTCCTCGAAATAAGTTTAAGGGCGTGGTTGAATAAAGGATCCCTACCTAACTATATTTATTTTTAGACGAGCAAATATGTCTGAAAACGGTTGCTGTCTCTCTGGGTATTTAAGCTGCCATTATTATAGAAAATAGACAATAATTAAAAGGAAAACACAGAAAGAACAAAGCTATATTTAATATAATATAATTAAAAGCTGACAGTCTCACAAGTTTTTTACAGATTTGCTTTTTTGTTTTTAATAAAAGAGTCATAGCCCACTATCTACTCAATATTATAATAACACAATATTCATCACTTTAATGAGACATTACTATTTAAAAAGATGTATTTGGATTCTTTTTTTTCGAATTTGAGTAGGAAGTCTCTTGTAGAGTAAGAACTGCTTAGATGCTTATTATTTATAGTTGATTAACCATGGCCTACTGCTACAAATAAAGTAAAAATAGGAAAAATCAAATTTTGAGCGTAGTTTTCAAAATAACTTAATACTAATATGTATTTTTGAAAAGCCTGAATTATTTCCGATTGACGTAAGAAATAATATACAGGGTGTTACATTTAAAAATAATATGTTTGCTTCATAACTGAAAAATAATTAGAGCAAGAAAAAATCAAACTACACCACTGAATTCTACAGAAAAAATTCTATAAGATGCTCTTTTAACCTTTTCAATAAAGTTAAAGACAACCGAGATACGAGGTTGGTCCCAAAATCGATAATTTTCAATTTCACCCACACAAAAATAATTTCTTAGATGGAGCACAGATGCTTTAATTCAAGTATACCATAACTTCCTCTACGCGCAAAGTTATGCTAATCTTAAACTGAGAATACGATATCTTTAACCACATAAGGGTTAGATTGAAAAAATATCTTCATTGCAAAACTGGGAAATTCTTGATAGTAAGAATACCAAAATCTTAAATCAAGCATATAGTAATCTTGACCGAAGTATTTCATAATCTTGACTGAAGCACTTCATAATCTTAAGTGGGAGCATTTCATAAACTTGACGCAAGTAGCTCAACTTTATTCTAAAATTGTGATATTCTTGGATGAGGAATGTAATAGTATTCATTTGAGCATTCAAACTCTTCTATGAGCATGTAGAAATTTTTCTGGAGAAATAGTTCTGCAAAATTTCTTCAATCACATTTAATATACTTAGTACATATCTAGGAACATCTGAGTCAGATCTTCGCATCCCAATTTTTTCAATAGCTCATTCATGGTTGGATAGATCCAGTGATAAGGAAGCTGATGGGAACCGGGACGCGACTCAAATGGCGGTGGACCAGCACTACCCGCAGATTCGATGACTGATGGTTGACGGTGGTATCACGTGGCAATGGCAATTTTTTAACAGTTTGACTAGATACTATTATGTGCTATTATGCAGGATCCAGGATGTAGGTATTACGCTACGGTGCTAAAGACGGCGGCGAATGCGACAATCCGAAAACCGATAATGGCGACGCGGACGCGGACGGGCAACAGGCTGTTGAGTTGAGAGGGTGGAGAGGTTAGAGTTGACCCGTGAAACGCTCCGCGCCTGCGCACTCCGACGTTGGTAGACGTCAAATAAATGATTTACTTGATACAAATATAGAGTGTGCTTGTAAAACAGCGTTCATTTTCAAACCAAGATTATCATATTGGAAATGAAGGTTCGCATTTGCAAGCTGTCTATATTTTTGATAGAAGTAAACTGGACACCACTGGAAAAAATGATAATCTTGATATAAAATTATGAAATATTTGTTATTAAATCATTATAGCCTTGGTTGCAAAGAAAATTATATTTTCTTTCGGAGAATACTTCTTTAAAATAAGTATACAAATCAAAAATATATTATTCTTGATAAAAATGTTCTATAATTTTCTCATCAAATATTCTTTCTTAGAGTGAGAACCGATATTCTTGTTGTATGTATTTACAAGAATATCACAATTCTTGACTTTAGAATTTCTTTTTATGTATGCCCTGTATCTCAAAAACCAAGAGGGAGATACCCGGTAAAAGTGTCCAAAATGGGACACCCTGTACAGACAAGTCCGACATAGTCCTCTTCGACCACCAACCGAAGACGATATTCATTATAGAGTTTTCAGGAGTTGCCCTAATAACTTTGAGGGCTCTAGCCAGGCTCCACTGTAAGTTTGCTGGATATGATCATTAGATCCCCAGGTGGAATAAGCAACTCGCTGCTCCCAGCACCGCACACAACGCCGTTGTGCCGTGTGGCGGCGCACATTTTAGCAATACCATTGCTTCCTAGTATTTTCAGCTTCTCAATTACAAATGTTTCTCGTTTATAGTTTACCGACTGCGTTTATTAGGAGTGCCATGAAAAAAATAAACAGCTGATTACGCGGTCATACTTCAAACAGAAGAATGAGACCACCTCTTTCTGAACGCAGCATTCATTACGGTATTGAGAGCGTGACTTTGTTGACATCTGGGATCACTTTTTTATAGCACCATATCTTCGACAGCATTTAAATACATATTAATAATACAGTTTATCGTGAATCATCATAGTTGCAGCGATACGGTTGTAATTTATGTAAGTTTATACAAATGCATCTATGTAATTGATTTCTATTCCTATTAATTGAAAATGATAAAGTGCTTCTGCTGAACATTATCGTTGCTGTTTAAGGCAAATTCATCGAATTTATCTCAGATTGGGGTTAAAGTGGTAGAAAGCAGGTCACCACCACATTTTTTTACTTCCCACACCGATAGGTGAGGGGAGTATTGTGATCGCGAAAATCTTCGATTTTGAGATAATACGCTTTTTGGGTGTTTCACGTCACTCATTTCCGTCGGTCTGTCTGTCTGTCTGTCTGTCGGTCTGTCTGTCTGTCTGTCGCTTTTTTCTAGCCTCGTAATCTCAGCAACCGCTGCATGGATTGAGATGAAATTTGGGCAGCGATATGCTGCGGGGTCGTAGTAGGTAATGTTCCTATAATTTTGAAAATCTGTGCATGGGCGGCGGAGTAATTAGCAAAAAACAAAAAAAATTAAATATTGCTTAAACTTCGTTTTTAAGCGTTTTAGAGGTTCCTGATCTTTTTTACTTTTTTTGGGTGGGGGTGAAATTGGGGTGGTTGGGGGGTGGGGGGTTGTAAAATTGAAAAATATGTTGCTTTCATAATAGACTATCCACTGACCCATGAAGGAAGACCTAGCAGCATAAATAACTTTTTTAGGTCCATCCGAACATTGCCTTGCCTATTACAGAAACCAAAGGACTTAGAATTTTTCTGGTGTAAACATACGAGAGTATTGCTTTAGATCCCTCTATATTGTGTTACAAGGAAACTGTTGAATTGATGTTAATGAAATTTCGACACAGTATTACTACCGGCGAAGATGGAAAACGCGTATGGTTTTTATAAATCGTGCCAGTGGCAGCGCAGAAATAATAAAAAAAGTAAAAATATAAAAACAGCTCAAACTTCGTTTTTAAGCGTTTCAGAGGTTCCTGATCATTTTCTACGTTTTTTTGGGTGGGGTGAAATTGGGGTGGTTAGGAGGTGGAGGGTTGAAAAACTGAAAAATTTCTTGTATTCATAATAGGCTCTCCACTAGCCTGTGAAGGAAGACCTAGCGACATAAATCAACTTTTTAGGTCCATCTCAACATCTTCCTAGTCTATTACGGAAACTAAGGGACTTAGAATTTTCTGTATAAATACGAGTACTTATTGCTTTAGATCTTTTTGTATTTTGTAACGTGGACACTATTAAATTGATTCTAATTAAATTTTGACACAGTATTATTACCGTGGTGAGGATGTAAAACGCGTATGTTTGTTAAATATCGTGCCAGTGGCAGCGCATATAGCAATAATCAAAAAACTAAAAGTACGAAAACAACCAAAACTTCGTTTTTAGATGTTTTAGGCTGTCCATTGACCTCTGAAGGAAAGACCTAGCGGCGTAAGACAATTTTAGGGGGGGGGGAGGCTGCCGATGATTTGGTTGCAAGGGGATCTCAGACTAAAGCTTCATGCTATGGGAAAATAATAAAATGGTATCATCATTATGTGTGGGAAGTACTGAGTCAATCAACTTGACTCCATTTTTTTGACAAGAGAGCAAAAAATAAAAAAGTTCCAATATTCCTCAAACTTCGTTTTTAGGCGTTTAAAGGGTTTCTGATTATTGTCTACTTTTTTGGGTGGTATGAAATTGGAGTGGTTGGGGGTGAGGGTTGTAAAACTAAAAATATTGTTGTATTCATAACAGTCATTGACCTATGAAAGAAAGACCTAGCGGTGACACTTTTTAGATTTTAGGGACTTAAATTTTCTGATCTATACTTACTAGATCCTTCTGTACTCTGTAACCTGGAAATTATTGAATTGTTTTTAACTAAATTTGACCTGTGAAAAATAGACTTAGGCCTAATTTTATCAACATGCACATTTAACAAAGACTTTGACAAAGCTTTTCTATTGGATGTTGTTTAGCAAAAGCTTTCTGTTGGGTATTGAGGGCAATGAGCTGGATGACACTTATCAAAAACATGATAGAATTCATGGATCAAAATCATGGCAGAAAATCAGAACAAAGCGATTGATT
Organism: Callosobruchus maculatus; assembly: GCA_951848785.1. Lineage (NCBI taxonomy): Eukaryota > Metazoa > Arthropoda > Insecta > Coleoptera > Chrysomelidae > Callosobruchus > Callosobruchus maculatus. Next base: position 167,521 of record CATOUR010000210.1, on the reverse strand, counting down.
TGCAAATTAATTCTAGATTTTTAATGTTTACCTTATATTTATTGTATAATTACCAATTGCAATTGCAGTCAGATTGATTATAGACTGGATGCATGTTTGTTATAGACCTTCTTATAGAAATATTCACAGAGGATGTAAAAATTGTAAAAGCACTGCGTAAAAGGCACCGCAGCGCAGAAACACATTGTAAGACATGCATATGAATAAAAATCCACCCTGCTGGTTCCCCCCTTCCTCTGAAAATTATATAAAGCACTTTATTCACTTACGTTACACTTTTGCAGCTTGCAAGCTTTGCTGTTAAGTAGCATAGGCAACCAGTAATGCACACTTGCTAAATCGTATGTGTTTAGCTTTGTAAAATGCAATAAAATGTTACTTTTACCCCCTTTTTTTTACAAAGGTATATTGCATGTATTTATAATTATTCTCGATTGTAAATAATTGTTTTATCAAAATAATGCAGTAATTTGAATTTCTTGTCATCATTATCATTACACTTACATTTAACCCAGTGATCAAATGTGCTGTTTCTGTGGAATCTGATTGGTTGAGATTAGTAATTGCTAAACTCTTTGTTAAACAGGAAAATGCAAGTTTTCACCCATTTAGGATAGAAAATAAGAGTTGAAAAGATACTAGAGGGTTCATAATGTACGATTATATATAAAGCATGTCTTTTTTTCACCTTTCTGGAGTAAATTTCAAGAGAAATCAGAATTTCAGAGAACTTTGACAGATGCATGTTCTTTAATGGGCGGCTCTGATTGGTCAAAGCCTTTGTAAAAATGCCGGTGTTGACAAAATCGTGCCTTAGCGTTATAAAGTGTACTTATTAGGTCCATCCGAACACTACCTTGCCTATTACAGAAACCAGAGGTCTTAGAATTTTCTAATGTATTCATACGAGTGCTGCTTTAGATCGTTTTGCGAAATTACTGAATTCATTGTAATGAAAATGGGCCTAAACCGTGATCACAAATTGATCAATTTATTTACTGCGGTATTATTTTTGATGATACATAGGACCGTTTACTGTAAAAAGTCAGCAGAAAACTTGATCCAAATAAGAATAACACTAAAAAGAAAATTGTACTGTAATTTGAAATAGCCGATGATATCGTCACCTGTAGGGAACCAATGAGAAGCGTCCTTTCGTGGTCCGATGACTACGAGCGGATACTATTGTTTTGTACCAGTGAGCTCTTATTGGTTCCCTACAGGTGACGTCACGACCTGGGTGGGAAGTGTATGGATTCAAAAAATTCAATATTTAGAGCAATTTTTTTCGGTTATAAATACGATATAAAAATTTTGTAAAGTTATTTATGGCATCTACGTGGTGTCAGGGTTCGTTTAAGCCAATAAACCAAGAATGTGGTATAGGCCCATTTTACAAAGTATTACTACCGTGGTGAGGATAAAAAACGCGTATGGTTTTTAGAAATCGTGTCAGTGGCGTCGCAGCAATAATAAGAAGAATAAAGATAGAAAAAGAGTGGCGGAGGAGAAATCAGCAAAAAAAAATTAGTTTTTAGATCAAAGAGCCCTGATTGATATCTACTTTTTGGTCTAGGGATAGAAGAACTCTAATTTTTTTTGATATGTGGGAAGTACTGAGTCAATCAACTTGACTCCATTCTTTTAATTCATACCAAAAGTAGTGAAAATAAATCAGTAACAATATTTATCTCTAATGCACTACAATGTCGACTAATAAAAATAGATAACACACTGAAGTTAACGAGCATATTAATTAGAAATATTAGCTTAATGATTCCAATTACGAACCGTTTAATTGTGATAATTTTGTTCAACTGTGAGTTACAATGATTTATTACGAACGCTGTAATTGAAATAAATAATAAAGCGTCTTTACACAAAATAATTTGTTTATAACAATTTGCTGTAATTTTGACATCATCACCTAAAGTATGTGGTACTTCATCAAGAAAATATTTTCGCCTATTAAAATAAACATTAAAAATCAACAAATTCCTTGTACTTTAGCAATTACCTCAATATAAGTTATTAATCTATTTTTAAATTTGCGGAAATACAAGAAAAATAATTTATGTTACTGTAAAAATGAATATTTATAAAGTCCAATGAATGAAGGAAGACAAAATGACAAAATAGATGTGTTTCCCCAAATATAAATCATTATTTGCATAAACACTTTTAAATGATGTAATGACATACACGTGAGAGGACGATAATTATAACAAAGTTCGGCACTTATTCAAGGATTTATCATTTATGCACAAATCGTGTTCATCTGGCAGGTAATTTATTCATAACATTGTTGACATTCTGGATTTATATGACCCGATCAATTTAGTTTACGCCATTCCTTAATCTTGCGGTGAATATATTTCAAGGTTCACGTATTGCAATCCTTTAAGATACATATGTTAGGAGCAAACACCGATTTCGGCCAATGGACGGAAAATATGGTCAAAACGCGTTTTGGCTGCTACCGTTTTGCCAATGTCCGAAGTATCGCTTTCCGGCTGTTCAATGTAGCCCAGAACGCGTTTTGGGTTAACCACGATTGCCAGAACACGTTCTATATTCTACTACGAATAAATAAATCTCAATTATTTTCCGTTTTGTGTTACAATATTTCCTCTGAGCTTAGAATCCATAACTAAAATGAATAAAAGCACTTGTGGATCTTAGGTCCGTGAAAAAAAAAAACTGAAAGAAACATACCTCACAATCTCTTATGTCCAGCTCCCACATGAGCGGAATGAATAATGTCAAATAACTCGTGGGTCATGCAAAAATAACGCAGTTCGGCTGTTTCGTCTGTACTTCTTTCAATTAGCTTTTCGATATAGCCAATTTTTAAAATATCATACCTTTTCAATCGTTGTCTTTGTTTCGAAGATATTGTATCACCGTTACTTTTACAAGCTTCTGACGCCTTTACCTTTGTGAGTGTTTGGTCGTATCTTTCTCTTGTACAAATATTACTACGATCATTGCTACCACTTATGACTTTCTGCAGTTCGTCATTAAAACATAACCTTAGGTCTTCCATGGCACTCTCTAGCTATTGTCTAACCCGCACAAAGATCAAATACTAAAGCTCCAGAGGTATCGTTTACAAGCTGAGACACTCACAAAATCCACCACGCGTTATGGCAGTCGCAGTAGAACAGGACGCGTTTTGGCAATCGTAGTTGAGCCAAAACACGTTCTGGTCTACACTAAACAGTCAGAAAGCGATAATTCGGACATTGGTAAAATGGTAGCAGCCAAAACGCGTTTTGGCCATATTTTTCGTTCATTGGCCGAAATCGGTGTTTGCTCTTAACACATACATACATATCTTGTATGTAAATAATGCGGTCATTATAGAGAACGAAAAATGACATGTAGTTTCAACCTTAAACTCTACATTAAATTATAGAGGGTGTTCATTTGACAACTTCCCACTTCTGATTAAAAGAAAAAACGCACAGACACGTTAAAATATTTGTCAAGAATGACAACCTTTCAACCAAAAACTAATTCCGCCTCTTGTATTCTCTGCCTCCCAGGGTCATCCCTTAGAATTTTTAAATGACAAGGATATCGAGTACCGTCAAGTCAAGTTTTTATAATTCCATAGTGTCCCAGGTTACCCTGTGAAGTGAGGTAACATGGAATCATTAGTTTTCGAAGTATCAGTACCAATTTAGAAACGTCACATTCACCATAGGACAAAGAAAAGGCTTCAGAAATAAAAATTTATTATTCATAGTTCATTAAACATACATTCTTCATGGATTTAAAGAAAATAGAAACTATTATTTTATCAAACTAAAGCGGCCTACAGACGTTGATGTATGCTGCGATGTAAAGAAATAACTCCACTCTGAGCTATTCTTGTGTTGCATAAAAGGCGCATAAAATATCAAGTCGATTCAGGCATCGCAACATGTTTCGATTTGAGTAGGAACTTCTGCAACTGATGCAAGTTTCATGAAACTTAGAACTTATTCATTACAACAGTATAAAAAAGTACAAGTGATACGTCAATCATGCGAACAAAAAAAAAACAAAACAATACATCATTTAAAAATGAATACATATAAAAATAGTACACAATTGCTCACATAGTATTCGCAGGTACAACAGGATGATGACAGACAAACGGGGTATCTCTAAATTCCTTCAAATTATAAAAACAGTGATCTAAAATAAATTTTTTCACAGTCATTTTGAAGTGGTTTTTGTCAAGGCTCTTAACGGCAACAGGTAAAGAATTATATAAATCCACTCGCAACGAATTTTTCACTGACTCAGTATCTCAGCACCAGTTGTGAAAAGGTGCAAACTGCTGCACCTCAATGAGTGTAGAATAGATCAAAATGCTAGGTAGAGGCATGATCCGTAAACATTTGAATAGTGGTTGACAATTGGCTCTAAACCGTTCACCCATTATCAAGCGGATTGCTTTTTTCTGCAAAACTAAAAATTTTGTGCGCATTGGACGAATTGCCCCATAAAATAGTTCCATACATCAAATAATAGTGAAATAATAAAAAATAGCATAGGCGTAGTTAGTTAGGGGCTTGGGGGGGCTAAGTCCCCCCAAGAATGAAATTAGCCCCCCCAAAAATCCAAAAATAATTCGTTTTGTTAAGTTTACTGTATCTTGGGCAGTCCCCAGAACCAGGGACTTAAGCCCTCCCAGATTCAGGGACTTAACTTCGCCTATGCAAAATAGATAGAACGCAATGTACCTAAATCAAGCAACTTTTTTAAGCTTCGAAGGACGAACATATATTTCGATAGAGTGCTACACAGTTCGATTTTTCCAATTGAGCCTGTCATCAAGATGAAAGCCTAGTAGCTTTGTTGAATTACCATTTGCTACGTTGTTGTTTGTAGAAAAAATAATATTTGTTGTTTTATTTTTATTTATCGCTAGAGAATTAGCTGTTGCTCGATCTAGTGCTTCTTGACATGAAAGATTGAGGAAATTGATATCACTGCAGCTTGTTAGTAATGAAATATCATCTGCATTTGCCACACAATCGGTAGGTGATAAATAATTCAATAAATCGTTGACGTAAATAATAAAAAATACGTGACCCAGGACTGAACCCTGAGGTCTCCATGTCTAACTGGAATAATCTGAGATGTATGACCATCAGCTCTAACACAGAGTGATCTTTCTACTAAATATGACTTAAGCAAATCAAGACTCAAGCCCTCTTGGGGGTCTGCATTTGAATAAAATCCCTAAAAATCAATTTTATCTTTGAAACAGTTGAAAATAAGACCCCACTTTATATGACTTTTTTTCTTGGAAATGTCTTCTTCTAAAGTATTTTCCATTCGTCATAGATCACCCTGTATAAGTCAGAGGTGTATATTAAAAATAGTGCTGGGCCCAAAATTTAGCCTTGTGGGACTCTTGACGAAATCAAGGTTACTTCAGCTTATTGGTTATTAATGGTGACTCATTGTAAGCGACTCGTCAAATAATTCTGGAAAAGTCTAACAGCTGTATCATCAAAACCTATATACCTCGTCTTGATGCATAAAAGTTTAAAATTGATTCAGTTAGATTGCTTTGCAGTATTCAATGCATACTACTGACTCATCGCTATCTGTAACTTGCCCTACTTGCTAGAACTATATTTTCCATTACAGTTACTGTCCTTCTGATTGTATATAAATACTTAAATCAATCGGAATGTAATCAAATTAATCTAAAATCAATTATATAAATCCAAGTCTTATCTACAAATCGAAAAGCAAACACTTCACTCTTAACTAAAATTACCTTTGGATCAAGGATGTCTGAATGTTTACCTTGACTTCATCTTTTCAATGAGTTTTACGTATGAAATAAAAAATGTTGTATGCAAAAGAGGCTGTCACAATTTGAGGTAATAGGTCTGGCTGTCTGTCACCTTTCTGGCAATTTTTGGTCCACCCATAATAACTCTGAAGTTATCGTTACCTTTGACTTGACGGACTGCGAAATTTTATTGTAAAATAATTGCTGGTAGTTTTCCTTTCATTTAAAAAAATTTATTATCTTGGAAATTTGTCATTATCCAGTATATTTCAATAGCTAATGGACTGTCTGCCTGCCTCTCTTTGACCTCATAGAGATATGTTACCGCTGGTGATTCTGGTTAGAGTTGATATGTTGCAAGGAATTTTTGTAATCTTGTCTCTTTACTGCACTACGTTTGCATATTTCTTCCAAAGTTAGTTGTTTTCTACTATTTGCATAGATTTTCAATTATTTTTCGTGGTCTGGTATGGTTCTTATAGGCAGGAAAGTTGGAGAACACCGTTGATTGAAACAAAATGAAAACTACAAGAAATTGATATCGGCAATCTTATATCGTTAAAAAAGGTATCAAATCTTACATTAATAATATATAAAAATGTTCCTCAGTTAATCTACAAAAATCTCCAAGTAGTATAGTATAGTAGTATAGCGTTTATTGTAAATATAAAATAAATAAAATACAATAAACAACAGGCGCCCCAAAAAAGTTAAAAAGTTGTGCTTGGGTAAAAGGTAATTATTATAAAATAGAAACAGAAAGAATTCAAATTTGACGTGAATAGCAAAGTCACAGCCTTCTAAGTTTTATGATTGTTGCGATAGTCATATTTTAATAACACTAACTTACCAAAAATTGTGATTTGCGAATAAACGGTTCATTTTACGTCTCATGTGTAATACATGAAGTCACAACCAAAACTGAAAACATGTGTATAAACACTATTTCAAAAATATAACTTTGATATTAATGTCCTGTACAAACATCATAATTTGAGTGAAAATATTTCACTGTTGTAGCCTTCAAGGCTCTTTACCTGACCATGTGACAAATTTGTGAAATATGTTTTGGACATTGAACGATTAATGAATTGTAGACCCAATCCCATTACTACGATTTCCTAGCGGGACTGGAGCATAAACCAACTAAGTGTATTGATTAAGAATTTATTAGATATCTGTAATGCATAAAAAAACAGCGCTCGTCAGCTTTTCATTTAAATAAATCCTCAATCTAAATTCCATCCAGTTCTAACTAATGAGTCAAAGCCTCTGTCTTGTGTCATCATGTGCAGCATGACATGATTTTGCTCATAATAGACTATGTTCACCTGAATATAAACGATCTATGATGGTATCGTTACAAATGCAATGTTACACGAGCATAAATAAATATCATTGTGTAAGCATACTATTTATTTTAACCACTATTCTGTGTGAAATCAGACCCGCCGATATCTGCATTGGGTAAAGCGGCCTACAGACGTTGATGCATGCTGCGATTCCTGAATAGACTCAAGGTTTCATGAAACTTGCATCAGTTGCATAAGTTCTTACTCAAACAGCAACCTGTTGCTATGCCTGAATCGACTTGATATTTCATGTACGTTTCATGTAACACAGGAATAGTAGAGTGGAGCTATTTCTTTGCATCGACGCAATACTATGCACGTTGAAACTGCATCAGCGTAACCGACTCTGCATCGCTACAAGCCGCAACTGATACCAAATACGTGATTCAGTACTACACACGCTGCTACTTGCATCATAAAACGTAGGGGCAGCATGCATCAACGTCTGTAGGCCGCTTAAGACGTCAACCATTGGGATGACTCAGTTATTCCCTCGGAAACTCGCATATGCAGATTACGTGGCTCTAGCACACAGAAATACCAACTTTGACATTCTAGAGTTCACACTGACTGCCGATCCTCCAATCGGCGACAATTTCAGCATACATTTACTTTGGAACACGTTTTTCTTCGATTTTTCCTTCTATTATTAGTTTTAGTATATTATACTTATTGTTGCGGTATGTATGGCCCAGATAAGCGGCCTTTCTTCGTTTTATTGTGGTAAATAACTCACTTTGCCTTCTCATACGTCTAAGCACTTCATCGTTAGATATGTGTTGAGTCCATGATATTTTTAAGTCCACATTTCAAAAGCCTGGAGTCTGTTCATGGTATCCACTTTCAGTGTCCATGTTTCTGCTCGATACAAGAGAACTGAGTGCACATATGCCTTTACAAAACTGTATCTTAGGTTTAATTTCAAGGATGCGTTACATAGTAGGTTTTTCATCTTTAGGAACTTGGCTGTGATCTTGACAATAAAATGGCAAAAAGACAGCTAAAGATTTACCGTAATGGCACGTTGCTACCCTATAATCCCACATCCAAATATCTAGGTGTCACACTGGATAGGAGACACTATCGTTTATAAGACATAATTCACTTCATCTATGCCAATGTGAGCATCAGAAATAACATCCTGCTAAAGTTATTTGGAACCTCTTGTTGTTTCCCTGCGGCTGAATTATGCTCGCCAGTGTGGCTAAACAGTTCACATATTAGACTGCTAAACCCTTCTATGAGAACTATTTCGGGATGCATCTAATCAACCCCAACGTACTGGCTACCAACACTCGGCCAAATGCTCCACCACCCATTCATCAAGAAAAATTCCTTCTGAAAGAATATAACAAAATCAACACAAATCCCTCACTGCCAATCTACGAAGATATCCCTGATCTTCCCTTGCGCAGACTATACGGTCCAGAAAACTACCAACCATAACAGCTCTCCAACTTGAGTCTGATGGTTTTAACCATGCAATTAAATGAGCAGAAGCTTGAGCGATCCAAACACTAGGAGAAGTGAACAGTAACCTAACTGTTGGTCAAGAACCTCCTGGTTTTGAGCTCCACCGGAAGGAATAGTCGACACTAAACAGAATTCGCACATGGCGTGGAGTGTGCGCTGATATGAAACAAGCGCAAATCCCCACGATGCGACTGTGGAGCGGAACGTCAAACTGTCAGGCATTATAGTGCAACAATGTGGCATTAGAGCATATCCAGGCAAAAACAAGGACGTCCTCCAAGCCAGACCATCAGCCGTAGAAGAGATTTTCAGGCTCTATATCAACCTATAGCCTAGTTACTCTTTAGAAAAAACAGAAAAAACATGTTTTAATTTTTTATGACTTTTTTCATGTGTATTATAGCATACATATACAGGGTGTCCAGTTAGTGTGTAATGCTTCGATATCATGCAAGGTATACCTAACAGAAGAAAATATCAAATACAAAAGTTATTTGGTTACTTAAGACGCATATCCTAAAAATATTTTGAAATATACAGGGTGTTGCGGGAAAGTAGCATAATGATCAACTTAATTTTTTTATATGGAACTATACCTTTTTTTTAACTCTTCTAGTTTCCATTATTGATCTCTATTTAACCCTGAAATATTTTTGGGATCGGTTGCGACGTTGGCAAGTTATAATTTAGTTTCTATTAATTTCCGGATTTGCAAGGTCGCAAGTAATACGTCCAAATTGATATATTCCTTTAACTTTTCTCAATAATATTATACAGCGAGTTACTTGAATATTAAGTGGATATTATTTTGGATGTTACCAGCAATTTGTATCTACAGGACGTTTTTGGCAGAATTTTAAATTACGGCAAATTGAAGGTCATTTTACTTTGTTTTTTTAAATGTAACGCCCTGTATTTTTTAATTTAAATCGAAATACCTACTGATACCCTGTCTTGCCTTGTAATATTTTTTTTCGCGTTTGCGACGTTGCCAAGTTATGAATTATTTTTCCAAATTTTTAAATAAATATCCCCGATTTTAATTTATTTTAAATAGAATCCTCTACTTATTTTAGTTGCAATGAATTGCGCATGTCGAATTTAGTAAGACCTCACAATTTCGAAATTTTGTTTCTTTTAATCACTGAGATACGGCAACACCGCTTTTTCAGTAAACGGTACCGGGGCGCTTAAATAGTTCCAAAACTGCCACAGCTGGAGAGGTGGAATTCAATACTTAGTGGTTTTTGAACATACAGAATTCAAAAACGCTAACATCAGATCAGATTTACCAATTTTACGTCAAAATTTTGGATGGAATGCCCTATGTATGAAGTCTAACGTAAAAGTGGTAAATCTGACAACACTGATGTTAGCGTTTTTGAATTTTGTATGTTCGAAAACCCCCAAGTATTGAATTTCTCCGTTCCAGCTGTGGCAGTTTTGGAAATATTTAAGCGTTCCGGTACTGTTTACTGAAAAAGCGGTGTTGCTGTATCTCAATAATTAACAGGAACAAAATTTTGAAATTGTGAGATCGTAAGTTCGACATGTGCATTTCAGTGCAATAAAAATAAATAGAGGATTCTATTTAAAACAAATTAAAATCGAAGATATTTGTTTAAAAATTTGGAAAAATAATTTATAACTTGGCAACGCCGCAAATGCGAAACAATTATTACAAGGCAAGATAGGGTATTAGTAGATATTTCGATTTAAAATAAAACATACAGGGTGTTACTTTTAAAAAAACAAAGTAAAATGACCTTTAAATTGCCGTAATTCAAAATTCTTCCAAAAGCACCCTGTAGATACAAATTGCTGGTAACATCCAAAATAATATCCACTTACCTAATATTCAAGTAACTCGTTGTGTAATATTGTTGAGAAAAGTTAAAAGGATACATCAATTTGGACGTATTACTTGCGACCTTGCAAATCCGGAAATTAATAGAAAATAAGTTATAACTTCGCAACGTCACAACCGATCTCAAAAATATTTTAGCGCTTGATAGAGATCAATGATGGAAAGAATTTAAGAAAAAGTTATAGTTCCATATAAAAAAATCGAGTTGATCACTATCCTACTTTCCCGCAACACCCTGTATTTTTCAAAATATTTTTAGAATATGCGTCTTAAGTAACCAAATAACTTTTGTATTTAACATTTTCTTCTATCAGGTATACCTTGCGTGATATCGAAGAATTACACACTAACTGGACACCCTGTATAAATAACTGTACAAGAGATCCAATGGACAACTGGTCACCCCGCTTCTAATACAAAATACACCAATTTTGTTTATTATTACATGATCTACTGGTTTATGTCCAAATCCTCATACGACAAATGAATAAACTGTCTGAAAGTTAAAATACCTTCACAAAAGCGCCATCACTTGAGCATCATAAAACCATCCGCTGTCATTCTAAAAGCTCAAAAACATAAAATTCAAATTAAACCGCAATAAAACAGAAGTAATCGTCTGATGTATTACGATCACACTGAGCTGTTAGCATTGATAAAATACATTTAATACCTAAAAATGGTTAGTAATAAGTTTTAGTTTACGTTCGTTTTATCAGGTTTGAAATTTTTGTCGGCGTATCAAAGCATAAAGATCTAATGGTCGCTTATGCGTCACAGTCATACCAATTTTGGACATGGGCTATTGATTTAGCGAAATATGACAGCGGTTATAAAACACATTTAATGAATCTTAAGCAGATAGTCTTTTTAAGCTTGAAGTGACACTCAATCCTTTGGCACAGAACTAACGAATACCATCACTTCCACAGAACTTTTTTTCAAACCTGACACGTGTTTCGAGTTTCGATAACTATGTTAGGATCTTCAGGGGAAGGTTTGGACTGAAACTTCTTAGCGTATGGTATAGTAAACATGAAAAAAATCATAAAAAAGTAAAACAGTTTCTTTTTTTTATTTTTTGTTTGTTATTTTTTTTTGGGTTTTTTCGATCTAAATAGTAACTAGGCTATAGGTTAATATCGAGCCCGGAAATCCATTCCACAGCTGATGGTTTGGCTTGGAGGAAGCCTTTATTGTTGTCTGGATATGCTTTACGGCCACATTCTTGACAGTTTGGCGTTCCGCTCCACAGTCGCATCGTGGGGATTCACGCTTGTTCCATTTAAACTCCACTCCACGCTCCATGCGACGTGCAAATTTTGTTAAGGGTTGATCATTCCTTTCGGTGGAGCTCAAAACCAGGGCGTTCTTGACCAACAGTTAGATTACTGTTCATTTCTTCTGGAGTTTGGGTCGCCCAAATTTTTGCCCATTTAATTGCAGGGTTAAAAACATCAGACTAAAGTTGGAGAGCTGTTGTTTAGTGGTTTTCAGGACCGTAATCTGCGCAAGGAGAGATCAGGCATAATATAACATTTATGCAGTTCTGTATGAGCTAAAATGTTTTTCAGTATAAATTTCTAACAACGTTAAGGTTCAGTTGTCGGAAACTGCTTGTCGTCTTTAAATGCATATTTAAGTTTTGAGTACTTGTCCAAAGCTTAATATAGATACGTTACTTGTGTGGTTGTGTTATACAACCACTATACAGATATTCTGCTGTATATAAGGCCTATGGGCGCCCTTTTCAAATAGTTATGGAATGTTTGGTTCGGAACTTAGGACACTGTTGCGGTAGCCAAACTACATATTTTAAAGATCTTATGTTTAAAAATAAGAGAACATTATCTGAATGGTATCATATTGACATCTGAATTTGCTTTAATTGTCATATGATACATTTGAAACGATCAATGGCGCTCGAGCTAGAGTTGTATGAAAGCATATAATATTTATATAAATACTAAAAGTTTGCTTTTTTTTTGCTCTTCAGAGGGCGGCAGGACTGGCCCGCCCCCTCCCTAGACCTGTAATGGAAAATGGAAAGTGTAATGGAAACACGGAATATTTGTATATGTAAATATTAAAATTTGGTTTGAGAGCTTTTTTTCCTTTTTTTCCCTTCACAAAATTATAGCGCGTGCATCTGGGCTGCACTGCTCCAGGCCCCCCCCCCCCTAGAAGAAATCCTAAATCCGCCCCTGAAAACGATGTATGTACTTAAAGCAAAATTACCTATATTTGGCTTTATGATGACAGAAATATATTATCATTGCTCAATTCAACATTAGTAAACCGGAACCTTAAGTTTGAAATATTACCCCATTCATTACGTTATTAAGCTACCTTCTATTTAATTTTGATCATCATATGATAATTAATTGTTATAGATTAAAAAATCTGCTTACTTAAGAGCTGGCAACAGTGCAAAAATAGCAAGCATGATTGAATCAAAGCGACACTAAGGGCGAATATCTACAACGTTTAATCAACTGAAAGCTTATATAATGGATGAAAAAGAACCAAAAATCCCCATAGTGCGAATTTTGTCAACATCTACTAAACTAAACGCTCACAAAATGAAAAAAAAAGGAAATAAATAGTCTTAAAGCATGTACTTAGACAAGATTAAGCAGCGAAGGGTCGTATACTAGGCTCAAATAGAATGAAAACCTTCCTTAAAGCAACCGCCATATTTTTATCAGATATTTTCTTTTTCCATCTGCCACAATAATGTACATTATTTAACAAAATTCTCGAGAAAAACTTGAAGCGCATATAAAGTCATCGCCTAGTACGCTGATACTTATGATAATATCATCAAAGCATTCCCTCTATAATAAAATGACATCGCCATTTTAAATGTTCGCGTCCTCACATATTGTACTTTCATGCAGAACGTTAGAGATTGTATAAACATGATTCTTGCAATTAGGGTTTTGAATAAAAATTTGTTTTGCCATAAATGGAAAGATCATACATAAGTTTTATAACAAAGTTTCTGTTTTCTTTTTTTTCGCAATAATTCAAAAGTTATATCAAAATAAAAATGGGTTTTTGAATCGAGTACCGAAAACACTCCAACGGCTCCCGAATCCGTGTGACGTCACCATGGCGGTAAGGATGCTCCTTTGACCAACGACGTCCTACTCCGATACTAGATTCTAGATTCCCAGTCAATCGCGAAAATACGTACTAAACTGGTGACTAGTGTATATTTGTTGCAACACAGCCGATGAATGAAGTTTGCAGCTCAAGACGAAATCTACGATCGAAATAAATATGTTTTTGAATGTTTGAAGTTGAAGTCAGATTACAGATTCCAGTAAATAGGTACCTAATCAAATATGTTTCGTTGAAAAGATCTCCTCAATGGAAGGATGGCCCAGTGGTTAGAGAGTCCGCTAGTGGATCTCAAGGTCTTTGGATCGAAACCCAGGCTTTCCAACTTTTTTTTATTTTTTTTATCAAAAAATGTGTGCTTTTGCACCTGTTATGCATATTTTTTCTGGGATCAACATAAATATGTGTTTGAATCAAATTTTGTTAGACATATTACTTGCACTGCAATAAAAAAAGGCCTGGGTTTTGATCCGAAGACCCTGAGATCCACTAGCGGACTCTCTAACCACTGGGCCATCCTTCGATTGAGGAGATCTTTTCAAAGAAACATATTTGATTAGGTGCTTACTTACTGGAATATGTAATCTGACTTCAACTTCAAACATTCAAAAACATATTTATTTCGATCGTAGACTTCGTCTCGAGCTGCAAACTTCATTCTACGACTGTATTGCAACAAATATACACTAGTTACCAGTTTAGCAGTACGTATTTTCGCGATTGGCTGGGAATCTAGAATCTAGTATCGGAGTAGGACGTCGTTGGTCAAAGGAGCATCCTTATCGGTGACGTCACACGGGTCCGGGAGCCGTCGACGTATTTTCGGTACTCGACTCAAAAGCCCATTTTTATTTTGATATAACTTTTGAATTATTGCGAAAAAAAAAGAAAACAAAAACAGTTTTCATATAAAACATATATGATCTTTCCATTTATCACAAAAAGAGTACTTTTTTGTTAATTCAAAACCTCAATTATTATATTGTTTAACTCTGCGACATTATAGAATTAAGAGATATGATATGTATATACGACATTCTTATAGTAATTTATTTAGTGTCTCCTGAAGCAACTACCATGTTGATTAATTTGTTGTATAAGGCAGTTCCAGAGGGCATTTATACAACAGTTCTATAAATATTGTTAAAGTGTGTCTATACATATTTTATAAGGGTCATATAGCTTCACTTTGCAGGCCTTATATTGTGAAAACATTGTATAAAAATGAGCCCTTTTTGGTTGTATAGGTGTCATTTTAGGGTTTAAAAACCGCTTATAGAATAAGTTGATTTTCTCAGTTTTTATTCTACGTATAAGTATAGAATGCTTATAAATATGCCTTTGCTTGCTAGGAATACTTCTTCGTCTTAGTGAATACTTTTACACTGACCCTCGTACACATGCGATTGTGCATGTTGTGATCCGAACGCGTGTCAGCGCATGCAAATTTATTATTGACTGGATGGATAACTCTCAGTTATCTATGACCATTACGGGACATTAAAGTTGTACGTTTTGATTTATCTCCATCTCTACAGACACCGATACTTTACAAATGTCGTATGTAATGTTTTTTTTCCTTTCGGAACCTGAAAGCGGCAGCAAGCCACGCGAGTGATTCGCTTTTTATGGATCTCTAGAAGCAATTTGTATCCAACGATTGCGCCTTTTTAGCTGATGTTGGAACTGCAGACAGTTTGTGGTCAAGGCACTCGGAATATTTACTTACCTATAGCGTGACGTAAGAGGATAGTCACAGAAATACAGTGCATTTCGATTGAATCTATCCACTTTAAATAGCTGTGTACAAGGGAAAATGTAAAAATAACTAAAAAATGGAGTCAAGTGGATTGGCTCAGTACTACCTACTACCCGTACCGAACATTGATATCATTTTATTATTTTCCTTTTGCATGAAGCTATAGTCTGACATCCCCTTGCAACCAAGTCATCGCCCGCCTGCCCCAGTGGCGCTTCTAGGAAGTTTGTCTGGGGAGGGGGGGTAGTTACTTTATGGATAATGTAGAGGGCGCCGCCAAGGAGAGGGGGGGGGGAGGGTACAATATATATCTTGTCAAATGAAGATATAATACGGTAAGAGCTGAATATTTATGAAATTAATATTTTTCAGCCGCAAAGATCAAATTAAACATTTCACAGGTATTTTCCATTTTTTATTATAAGGAAAATTAACAAAACAAAACACATAACAAAATCACACTTATTATAAATAAGGTTAACAGAAAAATATATTTAAAGGAATAAACATAAACAGTTAAATTTCAATGTATCTTATTGCATCTTATTTTTAATTAATAAGTTTTGTTCCGTGTTCTGGGGGGGAGGCGGTGATTACCCCCTCTACCCGCCCCCCTTGGAAGCGCCCTTGGCTGCCCTCAAAAAACATCCAACACAAAAACTGGAACTGGAACGACACAATTTTTATTCTGCGAGCTTCACCTGGATGAAATAAAACGACCTGGAACCCCAAAACGCCTGAAAACCAAGTTTGAGCTGTTTTTATATTTTTAGCTGTTTTGATGTTGCTGCGCCGCCACTGACCCGATTTCTAAAAACCATAAGCATTTTCTATCCTCGCCACGGTAATAATACTGTGTCGAAATTTTATTAAAATCAATTTCAGGTTACACAATACAGAACCATGTAAAGCAATACTAGTATGTAACATACATCAGAAAAAAATCGTCCCTTAGTTCCTGTAATAAGCAAGGCAATGTTTCGATGGGCCTTAAAAGGTATATTATGTCACTAGGTTCTTTTTCCACAGGTCAATGCCTATTATCCAAACAAAAACTTTTTCAATTTTGCAATCCTCCACCCCCCAACCACCCCAATTTCACCCCTCATCCACCCCAATTTTACCCCCCCCAAAAAAGAAAATGAAAAATGATCAGGAGCCCCCAATACGCCTAAAAACGAAGTTTGAACAGTTCTTATATTTCTAGTTTTTTTATTGTTGCTGCGCCGCCACTGTCGATTTCTAAAAACTGTACGAGTTTTCCATCCTTGAAACGGTAATAATACTGTGGCAAAGCTTCATTGAAATCAGTTGCATAATTGCCATGCTACTCAACACAGAACGATCTAAGGCAATATTCGTATGTATTTATATCAGAAAATTCCAAGTCCTTCGGTTTCTGTAGAAGGCACGGCAATGTTCGGATGGACCTAAAAAAAGGGTATTATGCCAGTAGGACTCTCTTTCACAGGTCAATAGACAGCCTATTATGAATACAACAAATTTGTGAGTTTTACAACCCCCCACCCCCCAACCACCACACTTTCACCCCCACCAAGAAAGTAGAAAATAATCAGGAACTCCTAATACGCCTAAAAACGAAGTTGAGGAATATTTAATTTTTTGGTTTTTTGTTAATTACTCCGCCGCCAATGCACCGATTTTCAAAATTTTAGCAGTATTACCTACTAGGACCCCTCGTTGAAATTATTTAGGCATTTCTGTTTGTACCTAAGACAATCAAATATTCATGTTGATAATATTGTCACAGTGTTGTAAATATGCTCTTTAAAAATATTTGAAACAGTTTTGTGTAAAAGCTATATTTTTGCTTCTGTATAGGTCGCTCTTTTTAATAAATGATATTATTGCTATGGTTACAAAAATCCAATTTGTTTACAATATTTCGCCATTAACTGTATCCTCTTGATTTTTTCACCAATATGAGGTAAAGCTAGCCACCTACTACCAACTGCTGTTTAGGTGTGAACAGCCTATACGAAATGACGCTACGCTTCGCAAATCATAATAATGGGCGAGGCGAGAATGGGCCACTCTAGACTACAAACTCTACCAAGAGGAATTTACAATGATTTTGGCCACAACCAAATCGCAGAATATGTGGGGCATACCATAACGGATGCTACAAAGGACCTCATAACTGCGGAATATATCTTCAACAAGAGATTAGAGACTATAATTAGAGATCGAGAACTCTGTGAAGTAAACAATCTGCAACGGGAAACAGTCTGGTATACGGATGGATCAAAGACCGAGCAGGGCACAGGAGCGGGAATCTTTGGAGGAGGAACAGCATTCCGCATCGGTATTTCAGTTACAGATGTACGCCATCCTGCATTGTACAAGGATAAACAATGAGCGATCCTACAAAAACAAGAAGATCGCGATACTTACAGACAGTTACGCCACACTTAGGGCATTAGGAGGTACCAAAGTTACGTCAGCGCTAGTCTGGGAATGCGTACAAGAACTGGGAAGGCTGACTGAATACAACAAAGCAATTTTGGAGTGGGTGCTAGGACACTCAGGCATAAGTGACAATGAAAAGGCGGATGAGTTAGTGACACTAGGCTCGTCTGCTCTATACATTGGAGCAGAACCCGCCCTGGGGGTGCCAAAAAGCGCAATCAGACACCAGGTCGTAGAATGGATGAAACATCAGCACAAGAAGCAGTGGATCTTGTTGCCGGGATATGCTCATGATAAATCATTCATAAAAGCTCCATGCAATAAAAAAGCTAAACACTGCTCTTTTTGAGTAGAAGTCAGCTTCGAATAACTCCTCCTCACAGGACATTGTGGCCTGAAGGAAGTGATAGAGGAACTGAGGCAGCCCTACATGTGCTCTGTGGGTGCGAAGCGCTAGATCACAAGAGACAACATCTCTTTGGGAAGGCTAAGGCTAGTACAGCTTAGCACCAAGACCAGTAGGAAAACTGCATAAACTTATCCAGGGATCCAGATGCTGAAGTGGATACTGTAAATGAGGGGGAGTTATAATACAATAGGTCTTAAGGCTCCAGAATTGACGGGAACAGTATGGTCGGACGGCTCCTAAAAAAAAACGGTCCATCATAGATGACATCTGTTAAATTTCAGAATTGCCACGTACACTAAATTTAAATAATGCACGCCTATTAAGACACCTTTGTAACATCAATGCTTATAATTTTGTCTGGGGCTGTACTTGGCTTGAAGTGTAATTAAGCTATGTCCCGTTGGCGTGAATAATTGCTCATTTGAAGCTGAAAATCTGACTCGAGGTAGCGAAAGCGCCCGTGGAGTAAATAAGATATATACATTTTCGAAAGTACCATTTATTTTATTGGCCATTTTCACTGGGAACGATTGCATCATGCTCTATACAGGCGCGTTGTTTATCTCTGTACCCGATTAATAACGTGTGCATCCCTGACCTACCTTTTCTGGCGGTTCACTGCACATAGCAGGTACGTGGGGTGCTCGAAAAATTCTGTCAAGTAGCTTAACTCGAGTTATATAGAAGTCATATGTAGTTGAGCTGAAAAGTCCGTAAGCGAACATATATTCCCTATGAATTTGCGGTTCTTGGGTTTTTAGACCGGCGTCGTTTAGCGTTAAAGCTTGTCGTTTCGCCACCATGAGTGGATGGCATGTTCAGAAGAATTTTTTAGACGTCGCCGAAGTGAAACAGCTTCTGAAGATGCCATCCACTCGCGGTGGCGAAACGTCAAGCTTTAACGCTAAACGACGCCGGCCTAAAAACCCAAGAACCGCAAATTCATTGGACGATGGCCGCAAAGCCTTACACTCCCTATGTTTTTCTATTGTCAATAGACTATTGAATTTAGTTTTATTATTCAATATAGGTACCTAGTTGTCTTCGAGAGAAATACAACCATTATAGCGGTCACTCAATTTTTCTGTACCACTTTTATCGCACGATTTGACTCAATATAGATCGCAGATTCGGCAATTATCGTTTAGCTCTCTCTGAAGAGAGCTTATGCAGAGCCTCTGTCTGTCCGTCCGTCCGTCTGTCCATATAAAAAAGATAGCCAAAACTACAAATGCTAGAGAAAAACTAAATACAGATTCGGAATCAGCATGAAGAAACTAGTCCGGGAAGAATCCGGTTTTGTCAATATCGCTTCCGGTTAAAAAAAAACAGAGAGCGCCCTTTGAATTTACTCAAGTAAATTATTTCCTACTTTTTTAATAATGGTCCTAAATTATCTTCTAGCAAGCATTCCTTTCAGGTCAACAAACGAGAAAATAAGTTATGATACAGGGTGTTTATTTGAAAACTTCCTACCACGGATTTAATGAAAACCACCGATTAAAAGGAGAAACGCCGAGACAGCTGCTGTTCCATTACCCAGTGACTATTCCTCTCACCGTGAGATAAGCAATCACTGGGTCCGCGAATCGTGCGCTCTAAGTTGACGAAAGCACCCAAGGATGACTGCCTTTTGCATTCTGGCGGCTAAGATGTGCACCGCTGCACGGCATACCGGCATTGCGCACAGTGTAGAGAGCAGCGTTTTCTTCATTCTATCTGGGGATCCAATGAGCGTAACCAGCAGACTTACAGTGTTGTCTTGCCAGAACCTGCGAAGTTATCCGAGCAACTCCTGATATTTGGTCCACAAATTAAGATACATAAAGATTTTTCCAATTTAAAAAAATGAATCGACTGATTTAACAAAAATCAAACGTCAAAATAAAGGACTTTGACATACCTTTGAAGCAAGCTGTTACTCGATACCCCTGGGCATTTAAAATTTTTAATGGGATGATTCTGAGGGACAGAGGGAACAAGAGGGTGAAGTAATTTTTAGTTAAAAAGTTGTTTTCCCTGACAAATACGTTGACGTGTTTTCGCATTTTTAACTTCCCCTTAACGATATATCACACGTCAATTTTTTTTTTTGAAATATAGGATAAAGAAATTAAATAGGTTGAAATACTCAAATGTCATTAACTGCTGTATTTGTGCACTGAATTGTTTGATATGGTAAAACAAGAACAGGGGATGAACAACCACTTGAGTCGGGCAAGTACCTAAACCGAGGTCTACCTCCCTCGTTCAATGTCCACATTTTTACTTCCCACACCGATAGGTGAGGGGAGTACTGTGATCGTGAAAATTTTCGATTTTGAGATAATACGTTTTTGGGCGTTTTATGATGTGTACATAACGAAAATCCACGTCACTCATTCCCGTCGGTCTGTCTGTCTGTCGATCTGTCTGTCTGTCTGCCTGCCTGTCTGTCTGTCTGTCTGTCTGTCGCGTTCTTCTAGCCTCGTAATCTCAGTAACCGCTGCATGGATTTTGATGAAATTTGGGCAGCAATATGCTGTGAGGTCGTAGTAGGTAATGCTGCTATAATTTTGAAAATCGGTGCATTGGCGGCGGAGTAATTAGCAAAAAACGAAAAATTTCAAATATTCCCCAAACTTCGTTTTTAGGCGTTTTAGGTGCTCCTGATCATTTTCTACTTTTTTTGGGTGGGGGTGAAATTTGGGGTGGTTGGGGGGTTGTAAAATTGAAAAATTTGTTGCTTCCTTAATAGACTGCCCACTGACCTTTGAAGAAAGACCTAGTGACATAAATAATTTTTTTTTGTCCATCCGAACATTGCCTTACCTATTACAGAAACCAAAGGACTTAATTTTTTCTGGTGTAAACATACGAGTATTGCTTTAGATCGTTCTATATTGTGTAACGAGGAAACGGTTAAATTGATTTTAATGCAATTTTGACACAGTATTACCACCGTAGTGAGGATGGAAGATGCGTATGGTTTTTATAAATCGTGCGAGTGGCGGTACTGAAATAATAAAAATAACTAAAAGTATAAAAACAGCTCAAACTTCGTTTTTAAGCGTTTTAGAAGTTCCTGATCAGTTTCTGCGTTTTTTTTGGGTGGGGGTGAAGTTGGGGTGGTTAGGGGGTGGAGGTTGTAAAACTGAAAAGTCTGTAGTATTGATAATAGGTTGTCCATTGACCTGTGATACATAAGGCATAAGACAATTTTAGAGGGAGGGCTGCCAATGATTTGGTTGCAAGGGGATTTCAGACTACAGCTTCATGCAAGGGAAAAGCAATAAAATGGTATCATTATTATGTGTGGGAAGTACTGAGTCAATCAACTTGACTTAATTTTTTCTTTTAATCAGTGGTTTTCGAAAAATCCGTGGTGAAAAGTTCTCAAATAAAGACCCTGTATATTTATCAGCACTCTGTCCAAATTCCACCGAGTTTGCCAAAGCAGGTTCAATAAATCTTGTTAAAATGTACAGTTTAACTGGATCAAAGTGTAAACATTCCGTGGCGACACTCGATAAATACGTCAAAAATTTTGAGTCATCATCAGGTGTGCCTTGCGAAAAAATGGTAGCGTGCAGCGTACTAATGGACATTCCACATAAATAATGCCGATATGCAGATGAAGCCAAGATCATTTTAAAAATACGAATGAACAAACATTGTATCGTTAATAACAATGACATAGTGACATAATTTTAAAAGACTTGTTTACACTAAACACAGAATATGTATATCGATTGATAAAAATACCGAGAAAATGGGAATGTTGACTGATGATAAAAAGTGGTGCATGTCTAGAGAACATCTTGAAAATAACGCGTCAAGTAGTATTACTCGGTGTTTCCCATTTGCTTCTATGCCTAAGGACTGTATGACACGATACTAAATTTACTATCAAATTCCATATCAAATTTAATCGCAAACTTGTTATGAATTTTCTTAACAAAAATGGTATCACAAAGCGTAGAGAATTTGAAACTGTATGATACCATCTCAAATTTAGTATTAAATTTGAGCCAATCGCAAGCGCAGTTGAAACTAAATAGGATAGTCATCATCATAGTCACAATGTCTTAACAGACATGTTGTGGACTCGTAAAATGCATTTACACATTTTACGAGTTTCTCTTGGGATATCTTTAAGATCTTTAATGCAGTAGTTTCCCATTCTGCATCCTCATGCCGTTGACCAGATGGTATCTACTGGTTCATCCGCCTTTAGGGGCAATTTCTCACCCCAAGGACAAGAAGGTGTCCTGACTCTTCTCAACTCGTCCACCCGAAGCTGTTGGTTGAGAAGAGGTTACTGCTTATACCGACAGTAGTTCGGTGTTCCTTTTAGTCGCCTTTTACGACGCGCAGGATATACGATGGGAGATATTCTAACCCGCCCCGACACGGGCAAAAAATAGGATAGTAGGCGGCAGACAAAATCTGCCTGTGCGCCATCTGGTACCGAAAGGTAACGGCAAACAAAAGAAAGTCGCAGCTAAACAGCAGCAGACTTCTTGGTGGAACGCCACGGCGCGTTCGCTTGGCCTGACCAGAAGAGCGCGGTTCCATATGCCAACTGCATATGAGTGTGGATATACGAGGGTTGCTCTATATCTCCGTCAATCCACCAGTACGCAGACAGCCGTTTCATGCTTATTAGCGATCATCAGTGCACCATAGGTTGATTGCTTTGACAGATCTACCCCGAAAATGTTATGAAGCGCACGATATGGTATTATTATTTTTTATGGTCAGCCTCCCGCAAAGGCTGAAACCATATGGCGCTGTAGAAGCGCTGCGAGAGGATACCTTTCTGTGCACGTTAGATTTGACATGCTGCAGGTTGTAGCCGGCGGGAAACAAATTCCCCGGCAGTTGATTCCACAGCGTCGAAGTTCTCAAAAAGAAGAAATTCTGGAGGAGTTCGGGGAGAAGGGACCTCGACCTAATAAGGATGAGCTCGCAGAGCCTCTCGAGTGTTTCTCGTTTGAACGGCCTTGGGTGTTATTATCTAAGAGAGTTCACTCGAACGTCTACGGTGATAGAATCTGTAAAACAGGAACAGGTCAACCACCCTTCCTCGATGTTTCAGGCTGCAGGAATCCTTTGCGAGGTTAGGCGTATCGATTAGTCTAATTGCTCTCTTCTGGATAGTGACCAGAAGCTTTAGAGAGTGCTTCGGCGCGCATCCTCACACCTGGGAGCAATAGTCCAACGATGGTCGGATCTGTACCTTGTGGAGCAGCACTGGCGTCTACAGTTTCCTACAGCGGAACAAAACTCTAAGCTTCTGGGATTCCGTTTTAGCAATACTGACGACGAGGTCGTACCAGGACATGTTATTGTTGATGTTGATCCCCAAAAACTTGAGGGAAGGTGACTGAGTTGGTAAGCCAACTTGAGACTTCTTTGTCAGTGTCACTGCCGGAGTTTTCTGTACGTCAAACTGTACTTTATGTACTAATCCCCACTTGACAATTGTTTTGATGTCTACATTGAACTGTGAGGCATGTTGCTGTCGCCGACGTACCGTCTCCTAGGATGATAGTGGCTTGCCTGGTTCCATGCACGAAATTAATATACTGTCGTCTACGAAGCTGCAGGCAGGGTTGGGCGACGTCGACAATGTCATGTCCACAATTCAGTTGTCTACGCGTCAACTATGGATGACGTTATAAGTGTCGACAATGTCAACAATTGGTTCAGTACAAAAGCTGTAGCTACAGTTCGTTCGTTTGAACATGTTTTAACGAAAAAAATAGACAAATGTTTAGTGAAACTATAAGATCTTTGACATGGTGAAATAGCTACTGTCGATCATCCTCTTCTTCTTCTATGTCACCAGGATTGAACGCTGAATCAGCTCCAAAATTGCCCCCATTGTTTTCACCTTGAAGAGCAAAATATGAATGGACCAGCATTTTTGAATGCTTAAAGGATAGTGTGGTTCCAAGAGGCGTGCGAATATGTCCACAGTTTGAGAGCAATCGCTCAAGTTGGGCAGAAGGAGCTGCGATTTTAGTAACCTTCCTAATACCGGGCACTCAATTTGAGCCATCCCCCAAAATATCAAAGGCTTGCATACGTTTTTTTCAAAAAGAGTAGCAAATATTCCTGAAAAACTGTTAGTCGTCAGTCTCACAAGAAAGAAAAGACAAGTTTTAGTGGAGGTACTGACGCATTTTAATGGTTTCAATGTAACGTCCAGTAAGCTCAGTGATGATTTTTAAGAATAAGTCAAATACGTTACATTTTCTAGTATTGAATTCATCTCACTCCTCTATGCCTTGGTTGTCAAGCTGTCTAAAGAGAAATGAATTTATTTTGGCAGTGTGAGCAGACGTTATTATCATAATATGTAGGTTGTATATAATATACAATTCACGATCTAATACAGTCAAAACAAGTGACCGTAGCAGTCAGATAATTAACAAACCTAACCTCAAACCTGCAACAATTGTTGACATTGTCGACATTGTTGACATTGTCGACGGATTGTCGACACGTCGATGCCGACAATAAAAGTCGACGCGTCGACGCCCAACTCTGGCTGTAGGTTGGATTGGATATTACATCCAGCAGCTTGTTAATGTAGGGTAGAAACAGTGTAGGGGATTATTAGGTCACACCGAAGACGACGATCAGAAAAAAGTAAGACAGAATTTACTTGAGTAAATTCAAACGGCGCTCTCACTGTGGAACCGGAAGCGATATTGACAAAACCGGCTTTTACCGAACTAGTTTTTTCATGCCGATTCCGTATTTAGTTTTTCTCTAGCACTTGCAGTTCTGGCTATCTTTTGTACACGGACCCACTGACAGACAGAGGCTCTGCATAAGCTCCCTTCAGTGAGAGTTAAAAGGAGTAAGACCAACAATCTTAAGCCGGTCTATGTAATCAGGGCGCACGGCGCCGGCGCACCATTTCCCATGATGTTATTATTATACCATTTTGCCTGCTACCTGTGTGGGGGCGGGTTAAAATATCTCCTATCGTATATCCTGCGAGACATAAAAGGCGACTGAAGGGAACCGAACTACTGTCGGTATAAACAGTAACCTCTTCTCAACCTACAGCTTTGGGTGGACGAGTTGAGAAGAGTCAAGACACCTTCTTGTCCTTGGGGTGAGAAATTGCCCCTAAAGGCGGATGAATCAGTAGATACCATCTGGTCAACGGCACGAGGATGCAGAAAGCAAATGGGAAACTACTGCATTAAAGATCTCAAAGATATCCCAAGAGAAACTCGCAAAATTAGTAAATGCATTTTACGAGTTCACAACATGTCTGTTAAGACATTGTGACTATGATGATGATGATTCTGTCTGCATCATAGCGCCAAAGCAATTAGCTTTACACCGTGGTTGTGCTTCACCTTCTGACACGTTTCAGCTTGGATAATTGAAAAATATGATTAGGAAACCGTTTTAATTCCATTATGGCATCGTTCTAATCCAGTTTGAATCTACTTAACGGTCGATATTATTAATGCATCCTGCAGTCACGAGTTTGCCGGTTGTTCCTTCCAACAGCGAATCGCGATTTCCATTCAAATAAACGAGCTCGTTTGCATGAACAGAAAAATTTGCGATTCATTTCTATGGGCCGAGCGAACCTCCAGACCAAGAACGGTTAACGATAAGAGGAGGACGTATATCAGTCGTCTAAATGCAAAACCCGACAAGTCCACGGTAACAAATTTTACAGAAATCAAGAAAAACAGATCAAAGTCTTATTATGAGCGAAAATAATACTAAATCGAGAGTATGATAATAAACGATGTTTTAGGATGTTAGGTCCTAACGCCCCAAAACCTAGGACATATGGTTTTTCTAAAATCTGACTTTTAAGTTTGGACACGTCGGGTTTTGCATGTTAGGAACTGTGACATGTCGTGTTTTGACTGCTATTTTTGTGGAATCGGATCAAAATAAATGAAACACTTATCAATTTGGATTATTTTACTGAATACAATTCATCACAACGTATTTTCAGCGACTGGATAAAACAAAAACACACAACGGTCAGAATACCTCCTGTGATCGACTATTGACTCCTGTGGACATATCGGTGTTTGAAATAAAACACCGCTTGGACTTGTCGGTGTTTGCACCTAAGTCTAGTTTTCTTAGCCAAATATCTCATGTCTAAAGTCGGGAGTTGTAAGCGAAAAATGTAGAAAATGGTAGCGCTTCAAATAATGAACAAAATAGTATATAAAACTCTATTTTGAAAAATTTGTGACTTGTCGGGTTTTGCATTTAGACGACTGATATCCGATTGACATTTCATTTACGCCGAGTTAGAACCAGGTTGGGGGTTGGGCAACAGGCCGCTAGTCTATGGGTAGGATGAGATGATGCCATCAGTTGACAGTACTGCCTGTTTTTTGCCAGAGCATTGACAGTATGCTAATAAAGCTACAGGCATTGATGCTATTTCTTCCGAAACGTTAAATTGATTGGGTGAAGACGGCATCTCTCTTTTACATAATATATGTAAGAGTGTCTGGTCCTCCAGTGTTTGGCCAGATGAATGGTGCACATATATTTTTGTTCCACTTCATAAAAAGGGATCTCCAAGAAATCCAGACAATTTTCGCCTACTTTTGTTAATCTCTCATGCAAGTAAGGTTCTACTATATATTTTACAATCTCGTTTGGAGGCTTTTATTGGCTGGCAAGTTTCTCAGGCGCAGGCAGGCAGAGAGCATTATTTTCCAGTTTTTATCTGCTTTGTGGACTATTCTAAGGCGTTTGATAACGTAAAGTGGCCTAAACTGTGGGAAATCCTCATCTCTATGGGAGTTCCTTATCACCTAGTGTTTCTCATACAACAACTCTACGAGTCTAATTTGGCTCGTGTAAGAATTGATGGTAATCTGTCTGGTCAAACTGCAACCAGACAAAGAGTTCATGAGGGATGTGTATTATGTTCGATGTTATTTAACATTTACTCTGAATGTGTGATGAGACAGGTATTGGACAACTGGAATGGCGGTATAACTATTGGCAGAAGCAAAATATCCAACTTAAGATCTGCTGACGATACAACCCTTATTGCTGCTTTTCAGGAAGGACTAGTAGCTCTATTAAACATCTTAGAACAACACAGTGCAGTGTATGGTCTTGGTATTAACTACAATAAGACCAAGGTTATGATCGTAGATAGAGAGCATGATGATCATCGAGCAATAAAGTCAGTAGGCCGTTGTGAGTAGTTCAAAGTTTTGTGTACCTTTGATCAAAAATTCGGGTAGCTGTGAAAATGAGATTCAACGGCGCATTCAACAGGCACGGGTAGCCATGACAAAGCTTACTAAAATATGGCGTGACCATAACATCACTAAAGCTACCAAAATGTCGCTGGCTCAGTCTCTTTGTTCTCCATATTTTTGTATGCCTCGGAAACTTGGACTTTCAAAAAGGCAGATCGAGCTCGCATAGATGCCTTTGAAATGTGGACCTGGAGGAGAATGCTGAGAGTTCCTTATACCGCCCATCGAACTAAAGTTTCCATATTGGATGAGCTCGGTAATCCAAAGAGACTATCCTCCATTGTGTCGACGAGAATGCTTACATTATTCGGACATATTCACAGAAGAGATAATATGGAGAGACTTGTAGTTCAGGGTCACGCCCAGAGTGGGCGGTGCCGTGGCCGTACCCCTACACGCTGGGTGGATACGACCAAACAGTTTCTGGATATGTACATCAAGAGCGCCACTGAACTGACAGTAAATCGCGAACGATGGCGAGCTACATTTCTCAAAACTATTGATAATATTCTCATCGGCAATACCGTAGCTCCGACTTAATGCATTTTACAAGTTCACAACATGTCTGTTAAGACATTGTGACTATGATGATGACAGTATGAGTTTGATTTGCTGTATGTTTTGCCAACTATTTTCCATTATGACGTGATTCCGCCCGGACATGTCCGGGATTTTCCGGACGAATGGTCACCCTATCTATGGGTCATTCTTCTTATTAAGCTATCAACTCCACCCAAAGTAATTGAAAATCCTGGCGAATGCCGTGTTGTTGCACTTTACATATCGAAAGCCTTCGACAGAGTGTGGCATGAGGGACTTCTGGTCAAGCTTGCTGCTTATGGACTACCACCTGGTCTGCGCCATTGGCTGAATAGCTTTTTTTGAACGACTGATTCTGCTGTATTCGAAGGCTGTTCACCAGACGTGTTTTCATTAAATGCCGGTTCCTCAGGGATCTGTCCTATCCCTTACATTGTTTCTGCTGTACATCAACGAGCTGCTGGAAATAACATCCAAGCTCTCCTTGAGTAGGACTCAGCTCCGAATAATGACGGGTCTCCTCACAGGACATTGTGGCCTAAAGGAACACCCGAATAAAATGGGACTCTACAATGGAGACCTCAACTGCAGACTGTGTGGGATAGGAACTGAGTCAGCCCTACATGTGGTCTGGAGTGCGAAGCGCTAGATTACAAGAAACAACAGCTCTTTGAGAAGACCAAGCTAGAACCAATGGAGTACAGCTCAGCACCAGGACCGGTAGGCAAACTACATAAACTTATGCAGGGATCTAGATTGCTGGAGTGGATACTGTAAATGAGAGGAGTAATAATATAATAGGCCTTAAGGCTTAAGTATTGACGGGGACATTAAGGTCGGACAGCTCCTGAAAAAAAATATATAGCTTCGCAGACGACAATACATTTATATCATGCATGAACCATCAAAACAATTGTCAAGTGAGGATTAGTAAATAAAGTACAGTTTAACGTACAAGAAACTCAGGCAACAACACTGACGAAGAAGTCTTACGTTAGCTTATCAACTGTGGAAATGGAGGGGCACCCAATAGTCGAATCTCCTTCCGTCAAGCTTTAGAGGATCAACATTAACATGTCCTGGCACGACCACGTCATCAGTATTGCTGAAACGGCACTCCAGAAGCTTGAAGTTTTGTTCCGCTGTAGGAAGCTGTATACTCCAGAGCAACTGCTGCTGCTCTTTAAGGCATAGATAGATAGATAGATTAATCTTTATTCTTTTGACCATCACAGATGTTATAGAACATGTCAAAAAGTCAGGTTTACATTTATTAAAGAAAATAACAATAATTATATAATATTATGATTATAAGTGAGGATCGCTCTCACGATGTCAATCAAAATGTATTCGAATAGATGAATATAATTATGATATGAGTAAAAAACATCATAAAACACTTAACACTTGATGTACACGAAACTAAAAACAACAAAAAAAAACAGAAAAATGTAAAACTTATACATGTCAAAGTTAGGTTTACATATCTCGAAAAAATTGCAACGATTATATAATATTGTGATAAAAAGTGAGGATTGCACTCACGATGTAAATAAAATGTCTTGAAATAGATAGTATTTGATACGAGTAAAAAAAATTCATCGTAAAACACTTAACACCTGATATGCACAAAATCAACAACCACAACAAAAACACAAACATTTAAAACTTGTACATGTATCTACTCATAAAAAAATTATTAAAGAATTAGAATGTCTCCAAGATACTCAGCGGTGGAGTTGTATGCTTTCCCAATTAAAAATAATTTCAACTCTAGTTTAAACCTACTCTCAGACATGTTTCTGAAACGGTTAGGTAATCTGTTATACAATTTGCTTTGGACTATTTTCTGTGATAGCAAGTCTATGAGAAGGAACAATTAATGTATTACTATTTCGTGTTGCGTACCTAGTTGTTATGACAGTTAAGCCTGCAGAAGTTGTCAATATTTAGCTTCACATACATCAGTAGCTCTAAATTTATAATGATGGCAGAGTCATGATACCTAGCTGCGAAAATATTTGTTTGCAGCTAGTTCCGTTATTGACGCCAGCAATCAACCTCACCACCTTCTTTTGCATAACAAAAATTCTCCTTGCTTGACTACTTGCTCCCCAAATGGCTATAGCATACGATAGAGTTGACTGAAAAAATGCATAGTAATATGTCATCAGAAAATCTTTATCAATGATGAACCGTAACTGGCCGATGCAATAAGATACTGATGCCAGGATGCCAGTTTTTTGCAGACCACTTACAGTTGGCCATAATGTGGACACCTAGAAATTTAGCTGTCTCTACCTGTGCTATTGACCCATTAATAGATCTGACTAACAAACTATGGTTAGACCTGTTGCGCCTACATTCAAAGTTTAAAAAAGTTGTTTTGCTTTGGTTCAGTACAAGGTCGTTGTCAATAAACCACTGCTCAACTCTCAGTAATTCGTTGGTTGCTTTTGATGTCACCGTTGTCAGATCTTCTCCTTCAATAACTAATGACGTATCATCAGCATACATGACATATTTATTACTGCAAAAGTCATTTACGAATATGATATATAAGGGCCAAGAATTGAACCTTGTGGTATGCCTATATTAGTTCGAAGTTTTTGCGATCTTACTGACTCAACTTCAACATATTGTTTTCTGTTAGCCAGATAGTCTTCAAACCATTTAAGAGGAAGTCCTCTTATACCATACATTTCAAGTTTTCTTAAAAGTATTTCATGGTCCACTAAATCAAAAGCTTTGCTTAGATCAATAAAAATTCCTAAACATTTATTACCCTTATCAAGCTCATCAAATAACATATTAATGAAATGTATTACTGCTTTGCCCGTTGATCTTCCATTTAGAAAACCAAATTGATAGTCTTTAAATAAATTATATTTGTCAAAAAATTGTACTATCGACTTAGCCACATATTTTTCAAATATTTTAGTGAAAGGACTTAATAAAGAAATGGGACCATCGTTGGAGTATTGCTCCTATGTGTGGGGATGCGCTCCAAACACTTTCTAAAGCTTTTAGACACTATCCGGAAAGCAATTAGATGCGCCTAACCTCACAAAGGACCTTCACAGCCTGTAACATTGAAGAAGGGTGGCTGACCTGTCCCTGTTTTATACAACAATTTTTCATGACGAATCTATTTTCACAACGTTATGTTGGGTACACGTTTGTTATTTTGATAACTCTTGGTGTGGTTTTCCTGGAAATAAATAAATCATTTTTCATGCCCGAACGAGCCGCTGTTTGATTTGCATAATATTCGCAGGTTGTTTTTGTTCAACTAACCCACAGTTACTCCTCAGAATTTATAAATAACGATTTTGCTCATCTTCCAAAAGGTCATTATTTTCCATGTCGTTTTATTAACTACAAAACGCATTGTTAACGATACCCCGAGGAGAATTTCTCAAAGCAAATATCTGTTAATTGGCATTCAACCTCACATAATAATAAATGATCTCAAAAGTAGCCCGAAGCGGAATTTCATGCTAGAGATAACCTATGCCTGATATAACACCAGAGTGTGATATCATATGTGCTGCATTTACACACCTTTTTGCCTTGGCCTTCTTGATTCTATGAATGAAATGCTGACGTATGGTGACATATGCTAGTTATTTATAAAACGTTCACTGTGTAGTAAACATGGTAGGGTCTCTAGTTTTACATACAGCGTATTCATTTATCGAAAACCCTGATTAAAAAAAATCGAGAAAGATTTGAGCTCACTACTTTCGGGGCAGCCTCTGGCTGTCTAAAAAGGTTTTTATTGATTTGTTTTTCAGGGTTTATTTAGGTTCCTGACATCTAACGTTGTGAAGTAGTTCAAAGTTTTGTGCACCTCGGTTCTTTGATCGACAATTCGGGTAGCTGTAAAAATGAGATTCGACGGCGCATTCAACAGGCGCGTATGGCCATGACAAAGCTTACTAAAATATGGCGTGACCATAACATCACTAAAGCTATCAAAATGTTGCTGGTTCAGTCTCTTGTGTTCTCCATATTTTTGTGTGCCTTGGAAACTTGGACTGTTAAAAAGGCAGATCGAGCTCGCATAGATGCTTTTGAAATGTGGACATGGAGGAAAATGCTGAGAGTTCCTTATACCGTCCATCGAACTAACGTTTCCATACTGGATTAGCTCGGCAATCCAAAGAGACTATCCTCCATTGTGTCGACGAGAATGCTTACATTCTTCGGACATATTCAGAGAGGCGATAATATGGAAAAACTTGTAATTCAGGGTTACGCCCCGAGTGGGCGGCGCCGTGGCCGTTCCCCTACACGCTGGGTGGATACGACGAAACAGTTGCTGAATAGGAATACCTATCAAGAGCCCCACTGAACTGACAGCAAATCGGTGGATACGACGAAACAGTTGCTGGATAGGAGTACCTATCAAGAGCCCCACTGAACTGACAGCAAATCGCGAACGATGGCGAGCCACAGTTCTCATAACTATTGATAATATTCGTATCCGACTTAATGCATTTCACGAGTTCACAACATGTCTGTTAAGACATTGTGACTATGATGATGACTTCTAACTCAATGGCTATCATGTCTGCTTGGAAGATTGTGGTATACATCTATACATCCTAGAGTTTTTTGATTTGTATCAGCTACACCTGCTCCTGTTCCCAGTTCCCATTCGTCTTTTCCTGGAAAAATGATCTTTCCCTTTGCGTTTGGGAAGTTTTTGAACCAGCACCACACGATAAACTGCGACTAGAATGAAACTATCTTCATGAGTTTCATTCTGATAGTTCTGAAGATCCAGAGGGCTCAAATTTTTTAATTTCCTTGAAACAACGTTCTAATTTATATAATTAGTGCCTTCCATTATATAGGATATGACGTTTTGTTCTCATAGGAAGCCAAATAGAGAATTTGTATTTTTTTTAGAGGGACCTGAAGATCCAAGGGGTCCAAAATATTTGATTTTCGTTAAACGAGGCTGGAGCTTGAAACGTCCAGATATGTAATTATATAGGATACAGTTGACCGACCTATCCTTAATACGAACTGTTGTCAGATATTGAAGATACTAGGCACTTGTCATCCGTTAGAAAAAAATTCTAACAAACTATTTCCTGAAAATCCGCATGGAAATCTCAAAATTGAAGCACGCAAAATTTGTTGTAGTTCATCTTATACTACTTATATTTATGAAATCCCTCACTTTTTTTAATAAAAACAGAAATCATAAAATAACGCTAACCCATTGGTTTGTCACTGTTAATACCTACTCACCAGAAATGAACTTGATTAATTACTATCGATTATACCATCTGGCGATTTGTAATTAGGTTCATTTGGACTCAAAGTATGAGCACGGCTCAACAAACAATCAGCTGTCTTACTCAAGGTTGATTCCTTTGTGATAACGTGTCGCAAATATCTGACATCAGCGACGCCATTTTGGGATAGTTTCATCCACCCTAACAGGGGCGGAGTAGAAAAAGGTGTAAAATAGGGCAGAATAAAAAAATAATAATAACCCCATTCACTATCAATCTAACCTTACCCCACCCTAAGAGCTCACCCAACATCCCATGTATACATCAGTTTTGGTCCAAAACTTTTTAACGTGCCTGATTTCATCCTTAGATTGATCTAGTGAAGTATAATTC
This sequence comes from Callosobruchus maculatus, assembly GCA_951848785.1. Taxonomy (NCBI): domain Eukaryota; kingdom Metazoa; phylum Arthropoda; class Insecta; order Coleoptera; family Chrysomelidae; genus Callosobruchus; species Callosobruchus maculatus. The sequence goes on along the minus strand of CATOUR010000210.1, from coordinate 133,851 downwards.
TTTACAATAATTACAAATAATATATAATCACTGACACGGCATTAATGAAAATCGGAAGAAGAAGAAGCTAGTCTATTATTTTAACTGCTGGTATTGTATTTGGAATCATAAACACCGTAATAGTCTATTGTCTAGGGTTATGTGCAAAAATACATTCTTTGTGGCAGATAGGTCATAAATTGTAGGTTATGTATTATTTAATTAGATAGTTCTTAGAATGTATTAGTTATCAGAAATACAAGACATAAATAATAGTGTAATAGCTCCTGAAATAAATGAATGTTTGATTTAATTAAATTATCCGTCAACATTTACCTCATTATTTGGAAATAGACACGGAATCTTGGAAGATGTAGCACAATGCTGAAGCTAAAGATTGGGCAAAAAATATGGCTGGAACAAAATATTCGAGAATCAGATTGCAGAGATTTTGATGGACTGATGGGACTTATACATATACTAATATTGCTTTAGGTGGTTCTGCACTGTGTAATGTGGAAATTAAAGTAAAATTTTGACACATCAGTATTACTACCGTGGTAGGGAAGGAAAGCGCATATGATTTTTAGAAACGGTGTAACCCTTTGTCCTACGTGGACGATTCAAAGCGAACGCGGTTTGGGAGCGAACCAACGCGAACCAAGGCGAAGCGATGCGACGCGGCTGTTTTGTCCTATGTGCGCATTTAGCTGTTCGCTCGGCACTTGGATTTTACATTATCACCAACGATACAGCATACACTTCGCGCGAAAATATCAAACCAACTTTTCGCCTTCGCTTCGCATCACACCGCAATCGCATGCTTCTGGTCACGTAGGCCACTACCACAAGATACTGACCGTTTGTTATGTTCGCGCTTCTTCGCGTCGCTTCGCATTCGCATCCGATTCGCTCACGTAGGACACGGCCTAAGTGGCGGCGCAGCAATAATAAAAAAAACTAAAAATATAAAAACGCCTCAAACTTCGCGTTCTAAACTAAGCAACTTTTCTGATGTACCTACCTTACACATATAATACAGGGTGTTCCTAAATATCATGCACAAATGAAGGTAGAATATTCTTTGGTAATTTTAAGGACTAAAATTCCAAATAAACATAGGTCCGCAAACGCTTCGTTACCGATCTATAGGGTGTTGATGTTGAAGTTTCAATATTTCTTCATTTTTTTCTTAATTACTCTCTCTACTTTTGAGACATTTATCTCAAATTTGGAATGTACAATATATCTACAATCGGAGTTACATAATTGCACATGTCAGACGGTTGCCAGAATTTACAGAGTGTTATTTTTTAAAGGGTCATTCCCCTTTTTCTTACCCTGAACCTTTTTAAGATACGCCGCAGGTAGATTCAAAAACACAAAATAATTTTAAATCTTTTTTTATAAACTTTTCGACCTCTTGTAATTCCTTACCCTGAACCTTTTTGCGGTGCGCCCCAGCTAGATTCAAAAATACAAAATAATTTTAAATCTTTTTTATAAACTTTTCCACCTCCTGTATTTTTTTACATCTCCGATCGAGAAAAAAACAAAACAGGAGTTTCTGTTATTAGGTAGATCAAAACAATGTCTTTGAAATGTGGTCTAGTAGGCTATGGCTTTATTTGGATAACTGTTTTGCTTTATTAAATTTAAGATGATAAAAAGCTTTTAAACAAAATGGAAAAATGGCGTGCGCGATTATGTATCTCATATTGTGATTTTTATATTCCAAATTTAAGCTAAACATCTCAAAAATTGAGGGAGCTATTAAGAAAAAACTGAAAAAATATTGAACACCCTATATAAAAACCATCCAAACTTTGTTTCTGGGTACTTTAGGGCTCTCTGATCGTTTTATACTTTTTTTTTCGATATTTTATATCAGCCGAGGTAAGACAGGATCTTGGATAGGGTGGTTGGGAGACCTCGGAAATTTAAGGATTGATACTAGTTCCTATGGAGAGAGATGCAAGAAACTACAGTAATGTTCGGTTATAACGAACTTCATTGGACCGGCGAAAACGGTTCGTTATAAGTGAAGTTCGCTATAAACGATAAAGAAAAGATGTGTATTTTTATTAATACATTTATTAATACATAGATATGAGGGTACATAAAATATATTTTGTAATATAGTAGATACATCAACAACTGTTCTTAGAGTCTCATTTAAAAAAAAATCTTTTATTTTAGCTTGTTTTTTTTTTGTGAAATGAATATCAGGTTCTTCATCTTCTGCCTCCTCATCGTTATTAATATAAACTGAAGAAGACATAGAAGCGACAATGGCATCCTCATTAAAGCATTCAACACTTACAAGATTATCATCAATACGGACAAAGTCATAGAACTCATTTTCAGAACAAGGAAGATTGTCTAGAATTTTGCTACCATCTTCCTGTCCTGTTCCAGCCATTCGGCTATTGTCAAATCATCGTCTGAATCCAAATCATTTTCCACTTTCAGGAAACCACCGTGTTGAAAACAATTAAAAATTGTTTGTTTTGATACCCTATGCCATGCCATATGAAGGAAGTTTATTCCATCTAAGACGGTAATGGCTCTTTAGGCTTTGGACACCCGGATCCATAGGATGTAGTTTAGAACTGGTATTTGGTGGCATGAACACAAACTTGATGCAGTTCAAATTTCTAACATCTGGATGAGCTGGGCAGTTGTCCACTAACAATATGATCTTTTTTACGCCATAACTAGCCATCCCATTCCCGCAATTCATTCGTAAAAAACTCTGAGGTCATTCATGCTTTTTTATTGAATTTGTAATTTACTGGCAACTGTTTGACGTTTTCAAAACATCTTGGGTTTTTGAATTTCCCAATCACCAATAACCTTCTTTTTTCTGTTTCTGTTAAATTTTCCACCACCAGCACAGTGATTCTTGCTTTGGAAAGCTTTCCGCCTTCACATTTTTCGCCTTTGAATCTCAACGTTCTGTCAGCGATAAAATCCCGTTTTAGGTTCATTATAAAAGACAGATCATACGACAATATCAAACTTTAAGGTTCGTTTTATCCGAAAGTTGCTATAAAAGGGTTCGTTATTTGCGAAAAAATTGACACACGTTTAGTAATACCGAAGTTTCGTACCTCTAGATTTGGTTCGTTATAAACCAAAGTTCACAAAAAGCGGGTTCGTTATAGACGGACATTACTGTATTAACGAGAGTTTTTGTGAAGAATGATGAGGGGATCTCAGACTATATAGCTTCATGCTATGGAAAAATAATAAAATGGTATCACCGTATTGTGTAGGCAGTACTGATTCAGTGAAATTGACTCAATTTCTTTTCTTCGCAAGTTACGCATACGGAGGTACCAACATTCTCCATCAAACGAATCTTTATTCTAATGGATAGCTGTAGAGAAGAGCATTCAAAGGAAGACATGTGCAGAGAGGCAAATAGGGTATAACAAATTTAATTTTATTTAAACGGTAATTTCTATTTCCGCATTTTGAGCTATCAGATAAATCCAACAAGGAGCGCAGTATACATAGGTCAGCGTCCTTATGGTAATTCCAAGATGTCAGTCTGCGAGCACGTGGAATATTTCGCAATTACTGTCAGGGACTTTTCCGGTTCTATTACGTTCAATATTGAACAGATGGTAACGGAAAATTGATTGATTGCTAGGACAAATATTAGTCTATATAATTAGCAAGTTATGGTTTACTTTATGTACTAGATCTGTCTCAATTATTCGAGCTCCATTGGTTCATTTACTATGTTTACATAGGAATTTAATTTCATGTTTTTTTATGGTCAACCAAAGCTTGACGGAAGGTGAATCGACTATCGGATGAACCTCCATTTCTACAGTTGGTAAACTAACGTCAGACTTCTTTGTCAGTGGCTGTTGCCTGAGTTTTCTGTACGTTAAACTGTACTATATTTATTAATCCCCACTCGACAATTGTTTTGATATCTATGTTGATCTGTGAGGCATGTTGCTGTCACCGACGTACCATGTCCTGGGATGATAGTGGCTTGCCTGGTTCCATGCACGATATCAATGTACTGTCGTCTCCGAAGCTGTAGATTGGATTTGGATGTTATTTCCAGCAGCTTGTTGATGTACAGCAGAAATAGTGTAGGGGATAGGACAGATCCCTGAGTAACACCGACGTTTATTGGAAATACGTTTGATAAACAGCCTTCGACTTCAACAAACAGAGATCGGTCGATCAAGAAGCTATTCAGCCACTGGCGCAGGCCAGGTGAGGCTAGGCTTGGCATAAATTATAGTATTGTACTATATTTCAGGACTCCGTACTACATACTGTTGAAGAAACATATAGTGGCGAAAATACTATATTTTCGTACAATATATGATCGTTTATATTTTGCAACCAAAAGTTTTCAAAATAATTTCATTTCTGCTATCTATTCCCCCACTTCGGCATTCACAGAAAGAATATTTTCTGTTACGAATGCCAAGTGGCGAGAAGAAAGAAACAGGGCATCTTTATCCTTAAAGGTAATTTATATTAACTTCAATTTTGATTGTAATAAAGCGTATGCAACTTTTATCGAAGATAAAAAAATTGTGAAAAATTGCACGAATAGCAAAGAATGTACATTTATAAAAAATAAATGAATAAAAATATAAAAGCCTATTTTTTATACTTTCCTACTAATATACTATATTTTTTGAAGCATACTCTAATTTTTTATAGCATTTTAAAAAAAAATACTATGCAGGGTGTCCCTGAATTTCCTTGACACGTGATATTCTCGTAACAAAAACTTCGGTTATTTCAAATACCACCTAATAGTTTTTCCTACACAAATTAAGTCCTTATTTCATTTAAAATCTTGTAGTACCTTTAATTTTATACAAAAACCTATTTTTTTCATAAAGTCATAAGCATAAAGTAAATAAAATAAATAAAATGAGGATTTGTTTGAGGCGTAACAATTTCGTAACAAAACCAAATAGAAAATAAAACTGGGCCTTTCAAGGGTACCGACTTTAGGGGGGGGGGGGGGCAAGGGCATAGGTTACATGATATAGGTAAGTATTTTATGATAGTAGTAGTTTTAAGTAGTTTTAAGACTCCGCCGGTCCAAACAAGGTCACATAAAACTAAGGGTACCGAATGACCTACCATATCATGCTTTCGAAACATTTTTTTTACTACAACTCCTAAATCTTACCCCCTACTTTATTTGCAAAATCGCCCCCCACAACTTTTTCTACATCAATAAGGTTATTATTTTAATTAATGTCTTGTAGTGCCTTTGACTTCAAACGCAAACCAATTTTTTTCGTAAAGTCATCAACATAAGATAAAAAATGAACATTTGTTTGAGGCTTAATATTGTCGTAATAGAAAAGCATAAAAAAGACAATTATTTTCGAAGGTATGTATTATAGGTCATTCAGTACCCTCAGAAATCCAATTAGTTTTATTTTTATCCTTTTTTTTGCGTCAAGCAAATTCTTATTTTATTTATGTTATGCTTATGATTTTACGAAAAAAATAAGTTTCCGTACAAAATCAAAGGTACTGCAAGATTTTAAACAATATAAGGACTTAATATGTGTAAAATAACTATTTGGTGCTAATTCGAAAAACAAAAGTTCAGGGTGAGTTTTAAGGTTTGAGGTACAAAAAAAGTTTTAAAAGCATGGTATAATAGACCTTATGTCAACTTTAAAAATTTCACTCAGTTTTCGTTTGAACTTTTTTTTGTTACGAGATTATCACGTGTCAAGGAAATTTAGGGTCACCCTGTATTCCATATTTAAGACTCATTATGCATACCAAGTAAGTAAAGGAAGTAAAAATCCGAGTGGCTATGGCAAAAACAGCTTTTTCAAATTTCAGTAAGTTCCTAATTCATCGTGAAGTCCCTCTGAACCTTAGATTGAGAGTACTAAAATGCTAAAGAGTGTCGAAACATCAGCGAATTACGCAACAAATTAACACAGGCTGAAGAAACAATAAAAAACAGTCAAAGAGCTTTTGTTAATTTAAAAAACAATTTTTTCAGATGATGTAGATTATGCATCGAACAAGAAGGTAGACATTTTGAAAATTTCTTGTGAAATTTAATAAACTTAGTGAATAAATTTGATAATTTCGTTTCATTTTACAATTTCCCACTTACAAAAAAGAAGTCGGACAAGTACAAAAAAATCTTAGCAAAGTGACACAGGTGGTCATCTATCGATATTCTGTTCGCACTGAATGTGTTTTATTGCGGCAATGACAATCATTCGGCTATTAGCGCCCTAAACTTAGTTATTGTTTCATTTAAAATCCCATCGCTGATTTCAAGAAATCTTCGCCTCTTGTCTTTGAAGGTCAATTGGAGCGAAAGTAGCCCTATTAAGTACTAGTTTTTTTCAATGATTGTGATAGCTGAGAGTCTGAGGAAGTTTTTAGACCTGCATAGAAATAAGGAAATCACCTCTTTAGATTTTTAATTGCGAGTCGAAAATCTAAGTCATAATTAACAGAACGTAAATTTTTCACTTTACACTATAATTTTCATGACTTTCATCAGATATACTAAGCCGATTCCTTTATGTAATGAACAGTACACTCTTAAAGACTAATCAGCAAAAAAGAGAATTTGGAAAAGTCTTTTAATTTATCTTTTGGAACAGTTTTAAGTTGTCGAGGTAGAGAATTCTCTAAAATTCAGAAAAAAAATCATAACTCGGAAACTACAAAAAATTGCATAGCATATATGGGGGTGATTCAGATACTTCTAGGTGTGCTCTATCTCTGGGCTTCCGCTTGACACTATTTTTTGGGACAGCTTGTATATGGCCAATGGGGTATTTTCCAACTTGCTAATATTGCTTGTTTAGTGGCTGAAATGAATTGCTTGTATCTAATTTGTAATGATGGCACTGTTCGCTCAATTTTTTTTCTGCCCACGTGGAGTAAAGATAGTTTGAAAATCATCCCTTTGGAAAGAGCTCATTTAAATCTCTTAAACCTCCCGCCTAAGAAACCAACCAATCAAAAGTCATTTTTATGCCGGATGTAGATAGGATGTGACCATATTGATTTGAATTATGCGTATAGATTCAAGGTTGTCACGTTGTTAACATTTTGCCTAGTTTTTCTACATATAGAGGATGTAAACTTAATTTTATGTATTATGTTTATTTAGTTTCCCCCTTTTTAATTGAATAAAAGTTCATGTTTGTAGACTATAAATGTTATATTACACTGCAATTCCATTTTTTGCATTATTATGTCGTTAGCAGTTTACCCTGAGAATGTTTCCTAGTTACTTTTCACAATTTTACTCGTCATTCTTGAACAGCCTGTCACTAGTGTCATGCCATACATAACCTCCCCTGGTCTTACGACTGTCACGGTATCTAAATTAACCATGATGGAATGATGTAAACAAACATCTGTCAATGTCAATACGAAGCGGAGGTTATGTTTGTAGATGGAGAAAACGAGGTCAGACAACAAAGTAGAGTCACATTCTAAGGATAGCACCACGAAGGACTTATTACGTCACGCTAAGATTTATTACGTCACAGCTTTGGCGCGAAATTTTATGTTTGAACTTTGGAGGGGATTTTAACCCACTTTGCGTTCACAATAAAACGTAAAAATCTTCGTTACATAGTTTTTGGGGACGTAACATCAATATTCCGTCATAAAATTTTGTTCGGAAAATACCCCATTCTTCTATATGGTGTAGAAACGTGGTCCTTGAAGGTAAGATCCGTGAACAGAATTGAAGCGATGGAGATGTGGCTGTTGCGAAGGTTCCTGCGAATCTCATGGGTGGAGCATGTTACAGATGCAGAAGTACTGAGAAGAGCAGGCATGGAAAGAGAACTGATCAATAATATTAAACACCGGAAATTATCTTATCTGGGACACATTCTGCGAGGATCGAGATATTCAATACTTAAACTTGTGCTGACACATGGCCGACTCTACACTAGGCCGGAGCCTTAGATGTGGCAACGTGGCTTAGCTGTCAAATAGTGGGCCTATTGTTTCAGAATAATTATTACATTTTATATGTATTAGAGTTCATCTCGGTTAATAAATTAAGATAAATACTTTTTAGAACTACTACTACTAATACCACTTACATCTGATGTCTGGTTCATCGTAGTCAAACACTACAAAATAAAAATAAACGCAACCTGTTTCCTGCTGCCACTTCCACTTCCACCTAAATGAACACTCAATTTACTTTGTAAATTGTCACTTGAGCTAGAACAATTCACTATTAGGTCACTGTGAAGCCGTTCTTGCTGGTCTTGATTCCCTTTCACTATCAAATATTTTCGTAGGTATGCCCAGATGCATGCCCAGACGAGTTCTATTATCTGTATTTTTCTGTGAAATTTGAGAGGTCCAGAAAACATTGTAGGTACCACATTGTGCAAAATACTTTTTAGAACTACTTCTACTAATACCACTTACATCTGATGTGTGGTTCATCGTAGTCAAACACTATAAAATAAAAATAAACGCAACCTGTTTCCTGCTGCCACTTCCACTTAAATGAACACTCAATTTACTTCGTAAATTGTCAATTGAGCTAGAAAGCTTCACTATTAGGTCACTGAGAAGCCATTCTTGCTGGTCTTGATTCCCTTTCATTATCAAATCTTTTCGTAGGTATGCCCAGATGCATGCCCAGATGACTTCTATTAACTGTATTTTTCTGTGATATTTGGGAGGTCCAGAAAACATTGTAGGTACCACATTGTGCTTTAAAATAGGTCTTATCCTTTGAAATGTTTGTAAAGTATTGTCTTTATTCTTATAAATATAACCAGCCCATACGAGGAATACCATTCACCCACTTCCGTTTATGTCCTTTATTGGAAGCACAATTGCTAATGAACACTCAATTTACTTTGTAAATTGTCACTCGAGCTAGAAAACTTCACTATTAGGTCATTGTGAAGCCATTCTTGCTGGTCTTGATTCCCTTTCACTATCAAATCTTTTCGTAGGTATGCCCAGATGCATGCCCAGATGAGTTCTATTAACTGTATTTTTCTGTGATATTTGGGAGGTCCAGAAAACATTGTAGGTACCACATTGTGCTTTAAAATAGGTCTTATCCTTTGAAATGTGTGTAAAGTATTGTCTTTATTCCTATAAATATAACTAGCCCATACAAGGAGTACCGTTTACCCACTGCTGTTTATGTCCTTTATTGGAAGTATAATTTCTAGTGCAACCCGGTACTACACACTTTGCAGGCATGTTTTATCTTTATAGTTTCGTTTGTGTAGGTAAATAATTAGAACCACATTAAAAATCACCTTGCAATGTTCTTTTTACTCTGGAAGGTTATGTTCGGCCATGGTTTGGTATGTCCCCTATTGGAAGCCCAATTGCTATTGCAACCTGGTACTACACACTTTGCAGGCATCTTTTTATCTTCATAGTATCGTTTGTGCAGGTAAATAATTAGAAACACATTAACAATCACCTTCCACTCTTAGTTTTTGCTATGGACGATTACGCTGATGACTTGACATCAAATAAATTTCGGCCCCCGATTCAGTGTTGCCATATTTCAATGCTCCGGCCTAGTGAGTAAAGTCGGCCATGGCTGACAGGAAAGATCGAAGGACGGAGAGGCGCAGGGCGCAAACAACATTCCTGGCTGAGGAACATAAGAGATTGGTGCGGCATTTACAGTGCGGCTACCATTTTTCGACGTGCAGAAGAAGGTTCTCTCCAGATAGTTAATTAGAAGTAATCAACATTTGAACACCTACATACACGCTGCAGAGCGTATGGTACCTGAAGAAGAAGAATGCATACCAAGTGTATTGTGGGTATAGGCCTTATATGACTGAAGCAAAAAGCACTAGTTCGATACGTTCGATTTCGCTACATACATAAACTCAATAATAAAGTCATAAACATTGAGCATTTATCTCAAATGACCTCAATTTTTCGACCGCCGCGCATTCGCAGATTATCTTCGCGAGTGTCAAAACATTAATGAATGTTGATTGTATCATTGCTGGCCAATAAAAAACGAACGGCGTTTACGAAATTAAGCCTTCTAAACCGGTAGTATTAAATGAACATAAAATAAACATTCAAGTGAACTTTGTATACTATCTCACGTATTAACGGGTACTCTATGTTGATGCAAAGCAAGTTTATTGATCATTAAATGTCTAAAGATACTAGGTGGAAATGTACGTTTACTGAATGTGGACTATAAGAAACCCGAGCTTAGAAAGAAATCATAAATGTTTTGGAAAAAATGGAGTCAAGTTGATTGACTCAGTACTTCCCACACATTACGGTGATACCAGTTTATTATTTTCCCATAGCATAAAGATATAGTCTGAGATCCCCTTGCAACAAAATCATCGCCAGTACCCGCCCCCCCCGCCCCCAATTGTCATATGCCGCTAGGTCTGTCCTGCACAGGTCAATGAACAGCCTATATTATCAATAATACAAACTTTTCAGTTATACAACCCCCACCCAAAAAAGGTACAAAACGGTCAGGAACCCCTAAAACATCTAAAAACGAAGTTTGAGCTTTTTTCATATTTTTTGTTTTTTGATTATTGCTACGCTGCCACTGACACGATTTCTAACAAGCATACGCGTTTTCCATCCTCACCACAGTAATAATAATGTGTCAAAATTTCATTAGAATCTATTTAATAGTTTACACGTTACAAAATACAAAACGATCTAAAGCAATAAATACTCGAATGTATACAGAAAATTCTAAGTCCCTTAGTTTCGGTAATAGGCAAGGCAATGTTCAGATGGACCTAAAAAGGTGATTTATGTCGCTAGGTCTTCCATCACAGGTCAGCGGACAGCCTATTATTAATACAGCAAATTTTTCAGTTTTTCAACCCCCCACCCTCCAACCACCCGAATTTTACCCCCACCCAAAAAAACTCCGTGAATGATCAGGAACCTCTAAAACACTTAAAAAAGAAGTTTGAGCTGTTTTTATATTTTTAGTTTTTTTATTGTTTCTGCGCCGCCACTGGCACGATTTATAAAATCCATACGCATTTTCCATCCTCGCCACGGAAGTAATACTGTGTCAAAATTTCATTAAAATCAATTCAACAGTTTCTTCGTTACATAATATAGAACGATCTAAAGCAATACTCGTATGATTACACCAGAAAAAATTCTAAGTCCTTTAGTTTCTGTAATAGGCATAAGGCAATGTTCGGATAGACCTAAAAAAGTTATTTATGTCGCTAGGTCTTCCTTCACAGGTCATTGGGTAGTCTATTATGAATACAACAAATTTTTCAATTTTACAACCCCCCAACCCCCAACCACCCCAATTTCCACCCCCACCCAAAAAAAGTAGAAAATGATCAGGGACCCCTAAAACGCCTAAAAACGAAGTTTCAGCAATATTTAATTTTTTTTGTTTTTTGCTAATTACTCCGCCGCCTATGCACCGATTTTCAAAATTATAGCAGCATTACCTACTACGACCCCACAGCATATCGCTGCCCAAATTTCATCACAATCCATGCAGCGGTTACTGAGATTACGAGGCTAGAAAAACGCGCACAGACAGACAGACAGACAGACAGACAGACAGACAGACAGACAGACAGACAGACAGACAGACAGACAGACAGACAGACAGACAGACAGACAGACAGACAGACCGACAGACAGACAGACCGACGGAAATGAGTGACATGGATTTTCGTTATGTAGCCATCATAAAACGCCCAAAAAGCGTGTTATCTCAAAATCGAAAATTTTCGCGATCACAATACTCCCCTCACCTATCGGTGTGGGAAGTAAAAGTGTATTAACTTTTTGATATAATCTCTCTTCAGTTCTGTCAAAGTTTACGGAATACATATAAGTTGGATCACTCCGCAAAAATATCAAAACGGCCTGCCCCTTGCTCTGTCACCCCGGTACACCGGTAGCAGTGTACCGACGTCAGCCAGGAGATACGGGGCGGCGCAAAGTAGAGGTTGAACGTGTTTAACGCGAAGTCTAAACAGTGTCTCAAAAATATCGGATTTTGTTATCTTGGATTTGTTTGCGGGAGATGGATAATATTTTCAGAAGTTTGATATGTCGGAACTGGGCAGTAGTAGAGAATTATATACCCAATGAGGTATTTGTTTTTGGTCACGTGACATCCGATTCTGAATTATTAATGGGGCACCCTGTACATTTGTGCCTTTCTGTGTTCCACCCGATAAAACAATTCCAACAAACTAGCACACGTCTAAAGTGATTAATTCGAGGCCTACAGAAGGATTGTATCACGCTAAAAGCGTATAGTGAGACAAAATATTCATTCGGTGGTCTTATCATACCACCCAGAGACATTCTGAATTATATTTTAGAGCTCGGAAATATTTTTATTGATAACTTTAACAATTTAGTTTCTACAGTAGCATTTTGAATGACACTGAAAAGCAAAATGTCATAATTAATAATTTATTCACATCCATGTAAAGCATTTCCACATGATTATCTTTTAAAATTGTACATACGAGTTCGTATATACTATACCATAAATTTTCTAAGCTGTGGTCTCAAAAATAAGCCAAATAAACAAAACATTAAGATAAAAATACTACAGTACCTTTGAACCAATTTTTACTTATCTACGAAACAGCTACAATATGTCAAATCATTTGAGATTCATTAGTAATAGTTTTACTAGGTTCTATTTTTCATATCCATTTATGTAACCTAGTGTATTAGCAAAATAAGTAAACGTTATATTTGTATTTGTATGTCTAAATCGGCTGTCAATACATAGTCTTTCAATGACCCTCGTATATATGTAAAACCCTGGCGTTAGCAAGTCCCCGCTAAAAGACCCTCGTACTTGGGCAAAAACTAACTGGCGCGTGCGGCCGCGGCATCGCTTTGATGTGAGATCTTCAAGGTGCCGACGGAGAGTGACCCAACTTATATGTAAACTTTGGTTCTGTATACTTTTCTCAGCGATGTTCAATATGTTTTATAATCTTACGTACCACAACGATAGGTGAGAGAGGAGAAGAGTTCTGTGATCGCGAAGAGTGTGGATATTGGGGTCATTCGTTTTTTGAGGGTTTTATGATACAAAGCCTGGGTTTCGAACCAATACCAGCTCGAAGACAGATTCACTGTCTTACAGTCAAAACCATTGCGCCATCCAGCGTTGCGGAAGAGATCGCTTCAACGAAACATATTTGACTAAGTACTTTATTACCGGAATTTGGAATCGAATTTCAAACATCCAAAAAGATATTTATTTCAATAGTAGACTTCGTGTCGAGCTGCAAACTTCATTCATCGCCTATGCTGCGACAAATATACACTAGTTACAAGTATTCACGATTAGCTGAGAATATAGGGAGCCGTAGGCGTATATTCGGTACTGGGTTGAAAAACCCATTTTTATTTTGATATAACTTTTGAATTATTGCAAAAAAAAAGGAAAAAATAGTTTTGTTATAAAAAATATATATGATCTTTCCATTTATCACAAAATTTTTTTTCAATTCGAAACCCCGATTTTCTCAGATGAGATATTGGTCTCTGGTTATTTAAAATCCCCAGTGTTAACTGCCTGAGGACTCTAAAAGATTTGAAGGCCAACATTTATAAAGAAATTGGCAGCATAACGCATAACTCAGCGTATTGAGAATGCGAGACATCACCTAATTTGATCCCCAAAAGTACGCTAACCAAAACTTCAGATCTGCGCCTACATTATAAAAAACAAATACAATTTTCTGAAACATACAATGAGTTTTTATAATTTTTGAAAAAAGATTACGTTGCCGCATCCTGTAGAATAGAAAGAAAAACATTTGCTGGAGAGCTTCCAAATATTCCATACGTGTACTGTAATAGGTTACTCACTTTTACCCCCTCTAAAGTCCTAATTACGGCACTGAGCATAACAGTTCATAAAAGGAGACATCACCGTGTTCCCATTTGCAATCCTGAAGAACATGAATTTTATTATCTAAACTGCAACGCCACTTTTCATAAAATATTATTTACAACCAATTAAAATCTCTATAACAGTCTTAATTTATTGAAGATCATGCCTAACGACGTACTATTGTTATTTACTAGGTAATCAAATGGCCCCGTGTTTGATTGTATTTTTTTACTGTACACTTCTTACGAAACTACAATGAAAGAAAAGAAATCACAATATAGGTATTGGATTTCTAGGAGAATTGAAGTAGGGGTTGTATAGCCAATTAAAGAAATGGTTCTCATATATTCCTAGATGTTTTTAATCCTAAAAGTGTGCATCTTATTCTGACAATAGATTATACTTTAGAAGACCTAAAAGTACGCGTTGTAGATTGAACTTATTTTCTATAAACGCCGAATTATAATCTGTATTTGCTGTTTTTTTATGACTAAAGTATCCAGGAGGCATATAGAGGGGGAGGTGGCATAGGCAAATAATACCAGATATCATATAGTTTATTTTTATTTTTACTTCGTATGTATATCTGTCTATATTTACTTTCCGTATCTACAGCAATGAATGGCAATTCCAATGCAACCTTCATGCCAGGTTACTACTACACTGAGGACAAAAAGTCCTTACAGCTTTTGGAAACTCATCCAATGGCGGCGGAGAAATGATAAATTTGCCGAAAAATGCTTAAATTTCGCTTAAAAAGATTCATGACGGACCTTCTATTGCTCTGATGTTATCTAGCTGTATCCAAAGCTAACCGCAAAATTATAAAATAATGAAGTTCTTAGATCAATCTATTGATCAAAAATTGAGTTTCATAAATCATATTAATAACTTAATTAATCGATTCGCTAAAGTAACTTATATAGTTGAAACCGTTAAAGAAACTCTTGGAAGGAACACCACCAAAAGCTGCTATTCTGCATTGTTCGAAAGTAGGTTGAGTTACGGCCTACCTTTTTCAGAACGACACTTGAATTGTCTCAGTCAGTAAAGTATCTAGGAGCCATACTGGATCACAAGCTGACTTGGAGGCAGCATGTGCATTATAAGGTAAGCAAGGCTCGAAACTCATTATGGGCCTGCAGGAAGAGTTGTCGGTAGTAGCTGGGGCCTGAGCCCAAAAGTGGTGCACTGGCTCTATACTACAATAGTCAGACCGTCATTAATATATGGCTCCATAGTGTGGTGGACCTGTATAAAGACGGAGGCAATAAGAGCCAAACTTAATAAGGTTCAACGTTTGGCATGTCTTAGTATAACCAGTGCAGTACGCACAACACCTTTGAGTGCCATTGACACAATTGAATCTTCCTCCTTTGGATCTGGTAATTCAAGGGGAAGCTAGAAAAACTGGGTTCCGTCTCTGGAGTCTGGAGAGTTGCATGAGGATAGTCCTATTTTGTTGCCGAGGAGCGATATAGTTTCTCCTACGCATTGCTTCAATCCCAAATTTACGGTGGTGTTTCCGTCAAGGGAAGAGTGGGAGTCTAGGGGAAGACAGATCATCGAAGGAGGAGGACAGGTCTGGTACACAGACGGTTCACTCGCTAGAGAAGGCTCGGGCTCGGGAGTCTACGGACCCCATACAAGGCTTTCATTTCCTCTTGGGGGGCACACCACAGTATTCCAGGCTGAGGTCCATGCGATACTTGCTTGTGCAAATCGTATTCGGGAAATTGACGGGTCTAGGAGGCGGATTACTATCTGCTCTGACAGTCAGGCAGCCATCAAAGCACTGAGTGCTTAGAAAATAACGTCGGGACTGGTCCTGGAGTGCAGGAGGGCTCTTGACGACATCTCAGCTAAACACAAGGCATCACTGATGTGGGTACCTGGGCACGCTGGGGTAAAGGGTAACGAAATGGCGGATCATCTGGCTAGGATGGGATCCGGCAACAGTTTTGTGGGCCCGGAACCAGCCTTAGGACTATCTGCAAACTTGATTAGGAAAACAACTGGAGAGTGGATCCAGAACCAACACTCTCTGAGATGGAACATCTCTGGTCATCTCCGTCAGGCTCGGGAACTATTAGCAGGGCCTGCAGAGAGAATAGGACGATTTTGTCTCTCTCTGGATTAGGAGTAACTTGAGATTGCTAGTAGACCTATTAACGGGTCACAACACCTTCAGGCGTCACTTGTTTGTGATGAGGGTGGTCAACGACCCAACGTGCACGTGGTGTGGTGAAGAGGAAGAATCCTCGGCACACATCCTGTGTCGCTGTGAAACCGTGGGTTATCACAGGCAGACTATGCTGGGCTCAAGAACCTTGGAACCAATAGAGATAAAACGGATAGGACCTAAGAATGTACTTGCCTTTGCCAAAAGGGCAGGTCTTAGGAACTAGCGCGGATAGAGGCGCAAAAGGGCCCATCGTGTGGCCTATGCACCAGCCACATTCCGTGCTGGATAGCCTCTGGTCCTTATTCATTCATTCATTACGGCATCCCATTTTGGGGTGTCTGTTCTCATATCTACTAAAAAAGGATAGTTTCTTACAGAAGCGAGCAGTTAGATGCGTTTCCAACAGTAGACCTAGAACTTGATGCAAGCTACTATTTTTAGTATACAAAAGTATGACCGTGATAACACTATTCATTTTGGAAACGACGTCACTGATATTCAAAAATAAAGCAAAATTTGAGACCACGAGTGGAAAATACGAATTTCGGAAAAAGAAATCGCACTTAGGTTTTGGAATATGAAGCCGATACCAAAAGGAATTATTCTGAAATTCGCATTTGTTGCAGAGAAATCAATATTTGAGGTTTGGTTGTAAAGATAACTGAAACGTGTGTGGCCCACCTCATTTCAGTTTCACTTTCGGGAATTCCTTGCAAAATTAGAGAAGGTCGGATTACGCTAACGGGTATTTTGAATATTTTTGCCGATTGTTTACAGCAAATATCATAAGTTGTATTTGCTTGTACGGTACGAATGTGATAAAGGGGCCCACACATTAACCATCTCGCGATCTAATGGGCCTATACCATATTTTTGGTTTATTGGCTTAAACGAACCCTGACACCTCGTAGATGCCATAAATAATTTTACAAAATTTTTCTATCGTATATATTATAACCGAATAAAATTGCTCTAAATATTGAATTTTTTGAATCCATACACTTTCCGCCCAGGTCGTGACGTCACCTGTAGGGAACCAATAAGAGCTCACTGGTACAAAACAAAAGCATCCGCTCCTAGTCATCAGACCACGAAAGGACGCTTCTCATTGGTTCCCTACAGGTGACGTCATCATCGGCTATTTCAAATTACAGCACAATTTTCTTTTTAGTGTTATTCTCATTTGGATCAAGTTTTCTGCTGACTTTTTACAGTAAACGGTCCTATGTATCATCAAAAATAATACCGCTTTAAATAAATTGATCAATTTGAGATTACGGTATAGGCCCATTAAGGGAATTTTAACTGCATATAATTTAATCATATTATATCATAAGTTGGTGCCAGAAATCATCCCTTAAAGTTTTCGGGATTCGTCCTGGGACTCATCTATTCATAATGGAGTGAAGATTTACAACAAACTTCCTCACTCTTTCAAAAAAGATTTAAGTTTCCCGTAAAAAACTTAAAACCTGTCTGTTACAGAAACCTTATTACACCATAGATGAGATCTATGATGAATTTAAGTGAATATTCATCCACACATTTTGTTTTGTTTATATAGCTTTGTCAATAAAATTTTTGTAACTTTTAGGTAATAAAGTACCTATACTTATCTATCTAAAATTTGCTAATACTTTTACGACCTTTCTTCTACAATTGCTACTTTCTTTTTTTCTGGGTGACAGGGTCCAAATCAAACACAACTTTAGTTGATACTTACCAACGATTCGAAAATTATATTTTCATCTTCAGGGCTCACTTGTGTTTAAAGCTGTGGTAGTCATCAGATTCTTTAAAATATGTACATGAATGTGTCCTAGATATTGGGATTCTGTGTTTATATTTTGCACACTTTAACTACAGAAGAAGTCACATCTCTTAACAAACGCTATCACCAAAAGAAAAAAAGAAAGTAACTATGGGATACTGTCAAGCATACTGCGGAAACTGAACTGAAAAAAATTCTGATCTGGTTAAATAATCACAAGCTCTCTTTGAATGTCCATAAAACTAAATATATGGCTCTCTCCCCTACAATCAGGGATCAGCCTGATCTGAGTATCAAGTTACATACGCACCATCGTAGCAACATGTATGTATAACTGTGATTGCAGGTTAATAGAAAAGACGTCAAGTATAAGATACCTGGGTATAGTAGTTGACCAACACCTGAAGTGGTTTGAACATATTAATTATGTGGCGAAACGATTAAGAGTTCTAATACATACATTCCTCGAATTAAGAGATATTCTATTTAGGGAAAATCTGATTATACTGTATACCTCTCTTGCTGAATCAATAATTAGGTATTGCATACCTGTGTGGGTAGCTGCATTCAAAACATCCATGCATCCGTTACCAGTTACACAGAATACTATATTAAAGATAATATTCAAGAAAAGTCGACTATTCCCTACTCGCCAATTATATGAAGAAAACGAATTGTTCAACGTTCGCTTAATATATATCTTTAGCTGCTTAAAAAGAATGTACAGTGAGAAAATAAACGTTTCGCAAGTACACACCGTAAGAACAAGGGCCAATGAAAATATGAACATTAAAGTTGGCTTTTTTAGTAAATCTACCACTCAAAATTCTTTTCTTTTTATGGCCCCAAATTTTTTAATAGTGTTCCAAAAAGATTGAAGGAAATTTCGAACTACAACAACTTCAAAAAGGAAGTTAAACAATATATAAACGATCATCCAAATCAATTCTAATTATTCCATTCGAAGTGCTTTTCTAATTAAACCGATTGCTTTATATATTCTATTTATTTTGTTTCTACTGGCTCATAGACATGCTCGAACCGCTGCCTACTTCCATCCAGAATTACTGACTACACCAATAGGTTTCTTGTTATATCAGTTAAATGCTCTGCTGGAACTGCGGCTCACAAGACAGGCTTCGTGGCCTAGCGCGGGACCATCGATAGCTACCGGGCCTTATGGTGCTGCGTGTGACGTCACACGTAGCGCCGCACCGGGCCGCACGTATCTACAGGGATTAATAGAGAAACTCCAGCGCTACGAGCATTTTCATGGTATACTGAGAAAACGGTAAAAAATACAAGAGTAATGTATAGGAATGAATTTACAGGTAATTGAATTTGTGATAAGAGATGCTAGTTGATATTTATTTAACTAGAGTCGTTCAGACTTGAGAAGGTCAAAAGTTGGCCCTATTTGCACACAAATTATATGAAATTATCTATTATCCACAAAATTATGTACACAGTACATATTATGTATGACTCGGTAGAGTTAAAAAATCGCCGTCACGTATTTTTCTATAAGCTCCTAGAAACGAAAAGTAAATCGAGCAGGACCATATTAATGTGTCAGTAGTATACCTTCGTTGTTTTGAAAAAGTTAAATTTAGCTGATCTTTGAGGAAAGATAATTTTTTCAATATGGTATCCAAATTTTCGTCAATATCAGAGACAATTAAATGCGCCTTTTCTATTTGCGTACATGCCTGGTTAACAAGTGCTTTAGCTTTATCAATAGCACCGATTTCACAAACATTTGTACACATATTACTTACTAAAGAATTGCATTTTACCCAGCTATTACACAAATTACCTTTACCTAATATTTCTTTAATTTTTAGAATATTATTTATCACGAAATCTTACTATATACTATCGCAGACAGATCTTTTTCAATTGTCACAGATGAGATAACTTTTGGCATTTCAGTAATATCTATCTTACAAATAACAATCTTATTTTTATTTTCTATTATTGAAAAATTCTCTATTCCATTTATTTTCTGTTTAAAATTGCATTTTAAATATTCGAAATCCGTTATGACATCTTCTTCACTTCGTTTCTGGATCTTGGCATCTTTTCGTTGATGTGTTCGTTCTGCGGGATCTTTTCTTTTCGGAGGCAGACGTACGTTAAAATATTGCGGCTGATTTTGAAATTTTGTCGGAATAGCATCGTCCGACAATTTGATCTTTGATTGAGGAACTGTTAGAGTCGTACCATCGGGCCTAGCAGTATCAATACGAATTATAAATCTATCTTTGAAGTGTTTGATGCATATTACAGACGAATCCTTTATCATAAAGTTACGTACCACTGATTATGTTTCATTACATCTTTTGGACATTTGAACACAGATATGCGCTCTGTATCTTTATAATTACTACTGCAGAATGGCACACAGCAACTAGACAGCATTTTTTACTAGAGAAATAGAAAATCCATGCGCGTATGCGACGATTACAAACGCTGGATGATCGGCCGGCCGCCCGGCGCGGCGCCTCGTGTGACGTAGACGCCGTGGTGGGGATACACCAGCAGGCCCGGTAGCTATCGATGGTCCCGCCTAGCGTCAGCTGCTGTTTGGTAGGGTATTTTTTTAACTTATATGTAACCTGTATATTATTTATGTATCTAGCTAATAATGTATCTTTATATCATTATCAATAAACAATAAACAATAAAAAACAATAATAAAACAATAATTATCTATATTATGAAAAAAAAAACGATCGAAAGGAATAAGTACCAAATTTTGTTTCTTTTTTTCAGATGACGTTAAATAATATACTGAAGAGCATCCTCTTCAGTACTAGTGTATTCTCAATAGCATCTTCACTGCCGTTGGATGACTTCTCTGATATTCAGGGACCGTACTGCGAAACAATAGGATGCTGCCAAAGC
This sequence comes from Callosobruchus maculatus, assembly GCA_951848785.1. NCBI lineage: Eukaryota > Metazoa > Arthropoda > Insecta > Coleoptera > Chrysomelidae > Callosobruchus > Callosobruchus maculatus. Next base: position 113,106 of record CATOUR010000210.1, on the reverse strand, counting down.
AGGCAAGATGGCTGTTCATTCCCTGTGTTAGGTGAGTGGATTTTTTCCGAAATTTTATCATCTATTCAACTCGGGAATGTAGGTAATGCATACTTCCGTTATAAATGCATGCATGCATAGGTACTTGTAACAATTTTACCGGTGAATATTTACCGAGTAGACCGTCACGAAATACACTGAGGTGCCTTTTTTGATACTTCATTTTATACTTTTATACAGGGTGAGTTTGTAGTACCGGTTCTGTCGATAACTCTACTAATGTAGTATATGTAAAAGTTGTAGCCAAGGATATGATCCTTGCTAAGAAAATATTTTGATTTATACAGCTTCATAGCTACGTAGCTAGTGATGCAAACATATTTTTATTAAATGAGACACCTTATATATTGTCCCATATTTAGATCCTACTAATGATCCTATTCTGACAATACAAGGTATTGTAACATTATACATGGTATTTCAAAAGTTATGACCATTTTTAAATCCAAATCGCTGTCAAATGAACGTACTATCATTGATTAAGGTATTTAGGCTTAATCAATGGTACTATATGTATCTTATCGATATCGACAATCGATACTGCTTCTTTGTGTTTCACCAACTGCGCATTCGACTAGAGATGATCTATGTGTTCCATCATCATGTCGACAAACTTTGAGGTATGAAAATATAATTAAAGTTATCGAGAAAAAATGCGAAAAAAAGGGGTCAACCTTTTAATTAATTTTTTATTATATTTTCAATTTCTGTATCACGACTCCATGGGTTCGCGCAGTTGTAGCGCCATAGCTTGATTATTTATCGACCGATTCACGACATTTTGGACTCATTTTATAGGAGAATGACTGGGCATATCAACTAAAGCAAGAAAAGATAATACCTGATAATTTCTAAGGCTAAAAAAATTCACCAAACTGAAAAAAAAAGTTTTGTAATGCACTTATTTGGGTTACTTACAAATAATTTGAAAAAAAGCCGTATTAGTGCCTATTTATTAAGACACTTTAATGTTTAGCAGGATGTTTCCTGTCTTACCACATACAATTCGTGTATGTAGCACTAAAATTTTCGACAGAATAGGCCATTTTGTATTATGACTTCTTTATCACAGCGCCATGAGTTCACGCAGTTGTAACGCCATATCTTGATTATTTATCGAGCGAATGAAAAAATGCAATATCTGACAATTTCTAAGGCTAAAAAATTCACCAAATTGAAAAAAAAATTTGTAATGCACTTGTTTTGGTTACTTGCAAATAATTTGGAAAAAAGCCATATTAGTGCCTATTTATAAACCCGGTTTAATGTTTATCAGGATGTTTTCTGTCTAACGACACGCAATTTGTTAATGTAGCACTGAAATCATCGACGAAATAGGCTTTTTTTCAGTTTGGTGAATTTTTTAAGCCTTAAAAATTATCAGATATTGTACTTTTTTGCCTTAGTTGATATACCCAATCATTCCCCTATAAAATGAGTTCAAAAAGTCGTAAATCGCTCGATAGATAATCAAGATATCGCGTTACAACTGCGTGAACACATGGCGCTGTGATACAGAAGTCATAATACAAAAAGGCCTATTCTGTCGAAAATGTTAGTGCTACATACACGAATTATATGTGCTAAGACAGGAAACATCCTGCTAAACATCAAAATGTTTTCATAAATAGGCACTAATACGGCTTTTTTTCAAATTATTCGTAACCCAAATAAGTCCATTTCAAAAAATTTTTTTTCAGTATGGTGAATTTTTCTGCCTTGGAAATTGTCAGGTATTATATTTTTTTGCTTTAGTTGATATGCCCAGTCATTCTCCTATAAAATGAGTCTAAAATGTTGTTGAATCGGTCGATAAATAATCAAGCTATGGTGCTACAACTGCGCGAACCCATGAAGTCGTGATACAGAAATTGAAAATATAATAAAAAATTAATTAAAAGGTTGACCCATTTTTTTCGCATTTTTTCTTGATAACTTTAATTATATTTTCATACCTCAATGTTTGTCGACATGATGGTGGAACACATTGTATATCAAACAGTAATGAATCAAAAAATGTGACCATGTCTCTAGGACAGGTAGAAAACTGAAAAATAATTTGGGTTTGCTTGGTTGGTTTTGCCGAAACTGCTGGCAACGTTGTAATGAAATTTCATATGTTTTGAAACCTAGTACATCCTATGAATTTGTTTTTAAACGTGACTCTCATAAAGGGCGCTAGTTACACGGTTCATACAAGGTAGTAATAAAATTTCATTACAATGTTGCCAGTAGTTCCGGCAGAGTCGTAAAAAATATGTATAATTTTTTCTTCAACGCCCTGTATCATGAATAAGGATGGCGTTACGAAATTTTTTTACTAAGGAAACCCCAATTATTTTTTAGTTTTCTCCCTATCCTAGAGACGGGGTCACCTTTTTTTTTGGAACACCCTGTATTTTATTATCAAAAAATGCTTTTAATGTGCTATTTCGTTTCTGTATAGCATTTGTAATACCTACATTCGTCAGTTTCTGAGATTTTTAGATTTTTCTGCAAATGTTAAATACATAAATACAGGGTGAGTTTTTAGTACCGGCTCGGTCGATAACTCCACTACTGTAGAAGATAGCGAAAAATGTTGTATATAAAAGTTGTAGCCACGGATATGCTCCTTGCTCAGAAAATATTTATATTTATACAGGGTGATCCATAAGTACGTAGTGATGCAAACATGTATTTTTTTGAATGAGGCACCTTATATGTTTCCTTATTCACATTCTACTAATGATTTCCGTTCTTCCAATATCGGGTATTGTTACATTATACAGGGTATTTCAAAAGTTATGACCATTTTTATATCCAAATCGCGGTCAAATGAACGTACTGTATATCAAAAAGTAATGAATCGAAAATTATTCTTTTTATATGAAAAGGTTAAAAATATCCTCTAGTTTTAAAATCGGCTATCGTGATACATATTCGTATACAGGGTGATGTAGAATGCAAAATCCAAATTTTCTCTTTTTTTTAACGTAACCCCCAATATTTTATTATCCCAAAGAATTGCTTTTAATATGCTCTTTCATCTTTGTATAGCACTTGTTGTACTTACGTCCATCAGTTTCCGAGATATTTCGATTCTTCGCTTAATTTAAAATATAGCTTCTATTTGTGTACTGAAATTTATTTATTTTGAGAAAGTACTATCTAATTTGTTTTTTGTTTAACAAACAACTAAATTATAAGGTCATGATGCTATTTGATGAAGTTAAAACCCTAAATCATCGAGATACTAAAGTCAAAATCCTGAGAAAACAGTTTTGTAGGCGTCATGCATAATCATCAAGCAGATTTATCAGGCAGGCTTTGAAAAATTGACAGTTTCCATAACCTGCTTAATAATTCCGTACTGTGTGAAAAACCAGCTTTAAAAATTGATTTGTCCACTGAGGGTATTTAGGAGAATCTTTGAGAAATTGTATACTTGCTCCTAGAATATATCAGCTATGATAATTACGCATGACGTCTATAAAATTGTTTCCTCAGCACACTTGACCTATATTATCTCGTTAATTCGGTGTTTTGACTTGATCAGGTACTATTATGGCCTTATATTTTAGTTATTTGTTAAGCAAAAATTAATTTTGATAGTATTTTCTCAAAATAAATAAATTTTAGTAGACAAATAGAAGGTAAATTTGAAATTTGTAGAAAAACCGAAATATTTCAGAAACTAATGGATGTCGCTATATCAAATGCTATACAAAGATGAAGGAGCATATTAAAAGCAATTCTTTGGTATAATAAAATATTGAAGGTTAGATTTAAAAAAAGAGAGAAAATCTAGATTTTGCATCCTACATCACCCTGTATACGAATATGCGTCACGGGCTGCTTTTATAGCCGACTTTAAAACTAGAGAATATTTTTAATCTTTTCGTGTACAAAAAATAATTTTTGATTCTGTACTTTTTGATATACAGTACGTTCATTTGACCGCGATTTGGATATAAAAATGGTCATAACTTTTGAAATACCCTGTATAATATAACAGTGCCCAGATTGGAAGAACGGAAATCGTTAGTAAATTTTGAATATGGAATAATATGTAGGGTGTCTCATATAAAAAATGGATGTTTACATCACCATATAGTTAGGGATCACCCTGTGTAGATCTAAATATTTTCTGAACAAGGAGCATATCCGTGGCTACAAAACTTTTATATACACCTTTTTTCGCTATCTTCTATAGTAATGAAGTTATCGACCGAGCCGGTACTAAAAACTCACCCTGTATATATCTTCTATTTGTGTGCTGAAATTTATTTATTTTGAGAAAGTGCTATAGAATTGTATTTTTATGTAACGTACAACTAAAATATAAGGTCATGATACTATTTGATGAAGTCAAAACCCTGAATTATCGAGATGGAGTCAAGTATGCTGAGGAAACAATTATTTTATAGACGAGATGCATAATGATCGAGCAGATTTATCAGGTAGGCTTTGAAATATAAATATAACTGACCTAGTACGAATAAAACTATTCTTCAAACTTTCAAACGCATCAGCTTTATTATTGAGCGTGTTTCCGTTCTGGATATCGCTGTTCTTGCATTCTAGAGAGGAAAGGTGATAACTTCTCAAAGATTCTCCTGTTTATTCTGCCATAAAAAAAATATTTTTAAAACTCGGTTTGCACACAGTACGAAATTATTGAGGATGTTATGAAAACTGTCAATATTTCAAAGGTTACCTGACAAATCTACCTGTTGCATTACGCTTTAGCATACTTGACTTGTATTGTCTCGATAATTCTGGGTTTTGACTTCATAAAATACTATTATGTCCTTATAAATCAGTTGTTCATTAAATAAAAATGAAATTCTACAGTATGATCACAAAATAAATTAAATTGCTGTACAGAAATTGAAGCTATATATAAAATTTGCAGAAAAATAGAAATATCCCAGAAACTGACGAATGTATGTATAGGAAATGCTTACAAATATCAAAGCGCGCATTAAAAGCGTATTTTGGTAAAATGAGATATGGGGGTTACATTAAAAGAACCCTATACATATCAATGAATTCCAAAAGAATCAATTTTATTTAAAGCCTGCGTCCAGTTACCTGCTAGGAGTACCCTACCCAACACAACTCAAGATATACTGTGTAAGGCTTTCGCGGCCATCGTCGAATGAATTTGTGGTTCTTGGGTTTTTAGGCCAGCGTCGTTTAGCGTTAAAGCTTGACGTTTCGCCACCACGAGTGGATGGCATCTTCAGAAGCTATTTCAAAATACTGTATTTTGGAAGTCGCCGAAGTGAAATAGCTTCTGAAGATGCCATCCACTCGTGGTGGCGAAACGTCAAGCTTTAACGCTAAACGACGCCGGCCTAAAAACCCAAGAACCACAAATTCATACAACTCAAGATGTCTATACAATACGTTAATCAATGATTTAACTAAAAACATGGAATTTTGAGTTGTATTATTTTCCTTATCTAACTCTATCTGACTAAATCGTGGATGTTCACAGTGCTAAATTAAAATTAAAATCGAATAAACCTCATTTGGTATGCACATAAATGAGCAAGATTGAAAATAATGAGTGGCGCCCATCACAATCTATTTTATTACAGTTTTATTATGTTTTGTACCGAATATGTCAAGGATATACGGCATTACATTGTGAATTACTCGTATTTGCTCGATTATTTGTCTGATAATTAAAATGCATTTCTTTCTAGGTACATTATGTTACTGTGATGAGTTCTGCACCAACATGGAAGTTGAGGACTGCTGTCCAGATTTCTACCCAGTGTGCAGACATATCAATATTACAACTACCATCAGGCCGTTCATCACTACCAGAAGACCTCCACCTCCACCTGCACCAAGCACTTCTTGCTTGTACAACGGAAGGGCACTTTTCTTCAAGCAAAAAGTCAAAGACAACTGTAATTTGTGGTAAGTCGTTCGTATCTTCAAGGATACAATGGTATACAGAGTGTCCATTTGTATGAATGAATAAGGACCAGAGGCTATCCAGCACACGGAATGCAACTGGTGCATAGACCACACGATGGGCCCTTTTGCGCCTCTATCCGCGCTAGTTCCTAAGACCTGCCCTTTTGGCAAAGGCAATAAGGTCGTTGACCACCCTCATCACGAACAGGTGACGCCTGAAGGTGTTGTGACCCGTTAATAGGCCTACTAGCAATCTCAAGTTACTCCTATCCAGAGAGAGACAAAATCGTCCTATTCTCTCTGCAGGCCCTGCTAATAGTTCCCGAGCTTGACGGAGATGACCAGAGATGTTATTCCATCTCAGACAGTGTGGATTCTGGATCCACTCTCCAGTTGTTTTCCTAATCAAGTTTGCAGATAGTCCTAGGGCTGGTTCCGGGCCCACAAAACTGTTGCCGGATGCCATCCTAGCCAGATGATCCGCCATGTCGTTACCCTTTACCCCAGCGTGCCCAGGTACCCACATCAGTGATACCTTGTGTTTAGCTGAGATGTCGTCAAGAGCCCTCCTGTACTCCAGGACCAGTCCCGACGTTATTTTCCAAGCACTCAGTGCTTTGATGGCTGTCTGCCTGTCAGAGCAGATAGTAATCCGCCTCCTAGACCCGTCAATTTCCCGATTACGATTTACACAAGCAAGTATCGCATAGACCTCAGCCTGGAATACTGTGGTGTGCCCCCCAAGAGGGAGTGGAAGTCTTGTATGGGGTCCGTAGACTCCCGAGCCCGAGCCCTCTCTAGCGAGTGAACCGTCTGTGTACCAGACCTGTCCTCCTCCTTCGATGAGCTGTCTTTCCCTAGACTCCCACTCTTCCCTTGACGGAAACACTACCGTAAATTTGCGATTGAAGCGATGCATAGGAAAAACTATATCGCTCCTCGCCAACAAAATAGGACTATCCTCATGCAACTCTGCTAGAATCGTCGAATGTCCTTTGCCTGGATTCATAAATGTCCAGCTACCCTGACTCCAGAGACGGAACCCAGTTTTTCTAGCTTCCCTTGAATTACCAGATCCAAAGGAGGAAGATTCGATAGTGTTTCAATGGCACTCAAAGGTGTTGTGCGCACTGCACTGGTTATACTGACATGCCAAACGTTGAACCTTATTAAGTTTGGCTCTTATTGCCTCCGTCTTTATACAGGTCCACCACACTATGGAGCCATATATTAATGACGATCTGACTATTGTAGTATAGAGCCAGTGCACCACTTTTGGGCTCAGGCCCCAGCTACTACCGACAACTCTTCTGCAGGCCCATACTGAGTTTCGAGCCTTGCTTACCTTATAATCCACGTGGTGCCTCCAAGTCAGCTTGTGAGTGTCCTTTTAGTGGACCTGGTAGGAGAAAGTGTCAAATACAAACGTTATTTGGTTGTTTAAAATGCATATCCAAGCCCGTAGCCTGGATCTCACTTGAGTTTAGTATCACTAACAACGTCCTACTGAAGGATGTCTTGGGCATCCGAGGAGTAGGACGTCGTTGAGTATCACCATTTTTGGTGGTGATTTGGTTTCCGTTTCTCAAACATCCTGGATGAGCAGTAAAGAAGTGTCACCATTAGAACAGAAAAAGTTTTGTGGCTCCCACCTGTTATGAAAAAACCGAATATGTAACGGCTCTACTTCATAAAGAGGGATCTCCAACAAATCCAGACAATTATCGCCTACTTTTATTAATCTCTCATGCAAGTAAGGTTCTACTATATATTTTACAATCTCGCTTGGAGGGATTTACTGGTTGGCAAATTTCTCAGGCGCAGGCAGGTTTCGTGAAAGGACGCGGTACGCGTGAGCAGATCTTAAGCTTAAGGCAAATTATTGAAAAAGCCAGAGAGCATTATTTTCCAGCTTTTATCTGCCTTGTAGACTATTCTAAGGCATTTGATAACGTAAAGTGGCCTAAACTGTGGGAAATCCTCATCTCTATGGGAGTTCCTTATCACCTAGTGTTTCTCATATTGCAACTCTATGAGTCTAATTCGGCTCGTGTAAGAATTGATGGTAATCTGTCTGGTCAAACTGCAACCAGAAAAGGAGTTCGTCAGGGATGTGTATTATCTCCGATGTTAGTTAACATTTACTCTCAATTTGTGATGAGACAGGTATTACACAACTGGAATGGCGGTATATAACTATTGGCGGAAGCAAAATATCCAACTTAAGATTTGCTGACGATACAACCCTTATTGCTGCTTCTCAGGAAGAACTAGTATTTAAGCGTCTTAGAACAACACAGTGCAGCGTGTTGGTATTAGCTACAACACGACCAAGGTTGTGATAGTAAATAGAGAGCACGATAATCATCGAGCAATAAAGTCAGTAGGCCGTTGTGAAGCAGTTTAAATTTTTGTGTACCTCGGTTCTTTGATCGACAATTCGGGTAGCTGAGAAAAGGAGATTCGACGCGCATTCAACAGGCAGGTGTGGCTAGGACAAAGCTTACTAAAATATGGCGTGACCATAACATCACTAAAGCTACCAAAATGTCGCTGGTTCAGTCTCTTGTGTTCTCCGTACTTTTCTATGCCTCGGAAACTTGGACTGTTAAAAAGGCAGATCGAGCTCGCATAGATGCTTTTGTAATGCGTACGTGGAGGAGAATGCTGAGAGTTCCTTATGTCGCCCATCGAACTAACGTTTCCATACTGCATGAGCTCGGTAATCCAAAGAGACTATCCTCCAATGTGTCGACGAGAATACTTACATTCTTCGGACATATACATAGAAGCGATAATATGGAGAAACTTGTAGTTAAGGGTCAGGCTCCGAGTGGGCGGCGTCGTGGCCGTTCCACTACACGCTGGGTGGATACGACGAAACAATTGCTGGATATGAGTGTCAAGAGCACCACCGAACTGACAGTAAATCGCCAACGATGGCGAGCTACAGTTCTCAAAACTATTGATAATATTCGTGTCGGCAATACTCTAGTTCCGACTTAATGCTTTTTATAAGTTCACAAGATGATGATGACCTGGAGGGGGGGGCTGACGTGTATTTTAAATTCTAATTATTCAAAGCCTGTTTTTATCTACACACCCCTCAAGCACCTGGGGGGAGGGGGGGGTCGAGAAATCCGGGTGGAAAGTTTTCAAATGATCACCCCGTATAGTTATGTACTTTAATGTTAACTTAATATTTACTATGTTTACATGTGGAATTCAATTCGAACTGAATTCGATTTTGGTATTGAATACTGCATGTGAACACTGCAAAATTTGGATCGAAAGTGAATTGAGTTTCAAGGTCGATACCGTTCTTTTCTGGGATCGAATGTGGATCGTATCGGACTGAAATCCATGTAAACAGGCAGCGGTATTGAAACCGAGTCGGCGACTGCGCGTACGGTCTCTCTGAATCTGTAATATCTTTTCTAAACACGAAAACTACAAAGAGAACAAAATCGTGAACACACAGTGGTTCTAAATTTGGGGTACATCGGTTTTGTTATTCTTGGTCGAGTACTCAACGAAAACAAGGCTAGATTGTAGGTTATGTGAGATTTATAGGTTAGGATAGTTTTGACAGCTTGCTCGCCACTTCACGAAATGGATTCAAATCGATCTGAAAACTAAACATGTAAACACAGGAAACGCCGGATATGGCATCGTATTCAATTCGAATTGAATCCCCATGTAAACGTAGTAATTATTTTGGATGTTACTAACTATGTGCGTCTACAGATGTCTTCTACTGAGGTGGAGTTTACCTCCCCCTCATTTTATTTTCCAGATAAAAGCACTGCGTAAATATAACGATTTTTGAAACATTTATTGCTGATTAAAAACAGGCATTGCTGTAGATTTAATTGACTTATAACTTTTTCTTCCTTCTAGTGAATGTACAGAGGTGAATGGAAAACTGGAACTACTGTGTGAGACCAATGTCTGCCTCATGGACCGAAATATCATAGAATCTGTGAATTTGGAACAAGACATGTTGGGATGGAGAGCTACAAACTATTCAGAATTCTGGGGTAGGACTTTGGATGAAGGAGTTCGGTACAGGTAATGGAACTCAAATACTCTCATTCCAATAATAAGAGCTCGTTGCTAACTGAGCAGATACTCAAATTTAAATGATTGGAGCACAGGCGATCGAAAAGAAGACCCTGTAGATCTTGAAGATTTGGCAGATGTTGAAGATTTCGAAGATCTTGAAGATCTTGAAGATTTTGAAGATCTTGAAGATCTTGAGGATCTTGAAGATCTTGAAGATCTTGAGGATCTTGAAGATCTTGAAGATCTTGAAGGTCTTGAAGATCCTAAAGATCTTGAAGATCTTGAAGATCTTGAAGATCTTGAAGATCTTGAAGATCTTGAAGATCTTGAAGATCTTGAAGATCTTGAAGATCTTGAAGATCTTGAAGATCTTGAAGATCTTGAAGATCTTGAAGATCTTGAAGATCTTGAAGATCTTGAAGATCTTGAAGATCTTGAAGATCTTGAAGATCTTGAAGATCTTGAAGATCTTGAAGATCTTGAAGATCTTGAAGATCTTGAAGATCTTGAAGATCTTGAAGATCTTGAAGATCTTGAAGATCTTGAAGATCTTGAAGAAGTTGAAGATGTTGAAGATGTTGAACATGTTGAAGATGTTGAACATGTTGAAGATGTTGAAGATGTTGAATATGTTGAATATGTTGAATATGTTGAATATGTTGAGTATGTTGAGTATGTTGAGTATGTTGAGTATGTTGAATATGTTGAATATGTTGAATATGTTGAATATGTTGAATATGTTGAAGACGTTGAAGACGTTGAAGACGTTGAAGACGTTGAATACGTTGAATACGTTGAATACGTTGAATACGTTGAATACGTTGAATACGTTGAATACGTTGAATACGTTGAATACGTTGAATACGTTGAATACGTTGAATACGTTGAATACGTTGAATACGTTGAATACGTTGAATACGTTGAATACGTTGAATACGTTGAATACGTTGAATACGTTGAATACGTTGAATACGTTGAATACGTTGAATACGTTGAATACGTTGAATACGTTGAATACGTTGAATACGTTGAATACGTTGAATACGTTGAATACGTTGAATAGGTTGAATACGTTGAATACGTTGAATACGTTGAATACGTTGAATACGTTGAATACGTTGAATACGTTGAATACGTTGAATACGTTGAATACGTTGAATATGTTGAATATGTTGAATATGTTGAATATGTTGAATATGTTGAATATGTTGAATATGTTGAATATGTTGAATATGTTGAATATGTTGAATATGTTGAATATGTTGAATATGTTGAATATGTTGAATATGTTGAACATCATGAGTACGTTGAATACGTTGAATACGTTGAATACGTTGAATACGTTGAATACGTTGAATACGTTGAATACGTTGAATACGTTGAATACGTTGAATACGTTGAATACGTTGAATACGTTGAATATGTTGAAGATGTTGAAGATGTTGAAGGTCTTGAAGATCTTGATACCTGAGTGATCTTTAATATTTTGAAGATCTTGGGATTCTTAAATGTCTTGAAGATCTTGGACATCTTGGAGATCTAGAATATCTTGAACCTAAACCATTGAAAATCCTGAAAATCTGAATATCTGGGTAACTTACACATTTTGAGTGACCAGCCCGTCTTGGCGACGCTGTTGGGTACTGTCCTCATTGTTAATGGTATCTCTTTTAGGCTGGGAACATTGATTCCTCAATCTTTCGTAATGCGAATGAATCCAGTGCGTAGAATCTACGATATACACTCTCTACCACGAAATTTCGATTCCGAAGAAATCTGGCCAAGGTACATCAGCGGGATCCAAGACCAAGGCTGGTGTGGTGCTTCCTGGGCTATTTCGACGGCTGCCGTTGCGTCAGACAGGTAAATAACAGTACAGGTAACATAGATACATACACTAATGCGATGCTACAAAAGATTCCAGTTTTGAACTTGTGATAAAAATATTTATAGACAATATGCCGTATTCATAATGAAGAACATTTACTGTTACGTGTAGAAATTGAAGCCTTTACTTCACATTATATTCATAAGCAAAAAGAAGGAAAAGATTTGGACTTGGATCGAAAAGGTGTTGTTCTAAAGGAAAGTGTATAACTTTTTTGTCATTTATAAACAGGGGCATTTGCTTCAAACTTGAAGGATTTGTTTCAGAAAATATGCATCTAGTCCAGATCAGACTTTAACCATTTTACTTCATGTGTATGCACCTGAAGGGTTAAGGTCAGGCGCGTATCCAGGATTTAGTTTCGGAGGGGGGTCCAGACACCTTTTAATTTTTTTTATTAGATTAGAGGTTGCCAAAAATCATTGCATTTTTAGTAGGATTATATAACATTATACCGACTCTTGGAAGTGCAAAATACATATTTTGAAATACTGATCTTGTGCTTCATTTTAGGTACGCTATAGTATCTAGAGGGCTGGAAGAAGTAAAGCTTAGTGCTCAAAATCTTCTTTCGTGTGACACGATGGGTCAACAAAGTTGCGAAGGTGGACATTTAGATCGAGCATGGTCGTTCATCAAGAAATTTGGGTAAGTATATTGAGAGATTTTCTTCTGTAATTCACTAAGCAAGAAACGCATCTTCACTCATAGAATGCAGATGTTAAAAGGAACTTTGATGTATTGTTTTTACCCTTACAGAAAATTACAAATACTGCTCGCAAGCTAAATCGGAACACCTAGAAAAAAAAGGGATATTTGCATCAAAAATTTGTACACAGCTTAGCACTATTATCTCGAGTATACATGTGGCATTTTTTGTTCAATCAGACGCTATTTACCTACATGGCACATCTAAAAAAAATCGAGACGTGTAAAAACAAAGCTTGGATTTTTGTCGATTCAAAAACGATGGTATCTGTTGCAAATGTGGCGAGAGACTAGTTGGTTGTGTGGAGATGCCCCCTAGAAGACGACAGCTCAAGTTTACTCAGTTAAGCCCCTTTGAACGAGGTCGGATTGTGGGCCAACGAGACCGTGGTACTTCTTTCAGACCAGCTGCTGTAGCCATGGGGCGTAGCGTGGCTACAGTTGTAGTAGCATGGCGCGCATGGATCGCAGAAGGACGGATGCAGCGAGCTAGAGATTCTGGAGTACGTAGAAGAACTACAGACCGGCTACGGCTACCGGCTACGGCTACCCTTCGAGACAGAATGCGCTCAATTCGAGCTGTTGCTGACGCTTGGTATGCAGCTATAGAGAGGCCCATTCGAATCCGCACAGTGTACCACAGATCAAGTGAAATGGGCTTAGGATCATGTCGTCCGCATCTATTCACTGCAACTTATCGTTGCCAACGGTTAGAATGGTGCCAAGAACACCGACAATGGCAAGCTAAGTGGCATCAGATTGCCTTCTTCGACGAGTCCAGGTTTTGTCTGGAGGCACATGACGGACGCCAACGTGTAAGACGACGACGGAGTGAACGACGTGAGCTCCAGTTTGCTGTTGAGCGCCATGTATACCGTCCTATTGGTTTAATGGTTTGGGGTGCCATTGCATTCAACAGTAAGTCACCTTTACTTGTGATTCGTAGCACAATGACTGCGCAATGTTATGTAAATGAGGTGTTAGAACCAATTGTCGTTCCATATGCCCGCAAGGGTATCGATGAGGTTCCTACAGGAAGCTGAGGTCAGGGTACTTCCCTGGCCTCCACGATCACCCGATTTATCGCCAACTGAAAAAGTATGGGATTGGTTGGGTCGAAACATAGGCGATTTACCCAATCCTCCTATCACGCTGGACGAACTGGAATATGCTGTGAGGACAGCTCTAGAGTTTATCAACAACCAGATTACGAGCATGCCGCGAAGGCTAGAGAGGTTCAAGCGTCAATATGTAGGGCCCACCCATTGTTCTGTTGTATTTTTTTTAAACTAATTATGGCAATTGAGTTCGTTTATTATTGTATTTAGTCCTACCGCATTCCATCAACAACAATCCTGTTGGTATACGAGGGTTGCTCTACACCTCCGTCAATCCACCAGTACGCAGACAACTGTTTCACTCTTATTAGCGATTATCAGTGCGCCATAGGTCGATTGACGGAAATAGAGAGCATCAATTTTTCCATGTTTAATAAACATGTGAAAGATGTGCGGCAGAATTCCTTCTGTCTGCTCGCAAATCCTGTTGGTGTTCGGATTTCATTTGCGAGTAGTATAGTTACCTTCTGTTTTGCAGGTTGGTAGATGAAGAGTGCTTCCCGTACGTTGCAGGAAATGAACCATGTACGATCAGAAGGAGCGGAAAGTTGATTGAATCTGGTTGTAAACCGCCGAGGTTCAGCGAAAGAACTCGAAGGTACACCGTAGGGCCAGCGTACAGGTTAGGAAATGAAACAGACATTATGTACGAAATCACCAAATCTGGACCAGTTCAAGGTAAGTCACTCAAACTGGCAGATCCAACAGGATAGTTTAGATTTTTCGGTAAGGGTTCGTTTTAGCGAAACCCGAAACTGGCGTTGAGATTGGTGTCAATCGACGCGGATTGACGCCCTGAGTCGAACGATACCACTCCCAGACTGAGGAAACGCTCCGGTGAAAAACTACAGCACTTTAAAGATTCCAAACCTAACCTAGCTTAACCAAACTAGTTGAATTATTGAAGCTGAAATGGGTTCTAATCGACTCTGATTGAAGTTCTGAGACAAACTAGACCATTACCAGCGCGAGAGAACATTTTGGTGAAAGTCTATGCTACTTTGAAATTCACAAATTCCAATAGCTTACCTAATATAAAGTAAGCAAATAGGTTGAGGTAAAAAGGTGTGTCTAGCGACTCAACCGTTTACTGTGATTCTCAATTGGAAATTAATCAAAATAAGTTCCTCTGGGCCCTACCCCCGCATGCTATGGAAAAAACCGAACAGGTGAGAATCCTACTTGGGAAACTTGTGTTGTTTAGACTATTCAAAATATGCAAAGACAGCGACGTCTGGGGGGGCCAGCCCCCCCAGGCCCCCCGTTATACGGCTACATAAACCTAATTCAACATAAACTAACCTGGTTTTCGGTTATTCATTTTTCCTCAATAACTTTAATATTAAACATTTAAAGTATCATAACTTTTTTATTTTCCATTTTAGCATGTTGCGACTGGTGGCGCTGTATTGTACTCATCTAGTGCTTTCGTACGACATATAGTTTGACCACATATTTCATGAAAAATCATCAAAATATCGAAGTAATTTTGAGGTTAGGTTTGAAATTTTAAAGTGGCGCAGATTTTCATCGGAGCGTTTCCTCAGCCTTGGAGAGGCCCAATTCGACTCAGGACATCAAGCAGAATCGATTAACACTTACTTCACGACCAATTAAACCGAATTTGATCTCAATAAGTTGATTGTTTGGCATAAGTGAGGTTAGGTACTGAAACTTTAAAGTGTCATAGAATATGACCGGGGCGTTTCCTCAGTCTAGGAGTGATGTCGTTCGACTCAGGGCGTCAATTCGCGTCGATCGACACCAATCTCAATGCCCGTTTCGGGTTTCGCTAAAACGAACTCTAGCCGATTTTTCATCCTTATCAAGTAACAGACTGTGTTTTTGTTTACGACTACTAGTTGTATTAGAATTGGTCATGTAACTAAAGAATAGAATTTTAGAATGATCTTATTCAATAACGAATGGTTGTGTTCTTCAGCATCGCCATTATTTTCGTGATGTGTTTTAAGTCTTTTAAGTAGAATTCAATTTCAACGCTTCAACTCCCTCAATTTTCTTTCAGCAACAATGAAGGTCTACCATGATTTCTATTCATACGAAGGAGGCATTTACAGACACTCAGACTTAAATTATGGGCAGAAGACTGGTTATCTTTCTGTTAGAATCGTTGGATGGGGAGAGGAATACACAAGTAGGGGCATTCAGAAGTATTGGGTAAGTTAGACAGTTTGAATGAGAAAGTCGATAGCCTCATCACTTATGATGATTTTTTGCCAAAAAATGGGTTTGGGCCGAGGCTAATCAGTTGGCAACAGTGGACGAGTCACTTGAATTTTGTATGGAAATTGCTTAAAATCATCTCGAAATATGCACAGTAAAGTAGATTAAGTGATGCCTAATGGGGTATTTTCCAATTTGTTAATGTTTTATCTCTCAAGTGGCATAAGATATGAGTACGGTGTTTGATATGGCCAACCGTATAACATTTTTCTGGGTATTTTATACTGTCAGCAGTGTCAATAGCAAACAAGCGTTCGGCTAGGATAACTACAGGGTGTAATTAAATAAGTGTATTGTAGAAGTCAGATATACAGGGTGTCCAGTTAGTGTGTAATTCTCCGATATCTCGCAAGGTATACCTGATAGAAGAAAATGTCAAATACAAAAGTTATTTGGTTACTTAAGACGCATATTCTAAAAATATTTTGAAATATACAGGGTGTTGCGGGAAAGTAGGATAGTGATCAACTTGATTTTTTCCTTAAATTCTCCTAGTTTCCATCATTGATATCTATTCAACCCTAAAATATTTTTGGGATCGATTGTGACGTTGCCAAGTTATAATTTATTTTCTATTAATTTCCGGATTGTGGAGATAGGGTATTAGTAGATATTTCGATTTAAAATAAAAAAACAGGGTGTTACATTTAAAAAAACAAAGTAAAATGGCCTTCAAGTTGCCGTTATTTAAAATTATGCCAAAAACACCCTGTAGATACAAATTGCTGGTAACATCCAAAATAATATCCACTTAATATGCAAGTAACTCGCTGTATAATATTATTGAGAAAAGTTAAAGGAATATATCAATTTGGTCGTATTACTTGCGACCTTGCAAATCCAGAAATTAATAGAAAATAAATTATAACTTGGCAACGTCGCAATCGATCCCAAAAATATTTTAGGGTTGAATAGAGATCAACGATAAAATCTAGAAGAATTTAAGAAAAAGTTATAGTTCCATATAAAAAAATCAAGTTGATCACTATCGCAACACCCTGTATATTTCAAAATATTTTTAGAATATGCATCTCAAGTAACCAAATAACTTTTGTATTTGATATTTTCTTCTATCAGGTATACATTGCGAGATATCAAAGAATTACACACTAACTGGATACCCTGTATATCTGACTTCTACAATACACTTATTTAATTACAACCTGTAGTTATCACTAGCCGAACACTTGTTTGCTATTGACACTACTGACAGTATAAAATATCCAGAAAAATCTTATACGGTTGTGTATATGAGTTGTTTACACTTTTTCAGGTCTGAATCAGTGTCGACACTTCTATAGTGCAGTTACGTTATTATGTAGACCTGAGTAATGATAAAACCGTAATTATCTATACAAAATATATATTATAATAATTCAGAAAGTGGTAGGAGATCTAAATAATCGAAAATACCAATTTGCAATAGATAAAAACAAGATAAATTGATCTATTTATTGTATAATAACATCTCATTATACACAGACATATACAATTTTGACTATACTAATGGTCGTAAACAGCGCAGCAAAAAAAAGCCGAAAGGGTCATTCGACCGGTCGGGTGTCTTGTGAAGGATTAAGGGGTCCTTTGTAGTGTTGGCACTCGATAGGAGCACAAAAAATGTAAACCGCTCTTATATTTCTGACCTGTACAATAAAACGTTTAAGGGGGTGATTTCTCATCGAAAAAAAGATAGGATCTTTCATATAAAGATACTTTATTGGAGCATCCCTTGTTAAGATACAGCTACTTAAAGGGGTTACGTAAAATTTGTTTAAGAATTTTTCTCACAAGCACTAAAAAAGTTACAATATTGAAATTAACTTGACATTTTCTACCACCAAAAAGACACTTAGCCAGTAATTTATTTGGTTGTAAGGGGTGGAAAACGCAACCCCCAACATTTATTTATCTAATTTAATTTAAAACAATTACTTCAGGCAGATGCACTTAATCAATTGAGGTTTTGAATACATTTTTTTTGTCATAAATGGAAAGATCATACACAAGTTTTATAACAAAACTGTTTTTGTTTTCTTTTTTTTTGCAATAATTCAAAAGTTATAGCCGACGGCTCCCGAACCCGTGTGACGTCACCATGGCGGTAAGGATGCTCCTTTGGCCAACGACGTCCTAATCCGATACTAGATTCTAGATTCCCAGCCAATCGCGAAAATACGTACTGCTAAACTGATATCTAGTGTATATTTATTGCAACACGTAATATCTCTAACAAAATTTGATTCAAACACATATTTATGTTGATCGTAGAAAAAATGTGCGTAACAAGTGCAAAAAGCACAACAATAAAATTTTTGATAAAAAAAATAGAAAAAAAAAGTTGGAAGGTCTGGGTTTCGATCCAAAGACCTTGAGATCCACTAGCAGACTCTCTAACCACTGGGCCATCCTTCGATTGAAGAGATCTTTTCAACGAAACATAACTGATTAAGCACTTATTACTGGAATCTGTAATCTGACTTCAACTTCAAACATTCAAAAACATATTTATTTCGATCGTAGACTTCGTCTCGAGCTGCAAACTTCTTTTATCGACTGTGTTGCAACAAATATACACTAGTTACCAGTTTAGCTGTACGTATTTTCGCGATTGGCTGGGAGTCTAGAATCTAGTATCGGAGTAGGACGTCGTTGGTCAAAGGAGCATCCTTACCGCCATGGTGACGTCACACGGGTTCGGGAGCCGTCGGCGTGTTTTCGGTACTCGATTCAAAAACCCATTTTTATTTTGATATAACTTTTGAATTATTGCGAAAAAAAAAGAAAACAAAACAGTTTTGTTACAAAACTTATATATGATCTTTCCATTTATCACAAAAAAGTACTTTTTTTCTTAATTCAATACCTCAATTGATATCTATCAAGTATTCGTCAAGTCAGTACAAAGTATCCCGAAAAACGATTACAAATGGTACCTAGGCTAAATGCTTATGTTTCTTCTTTCTTTGCAGAAAGTGGCCAATAGCTGGGGCACCCAATGGGGTGAAAACGGCTACTTCAGGATCGTGAAAGGAACCAACGAATGTGAAATAGAATCTTTCGTGCTTGGTACTTGGCCACATGTCGACAGGAAGATACTTCTAGCTCACGGACGACGAAACTCGAATAGGATCTAATGTAATTTTGTGTTCAGTACTTAGATTAGGCGAATAAGTATTTTATAGATTTATTTCGCTCGCAGGGGTTGCAAGTTTCGTAAAACTTTTAAAAATTTTAATTATTTTGGCAACGAAAACATGGATTGAGGTAAATAAACTCTACAGTGTGGACTTTATGTATCACGATATACAAAATAATTGCTCTATTTGTTTTCTAACCCAAAAGTCTTAAATTATTACGTACGTTTTACTTTTAAAATTTATATACCATTCTCCATTCTCCAAAAAATATTTATTGACCAGAGTCTACAGAAGCAAAGTTCAAAACACTTGTTTTTTTTTGAAAACCTCCTTTACGCTGGAGTCATTTTCTTGCAGTAACTCAGGCTTTCCCAACTTTTAGGAGGGAAAGCGGATCCCTCTGCCCCCCTTGACGATGCCCGAGCTCGTAGATATTATTTTCAAGCTGCCATGGTCATTAAGTTTGTATATTTCAGAATTTTTATTTTATTTCTATACCACAGTATCATTTTTCCAGACTTAGAATGCCCAATATATAACGTGAGAGATGTTTTTTTATTAAAAATATTCGATATTAAATTAGCACATATAGAGGCAACGATGTTTGTGAAAGCTTTAAATGCCAAAATAAAATATTTAGCAAATGGTTGACGTTAGCAATACAGTAAATTTATTAAAAACAAATTTCGAATTTTTTTTACGTACCGTAAACATGGGCTACTTTGGCCCTAACGTCCTTCTTTGGCCCAAATGAAAACGAAACAAAATTGTACTCTATAAACATATTTGTGACTGTATTTAAAATACTTCCGACACATTCCGCTAGGTAGTCGCACTATACAGGCTGTCTGATAACTCCAGTGGTTCCTTTGCTGTCCACTAGAAAGCAGCACCTATAGTTGTTTGACTAGGGAAACCACGTGCAATCTTTACCTCCCAAACTTTCATTTACAAAAAACGTATTTCTCGTTGAACAAATCTGGTAAGTGCCCCCTATTATACACTTTTTCTTTCTTTAAGCCGTACTGTAGTTACAACACTGTTGAACTCAACAAGTTTTTTTATTTTCATGTTTTTTAAATCAGACCAGAAAATCTATAAAAAATGTCCTACTTTGGCCCAACCTTTTTTTGGGCCAAAACTCATAATATTATGTTATGAATTGCTATAAAATTTTATTTTCGTATTTATATCGCGTATTCTCGTTACCAGCTTGTTCAGGATGCTGTAAAATACTTCCTGGAGGCCCAGTATACACTGGCTTGGCAACGAACAACTTCTAACTTGCCTAGAACCCATCAGATCTGGTGATATGACGCAAAGGCAGGCTGCTGATCATTTCAAGATACCCCTACAAAAAAGTTGAAAAATTTGTTTTCAAGCTCACTAGGCCATCCAACAGTTTTTTCGCAAGAAGAAGAACTAGCATTCTTGATGAACTAGATTTAAGATTCACCATAAAATCTTATTTGACTAGGCAATGGAAGACTGTGCAGTGTTTTTGCAACTATATTCCAGGACGTGTCTGGGTCAAATCGTTTCTAAAGGGACACCCTCAAATGACTGTCAAGTTTCCGTCAAACATCAAAAGAAATCGTACTCAGATTCATAAACAAGTCATCACAGACTACATTGAAAGTCTGAAAGAGGCGGTTAAAGATGTTTCACCTGATAGCATTCATAATTATGACGAAACTTGATAACATTTGATAATATAATCTTCGTTGAAGAACCTGTTCTAGTCAATATCCAAGTCCTTCTTTGCACATACCATTTGTATCATGCTTTTAACGCCAAAAATTGACTTGGGCCAAAGTTACCCTAACCGCAGGATAACATTGGCCCAAAATTTAAAAAAAATATATTAATTCAAAACACGTTTTGTAAGTAAAAAAAGGATTACTAATTAGAATGTAAGATATTATAGTTGTAAAATAGATTACCAGAACTTCTGGGCAGTGAAAACAACAGTTTCTAGAGAAAAGTACATACAATAATTACTGAAAAGTGGGCCAAAGTAGCCCGCGTTTACGGTACTTTTACAGATTTATAAAAAGGCAAAGAGCTTCTGGAGTTCATCGTTCATGAAAATAAAGATGTGCTTTTTAGCCAAGATTAAGAGATGCTGTAATTTCAGTCTCTTGACGGTTAAATACATCTAACTTCTACAAAATGTTTCCATCTGAGTAGCATGCGACTTGAAAGCTACAGCTTAATTTATTTTTTATACCAAGCGTTGCATTAATTTATTTTGTACTATACAACTAAGCATTTCAAATACTTCAAAATACTTTAGAGAATTTTCTAGATGCTAGTTTTAATCATATACCAGTTGTCAAAAGTGGAAATCTGACACTTAAACTTACTACTTCTAAGAAACTCCATTGTGACGTTTTTTGAATAATAGATAGAACCTCAATAATTGCAATTAGAAGACTTTCGGCTGTATCTGAGGTCTCTATCAAAACACAAAATGTTTGACCTAACACCAATGAATTGACGTTTGGTAATCTCTCAGGTAATTTGTGTTTAGAGATACCAACCGAAATTTCAATAAAACCTTAATTTCAATAAATGTGGTTCTATCTAGAAGCCTACATAACGTCATGTATCATTCTGATCCTTCTAATAGGCTATGAAAAGTCATCTGACTGTACTTGTGGATATTATAAAAGTCGCTATATTTTCATATCTTAAATGCTTTATTGAAATTCAGTTCCAGTTTAGGTCCAGCTTCCATTAGATGTACGTTAAATCAGTGATCCTTGTAATAAAAATTGTATTTAAGACAATGTAATCATAATTAAGAATGTAATATATTTTTAGAGAGCTTTTATTTTATAACTGATATTTGATTTACAAAACCCCGGTCCTCATAATCTTCATCAGACCTTCAACATTGTTGTTCTTTATGCAGCTCCTGCACTGTGTGATGGCATTTGCTGAATTCGGTCCAACTGAAAAAATACGTTAATATTGATCTGGTTTCCTTCTAAGGCACTCTTGTTGTTACTTCTATGTCTTGAGGTATGAATCTTACCTCTCAATCTAGATCCATGCTGAATAATGGCATTAATTTCTTTCATAGTTTCCACACCTTCATTGTAGTTTTGTAATCTGACGTTGTGTCCGTTTATCAATTCTTGATTCAGAGCATGTAGTTCTGTATAATTTTCAGCCATAGATTTCCTGTATAAAGAAAAATTTTAGTAGTCGTAAGGGATTCAAGTGGAAGAAACTCTCATATCGCAAGGTATTACCTTCAAAGAGCTCTTCGAGAACTTCAACGTTCACAACTCATACTGGCTCAAGCACCCAAACAAAATGGACAACGAGGGACGTGAAGCTGAAACCTTCGCTATTAGCTGCTGCTTGGAGCAGATAGCTAAAGAACCAATAAGGATCCCCAGCCGCCACGGAGATTTTGCTAGTCTGCTGGACCTATATCTCGCAACTACTGCACAATTTACGCAGTGAAAATAACTGCTCCACTAGGATCGTCTGACCATAACACCGTCTCAACGCTATGCAGGATGCATTCTTCAGATCTCCACCTTACAAAGCCTCGCCGGGTCTGGCATTACGGAACAGCAAAGTGGGACCACCTAAGAAACGAGACCCATCAGCTTGCGCCCAAGAAATAACAGAGACATTAATATCTGGCATGGAAGCCTATATTCCTCATGTCGTCAAGCGTACCTCCAAAAACAAACCATGGTTTTATCAGCATTGTAGAGATGCAGTTACCTCTAAAAACCAACATTACAAAGAATAGAGGAAAAATCCAAATGACGAGAACCACCGCAGTTTTATCGACGCCAGAAATCACTGGAAACGCGTGATTGACAGCAGCAAGGAGCAACACAACCAAAAAATTAAGAACAAGCTCCTCTCATGTCCTAGTTCGTCTAGAACATGCTGGTCTGTAGCTAAGCCTGTTAGTCAGAACTTTTCCTATTCGTCAATACCACCCTTGACCAAAGAGGACAAGATAATTCTCAAATAAAATAGATCGGTTATAGTCAGATATTGTTTTCATGAACTATCGCAATTATTGTAACCGTTCACTTACAGTTCGTCTAATATTCTGCTATCTTCAGCTTTTATAACTAAGAATTTAATCTGAGACAGTCTATCCGCAACATCAGTTGTTAGTTTTGACCTGGCTTCCTGTATACTTGACAATCTTTCCAGTAGGGCCTTCAGCTTGCTTTCTTGAAGAGGGAAGTTTGCCTGCGACTGTAATGAAAATTAACGGAAATTAAAAATAATAAGATAAGATGGTGCTTTAAAGGGCACTTATCCATGAGTAGTTGACGCTATTTTTTCACTGGTGCACGTCAATATCATAAATAACGTTACAAAAAATGGAAATAAGTAGAGTACTAATAATGTAAAATTTTTTGACAGCGTAGTGGCTTTTCAATACAGAGGTCCGGATATCGATTCCCAAGCTACACAACTTTTTTCCTAATTACACGGGATACTAAGTAAGAGGCTCTTATGAAACAACTCTTCATGAAAGAAATAACTTTTTGTGACACTAGCTCTTGTGTTGTTGCACTTGACATATCGAAAGCTTTCGACAGAGTGTGGCTTGAGGGACTTCTGGTCAAGCTTGCTGCTTATGGACTACCACCTGGCCTGCGCCTGTGGCTGAATAGCTCTTTGAACGACCGATCTCTGTTTGTTGTAGTCGAGGGCTGTTCATCAGACGTATTTTCAATAAACGCCGGTGTTCCTCAGGGATCTGTCCTATCCCCTACAATGTTTCTGCTATGCATCAACGAGCTGCTGGAAATAACATCCAATCCAATCTACAGCTTCGCAGATGACAGTACATTAGTGTCGTGCATGGAACCAGGCAAGCCACTATTATCCCAGGAGACGGTACGTCGGCGACAGCAGCATGCCTCACAGATCAACGCAGATATCAAAACAATTGTCGAGTGGGGATTAGCAAATAAAGTACAGTTCAACGTACAAAAAACTCAGGCAACAACACTTACAAAGAAGTCTCACGATGGCTTACCAAACCGTGGAAATGGAGGGCCACCCCATAGTCGAATCACCTTCCGTCAAGCTTTTGGGGATCAACATCAACAATATGTCCTGTCACGACCACGTCGTTAGTATTGCTAAAACGGCATCCCAGAATCTTGGAGTTTTGTTCCGCTGTAGGAAGTTGTATACACCAGAGCAACTGCTGCTGCTCTACAAGGCACAGGTCCGACCATCGCTGGAGTATTGCTCCCATGTGTGGGGATGTACTCCGAAACACCCTCTAAAGCTTCTGGACTCTATCCAGAAAAGAGCAATTAGATTAATCGATGCGCCTAACCTCACAAAGGACCTCCACAACCTGGAACATCGAAGGAGGGTGGCTGACCTATCCCTGTTTTACAGATTCTATCACGGAAGATGTTCGAGTGGGCTCTCCGAGATAATAACACCAAAGGCCGCTCGAACTAGGAACACTAGAGAGCTCTGCGAGCTCATCCTTACCAGGTCGAGGTCCTTACTCCCCGAACCAGTCTCCTCCAGCATTCCTTCTTCTGGAGAACTTCGACGATGTGGAATCAGCTGCCATGGGAATTGTTTCCCGACGGCTACAACCTGCAGCGTTTCAAATCTAACGTGAACCGATACTTATCCTCTCGCAGTGCTTCTACAGCGCCATAGGTGTTCAGCCTTTGCGGGAGGTTGGCCATAAAAAAAATAGAAAGAGCTTCAATTACACTCTTGTTACTTGTAAGGTGCAGCTGCACCCTCAATAAACTTAGGGGTAGAGTTTCGTATAACTAGGCACTTAGTTTTTTAGCTCTCACTAACTCGCTGAAGTCACTGAAGAGCTTATCCAGAGTCTCTGTCTGTCCGTCGGTCTGTCCGTATACAAAAGATAGCCAAACAGGTGCTAGAGAAAAACTAAATACAGATTCGGAATCAGCATGAAATCTGGCTTTGTCAATATCACTATCGGTTTAAAAAAAATTGAGTTGAATTACGAGAGGTAACTGACGACTTATTATGTACGGTCTATTGATATTCCTGAAGCACAGGCAGCATGGCCGAGCGGCTAAGACGCTAGGCATCAGTCCGAAAGGGCGTGGGTTCGAATCTCACCGCGGTCAACAACTTATTTTTTTTTTTAAAGATGAAATGTTAAAATTTGTTGATTACTAGTCCGGAAAAAAATCCGATTTTGCAAATATAATGAAAAAATTAAATTTTTATACGAACAAATTCCACAGTGAGAGCGCCGTTTGAATTTACTCAAGTAAATTCTTTTCTGCTTTTTTTGAATTTTATGCGCTCCCCTTTCAAAAATTCTGGAACCGCCACTGGTTCAAACCAATTTCTGTCGCCTCCAAATGATCGATGTTCAAGGAGGAGCAAAGCGACTGTACCAAGTCAGATCCAAGCACAATGTTCGTTGTGTAAAATGTAACTTTTTTTAATCTTCATAACCATAAATTCCTAAATTTTTGACATTTTCCAAATTTTCCAACTTTCTCGAAGATTTTAAATTTCCCAAATCTTTAAAAAATGTCCAAGGTTTCAAAGTTCCATTAGTTATTCTTATTTCCAGTTTGACACTCATAATTTATTGAATTTTCGGGATTCTCGAAATTTACAAAATTTTCCGAATTTTCCGAAATTTTTAATTTTACCTGTTTTCCAAATTTTTAAATATTGAAAATTTCCGAAAGTTTCCAAACTTTCCAAATTTTTCAAATTTTCCAAATCTTCCAAATCGTCCAAATTTTCCAAATTTTCCAAATTTTCCAAATTTTCCAAATTTTCCAAATTTTCCAAATTTTCCAAATTTTCCAAATTTTCCAAATTTTCCAAATTTTCCAAATTTTCCAAATTTTCCAAATTTTCCAAATTTTCCAAATTTTCCAAATTTTCCAAATTTTCCAAATTTTCCAAATTTTCCAAATTTTCCAAATTTTCCAAATTTTCCAAATTTTCCAAATTTTCCAAATTTTCCAAATTTTCCAAATTTTCCAAATTTTCCAAATTTTCCAAATTTTCCAAATTTTCCAAAAATTCCAAATTTTCAAAATTTTCCAGATTATCGAAATTTTCCAAATTTTCAAAATTTTCCAAATTTCTCAAATGTATTTTGTTTGTCCTATTGTCCATAAAGTCTAAGTATTTGATCATAGGAATACAGCAACACCTCTATCTCAAATATGGAAAATTTGGACATAATGCACTTTGAAAGTTTGCTCCTCAATTTCACTCACCTCTAAATGATCGATGTTCAAGTAGGAGCAAAGCGACTGTACTAAGTCAGACCCAAGCGCGATGTTAGTTGTGTAAAACGTGACTTTTCCGGAAATCTCGAACTGCATAACCAAATCCGTTCCATCTCTCAGACATAGAAGGTTCACAATCAAATTCGGTCCAGAATTGAATTCTACATCGTCCGGTAGCAAAAAGTTCTGATTGATCCACATGCATATCCTCTGCAGTCGTTCGTTGATCTTGAATTGTACGAAAGATTCTGGTTTTGAGACGCCTTTGTTTGTCTTCAGAGCGTACATTGAGAACCTTGGTAGCTGCCTTGTGATTTCAAATACGTGGTACTGGATGCTTTTAGGGTAGCCTACCATAGCCTGTTGGAATATAATAATAATAAAACGTCTTTATTTAATTGATTTACAGTAGCGGGCGAAGTTTAGCTCAAATCTATTCTTCCACTTAACCCTATATGACAGATGAAAAGAGGTATTCCAGCCAAAAAGAAAAAATTGAGTTGTGAAAACAGATTTAGTTCTAGTACAGCTATTGTCAGTATTGCTAAAACGGCATCCCAGATGTTTGGAGCTTTGTTCCGTTGTAGGAAGCTGTATACACTAGAGCAACTACTGCTGCTCTACAAGTCGCAGATCCGACCATCGCTGGAGTATTGCAGCACTCTCTAAAGCTTCTGGACACTATCCAGAAGAGAGCAATTAGACTAATCGATACGCCTAACCTCATAAAGGACCTCCACAGTCTAGAACATCAAAGAAAGGTGGCTGACCTGTCCTTGTTCTACACATTCTATTACGGAAGATCTTCAAGTGAGCTCTCCCAGATAATAACACCAAGGACTGTCCGAACGAGGAACACTGGAGAGGCTCTGCAAGTTCATCCTTAACAGGTCGAGGTCCCTACTTCCCAAACCAGTCTTCTCCAGAATTCCTTCTTTGGGAGAACTTAGACGCTGTGGAATGAGCTGCCGGGGAATTTGTTTCCCAATGGCTACAACCTGCAGCATTTCAAAGCCTTTGAGGGGGAGACTGACCATAAAAAAATCTTCTATCAGGGTTTGATAAATCTTTCACTCTGACCATTCCTAGTATCGAGGAGTGGAAAAGAGGCGAGATTCAGTTTCCTGGAGAGGCATTGGTATGCTACACAGGCGGCTCCCGTCTAGCTAGTAGACATGCCTTTAGGTGGAGAGAGGCACGTGTTTAGGGCGGGGGGCGTCCAGGGGGGGACGGTCCCCGTAATGTTAAATAATGCTACCAAAAATGCAATGCCCACGTTTAACGATTTTTGACAACCTCTAGAGTAGCGTTCCAAGGTCTTCGCTGCCCCCCCCCGCAATTTTTTTACGGTCCCCCCCTTCTATATAAAAAATAATATCTCAAATCGGTTTATATTATATGGCCACTATGAAAACAACAAATGTATCAACTATTTGGTCTACGTCTATGCCTTCTGCCCGTTCTATAGAAATTAATGCCAGAACTTAGGCGCGATTTACCCATTGTCGATCTTGCAAAAATTTTTATTAGTTTTAGTTTTGAAAATGAGCTTGCTTAAGCCGATGTAACAAGCGGTAGCGCAGTACTCGAGACAACTGAAATGCAGTGCAAATCTCAGGTACACTACTAATCATCAATTGATTTTTTTCGAAAATAAAATCAGAAAATTTCCTAATACTGTTAAGATTTTGCAGGACTAGATATAGAAGGTTGATGTGAGAAGAAGAAGTGGGATCGTCTGGATATGTGTCAACTAATTCTTTTACTTTATTAATCATTTCCTATTCTTGCACTTCAATAAGTGTTTTGGGGTTTAAAATACCGAATTTTGAATAGACATTTGTGAATGCCTCACATCCATTTTTTAGTTGTACTGAAATAGTTCTAGGCTGTTGAATACAAAACTTCCTAAACGATTTTTAGGGTCTTCAATTGGTTCATCAACCGCCATTTCATCAAAAAACTTTTCAGTAGAACGAATTCTTTTGTCTGTAAATTGTGGCTCAATACCCCATTCTTTTGCTATTGTTACTGATATTTTCAAAATTATTTCTTAAATTCCCTAATTGATCTGAAACATATGCAACTGTATCACTTTTTTGCAAACATTTTGAAAGTAAATTGACGTTTTCAAATATTTTTCATCGAAATATTAATAAAAATGCAAATTAAAAATTTTCTATTTTATTTTGTAAGATTCGACAAACATTTAACGACGACCAAATAGTTACTTTTTAATGAAATTATCGATTCGACCGTGGATGACCATCTGGTGGGACATAGTTTTTTAAGGTGGATCCCATAGTTTTATTGTTTCTTAATTCAATGTTTAAGACTGCCAACGAGGCAGACTTTCGCTAAAAAAACATAAACTGACTGAATGGTGTCAAAGGGGGCCCCCGGATGCTCGGCCCCCCCCCCGTCGCACCGCGGGCCCTGCGGGCCCTTTTGGCACGCCACTGAACCTCTAATCTGCACCCCCGTGAGCCGAATATTTAAAGGTGTCTGCACCCCCCACGGAACAAAACCCTGGATACGTGCCTGGGAGGAGGGATGTATGTGGGAAATCGAGGAGTACGGGAGAATTACTCTCTAGGCGCGGACACCACGAAGTATATGCAATGCGCTCTGCTGCATGCAATGAGGAGGTCAGAAGAGGCAGAAGTTTTACATCTGCTCTGACAGTCAGGCGGCACTGGAAGTCACCTGAGGGCTCAGAACCAGTGCTTCCCTGGTTCAGGAGTGTACGGAGAGGCTGGAAGAGCTGGCGAGGCTGGAAGAAGACATCTTAATGTGGGTCCTGGGTCATGCGGGTGTTCCTGGTAATGAGGAAGTCGATAGGCTGGCCAGAATTGGCACCAGAGGACAGTTTGTTACCCCAGAGCTTGTTATAGGATTAAGTAGACAGCAGGCAACATCAGCCTTCAAAAGGTGGGTGAACGATACCATAGAGGAACAGAGGAGGAAAAGCGAGGGATGCAAACAAGGCAAAGATTTTATAGTCGGGCTGGACACATCTAGATCAGCATGGCTATGAAACCAAGTCCGATGGATAATCAGAAACCCTGTGGGTGTTCTGAAGGGCCACTGCAAGCTAGAACGGTCCATGTCGTTGCGTGTGTCGTCGTCAGGGCGACCCAAGGCACCGCACCTTGCCCAGAGCCGGCTTCCGATACCGGCCTGGTGTGGGTGCTCTTCTTCTCGGGCAGTCGAACCAGAAGGTAGGGCCCGTCCGGTGGTTAGCCTTAGGGTCCCCAGCCGACATTTCGGAGGCAGCCGACCAAATTACCTCCTAGGGATGCACCTGTATAGGTTGCCGGCCGGCTTTCATCCCTGACTCCTCCCAGGCGGCATCTATCACTATTAGAAATTGTTGCAGCCTCTCCATGTATGAGCTGTGGAGAGGCCGATGAAACGGCTTACAACTTCCTTGTGGAATGTCAGTTGCTAGGCGGCCTAAGATAAAAGATCTTTGGATTCGATACACTTGTTAAAAGTTCGGGAAAGTTTGGCAGGAAGTGGGAAGCAGACAGTGGTGACTGAGGAGTTATAATCGGGGATGTTAAAAAAGGCCTACTGCACAGAAAAAAATACTGTTGCGTATCCAATTAATTGTTAGTATTTGGATGCTTTTCCATCACTTTAAATCTATTTACAGTTGTTTCAAATCCGTGTCATTCAAAGAATTCAATCCTTATATTCGAAGTAATCACAGGTAACGCCAATAAATTCAAAATAATGTTATATTCGTTCTAACGATATGTATAATCCTTCTAATACCAGTATTGATATATAATGCAATCAAAACATCCTTTTGTTTTTCGAAATTTACTTAATGTTTCATTTAAGCAAAGCATACAATCTATTCAATGTACAAAAATTATTACTGCAACAGCAGTTCGTGATAATTCATCTGATAAAAATTAATTTTGTTTCAATGGCCCTTGTCGTTCGCTGAACTATAATTAGTATTCAGCGGGACTGATGTCCCGATTCAATGAAGGTAAGAATAAAGAACAGGGGGATTATCTTAGTGTTATTATCGCCGCAAACCCGCCAACATGGACGGTTGTTCCGTTGTGTTGTTTCGGTGTTAGCCGTGTTGTGTCATCTCGTGGTTTTGCGTATTGCATTAGCAATTGTGTGATTTAAATGTGTCCAGTTATATATTAAATGGAGGACCTACTGAGAAATTGGGACTTAGAAGAGCTAGCACCCACATTTGAATGTAGGTGTTTAGATTAGTCAGACAGTTATATTTCAGGTAATAATGCAACAACTGGTGCAGGCTTATGTCTAATTCTTATATCATGCTCCTTATAACTTCATACAAAATCACACAATTAAACATCCAAACGAATCAATCAGCTGTCCTCGCAATAAAATCTGTTGGTCCAAGGAAAAGAAAGTAGTTTAGAATCAATTACCAAACACAGATTCGATTCAATGACATCTTGTAGTTGAATCGACAATACGACATAATTCGTTACCAACTATACACTTCTCATTGGATAAAACATAGCTGTATTTGAGGAATGCTGAGTGTAACGTCGCATTGAATCCAAGCGTAAGTAAGTCTGACAGAACGACAGATTTTTCTGTTCGTGAGGCCTAAAAGCCATAGAGCGCGTAGAGAAATATAAATCTCTAGGAACCTACATAACTTCAGATCTAGAATTGATCTGAAATTGCGAGGCAGTGTTTCCTCAGATTTCGATCACTATTTAGCAACAAAAATGTATGCCTTAAACTAAGATTGAAGTTAATTGAGTGCTATGTATGGTCACAACTACTGTACGGAGCAGAAACTTGGACTCTCAAGGTTCGGACAATCAAAAAACTGGAGGCCTTAAGACGAATAGGACAAGAGAGGAAACTGATAATAGCAATCAAACCAAGAAAAACAACATACCTCGGCCATATTCTAAGGAATAACAAATACGAACTACTGCAGACTATCATGCAAGGACGAGTAGATGGTAAAAAGGGCATAGGAAGAAAAAAGAAATCCTGACTGAGAAACATTAGAGAATGGACTGATATGAGTGAAGGAGAACTGTTCCACATTGCAAGAGACAAAGATGCATTCAGAGAAGAGGTCGCCAACCTCCGCTAGGGGACGGCACTAGAAGAAGAAGAGGCCTACTTACCAGGCGTGCAGGCTACTACTATGCTATAAGTACTATTATGACAGTCATACAAAATTTTCGGAAATAATGTTTGCTATGTCTTACCTTAACATGAATATCTACAGGATTATCTTTGGGCAAAAAGAGCGGTACCAATATTTCTGAGCTCAATTCTGAAAGAGGCGGATGAACGACATGAGACTCACTTTTGAATATTCCTTCGGCAAAAATCGTAACTGCTCGGATTTTCGTAGAATTGTTTGTGGCCACAAATACCTCGACATGGGGCTGCAATAAACAAAGTTATTATTTAGTTGTGTAGATATTGTTTTACCATTTTGCTGTATGAATACCTTATCCCTTAAGTACTAATGAATCAGATTTACCACATAGTCACTGACCCTTCATCTGTCAGACTACCCAAATTATTGTTGATATTTATGCAAAATAGCTATTTAAACATTATTGGAACTTATCACATGAATTTAATACATGTCTTGAGATAACAGAAGTGCCATGAATTGAAAAACATTAAAAAAGTTATATTTCCAAATAAAAGGAAACAGAGAAAAAACTAAACTAAATATGACTATCACTATGAGTTTACAATTGTTACTAAAACTGTAACAAATAAAGATAATACAAAAAGAGGAAAAAAACTTTTGATAACTAGGCTCATGCTAAAAGCAACAGAATTTGACGCAAGTCACAAATCTTCGACGCAACTTAGACATATCCTTTGGCAAGGAAAGGAATGCGAGGCAAAATAATGCGGAGAAAAATAGGGCTGTTGTCAGATGTTCCGCTTGAAATATAGTTTACGATCTACTATTTTAAGGGTCTAGGGTATAGCGCGCGAAATCGAGAATCAAAGAAAAGACATATTACCGTATTAGCGAGGAGGCGTGGCTACCTGTTCCCTTTCTCCAGTGTGTGTGTCTAAGATGAGGGCAGATAAGTCCAAAAATCCAAAGGTAAGGTCCAAAGGTCACTATAAAAGTGAATTTCATACTTCCAAGCTCCTGAAGTTACCTTTAAACTTACAGTAATGACTCAAAGAGCAAATTGAAGAAGAAAGCTTGCGCTTGTGCAACTATTTAGCCTTTTTTTGATATCGTGTTTGGTTGTTAAATTACAGGCATTTATAGAATGTATGATTTTGCATTGCGAGTTTTTTTGCACATTAAAAAACTTTTTTGAGAAAATCGAAATTAGCTGTCATTCATTAAGGTCCTAACTATCGCCTTCTGAAATATTATATATGTAGTTTGAAAATAGAATGTGTTATGCGAGAAATTGTGAGTCCGTGTTTTACATGGCAAATACGTCTGTATAAATGTGTGTATCCAGGCCCCTTAAGAATTTTCCTTTAGTGTTACTGAACGATGATAAAAATACTCTCGTAATGCTAACGTACTTCCATAACATGTAGGTACTGCGATATCTGCAATTAAAATATATATAATATAAACGGCTGTTGCTAGGGCAGAGTACTTACGTTTACGTAGTTTGAGAGTGTACAGAAGGAAAAAATCTTCACATTATAAATAACAAAAATATATACATCTAAAAGACATGCGTGGTCTGTCAGACGAAGGATCAGTACTTGGGGGTTAAACGTCAAGGACAAATAATCAAAACAAACTTGTAAAATCTGCGGAAGAATGAGCTTTTTTATAATTTATACGTATGAGCTGATTAAAATTCGTAACATCCATACGTAATTACCCTCCATTTGAAAAGCAACCCATTGGACGTTTAACCCAAATTTAATCACTAAAAGCTAAGTGCTCATCTAATACCTGCATCTGAACTAAGCCTAAGGAAACCTGAAATAACTCATTATGTACTCAATTTTTCTAAACTACTTACATTTCTTGTATCACTATTGGTGGTTATAGCAATCTGAAGTCTAGTGTTGGCAGGAATTACACCACTGTTCTCGTATGTTTCAGTTTCATTTACAGCGTTTTCGTTGTACCTCATGTTATACTCATACTGCTTCAGTTCCATCAGCAATACCTGTTTCTGGTTTAACAGCTCCATTACTATGTCATTCTCGCAACGATTTTCTTCTCCTATCAATGTTTTCGTCGTGGTGAATCCCCTAACTGTAACATGATGTACATATAAAGTATTAGTTTCATTATTGTCAACAAGTCTTAGCAAATATGCACATATTATGAAATCAATGTTGATTATTTACCTTCACCAGATGTAGAAACACATATGAGGTCATTTTTTCCAACAGATCTGTAATCACCTTCGACAATACCAGCTACACCAGCACCCATATGGTCTTTGAAAAGCACCTCACCAGTTTTGACTGACCTACAGTCAATTTTTCCATTTGACCATCCTGTTATTAGTTGAGGATTTAGTTGCCCCAACAGGTCATAATAGTGAACCGACGTAGCAACATGTTTCGACTGAAAAAAACAGCCAAGTTTACTGAAATATGCAATAGCTTCAATATTTTTTAATCTCCATAATATTCATACATTCCAAAATTTTTTACATTTTCCAAATTTTCCAACTTTTCCGAAGTTTCTAAATTCCCCAAATCGTTAAAAATGTCCAAGTTTTCAAATTTACATTAGTTATTCGTATTTCCAATTGTGACACTTTCATAAATTCCCGAAATTTTCTAAATTATCCATATTTTCCAAATTTACCAAATTTTCCAAATTTAATATTCCAAACATTCTAAATTTTCCAAATTTTCCAAATTTTCCAAATTTACCAAATTTTCCGAATATTCCAAATATTCCAAATATTCCAAATATTCCAAATATTCCAAATATTCCAAATTTTCTAAATTTTCCAAATTCTCCAAATTTTCCAAATTTTCCAAATTTTCCAAATTTTCCAAATTTTCCAAATTTTCCAAATTTTCCAAATTTTCCAAATTTTCCAAATTTTCCAAATTTTACAAATTTTCCAAATTTTCCAAATTTTCCAAATTTTCCAAGTTTACCAAATTTACCAAATTTACTAAATTTTCCAAATTTTCCAAATAATCCAAATTTTCCAAACTTTCCAAATAATCCAAATTTTCCAAACTTGCCAATATTTCCAAATTTTCCTAAACTTCCAAATTATCCTAGCCCTAGTTTTCTAAATTTCCAAACAAATCTAGCATTTATAAATTCTATTTGACAAAATTTTCGAAATTTGTGAAGGTGATTATTAAAATGTAACATATTTCTACGTACCTTAACCCTCCACAATCTAGATTCCTGTTCGTAAACACCTACAGTTCCATTCATGACAGAATAAGCAAACCTGTTCTCAGGTAAGGCTATTAGATGAGTCACAACTTCAGTCTCTACATGTTCTGCTATTCTTTGATCACCTTTGAAGACCGTAATGTTGAAATTGCCAGAACTCACCACAAGCTGTATAGAAAGATAGAAACATCCATTATACAAGTATATCACAAACATAATGTGAAGTGAACTAAATAAAATTTATTAAAATATCAGCGGCTCTAGCTTTTTTATTCAATTCAGTTCCTCAGTGTTTGTAAAACTTTGCTCTTGATTGCAGTTTCGCCAAGATCAAGGCATCAAGGTCTGGGTACCTAGATACCATTCTTCAAATGTCTGTAATTTAGCAACTAAACACCATATCAAAGCAAGGCTACCAAAGTGAGATAGCGCAAGGTTTCTTCTTCAATTTGCTTTTCGAATCATTACTGTAAGTTTAAAGGTAACGTCAGAAGCTTCCAAAGTCCTAAACGCGAAATTCATTTTTATGGCGACCTTACCTTTGGACATTTGGACTTACCTCCCTTCATTTTAGACACACGCCTCCTCGCTAATAGGGGAATACGTATTTTTTTTGGATTCTCAAGTTTGCGCACTATACCCTATAGACTCTTAAGAAGTCTTTTTCTGTTATTGAAATAGCTTACTTCATTGGTTCCATCCTTATCGTAATCCATGAAAAGTACTGAGGTGACGATATCACCGACAGGTGTCCAGAATATCTCGTTGCCCAGATGGTCAAATCCATGGATC
The DNA here is from genome assembly GCA_951848785.1 of Callosobruchus maculatus. NCBI lineage: Eukaryota > Metazoa > Arthropoda > Insecta > Coleoptera > Chrysomelidae > Callosobruchus > Callosobruchus maculatus. The sequence goes on along the minus strand of CATOUR010000210.1, from coordinate 77,572 downwards.
GTGGAGTTGCCTCCAACCATAACAACTGGGGATTTGCTGTCTTTGAAGTTGCCTACAGCGATCGATTGAACTCCATCTGGACATTCTCTGTAGAAAACGTCTTTGTTATCATGGACATGGTAAGCCAAGATATGACTGTTAGTTCCTAAAAACAAGGTCGGAACTCAGATTTCATTTAAAAAAAAAATTAAATTTGAAAAAATTACATTAGGTACGTTACATTTCTAGGAACCTTGACTCTTCATAATCTAGAGTAGAGATTTACAGGTTCAAAAAAAAAACGGAAAAAACACAGGTTTTTTCGTATTTTCCCAAACTTCTTAGAAATTGTAAAAATTCGGAAAATACATATTTTTTTAAACTTAAAGCCATAAATCTAAAAACAACTTAATATACTTGTGTGGTAAATGTATATTAGTGAATATAAATCGCTTTAATAAAAAAATATATTATAACTATATATTAATACTTTAATTTAATAATATTAAAAATAAAGAAAACTTTGGTTAATAAAATAACATAAACTTTAGATACATATGTAGTAAAAAAATTAATGAAAAAAAAATAAAAGAATTGCCAAATATGGTATGGTGGTGGTGGTAAGTTATACTTTGGTTATACTTGTTAAGCATATTTTAATAGCTTCGTTGAATTCCCGTTCAGAGTATTTACTTGATCCCCAATGTGAGGCGTTGTTATTTGCCAGCTCACAAGTGTAGAATGTAAGAACGATGATGTAGTAGGAAGACAGAATAATAGAATAATTAAAGATACAATAAAATTCCAACGTAAATACACTGTATCATAAAATTCGCTTACTAGGGTAATGTAATACGCAAAGAAACTCTAATACTCTGGAATAGTCAGGATATTGAAGAGGCCATTAAATATACCTAAGTCGCATTTTCATCACTACGCGAACTTTTTGTAAGCTTTCTATATCTAAAACTGTTGTAAGATGCACCTAAGTGATTATATTATGATGGTTAACCAATATATTTGGTTAAAAAAATAACAAACTTCAGGACATATAGTACATGTAGTACATAAACAGAAATTAACATAAAAAATTTCGTAGAAAGAATCTAAAAGGGCAAATAGCATTGTACGAAGATTTTTCATTTTCGTCCAACAACAATGTTGTCAGGGTTGTAACGCTGCATTTTATATTTAAACGTGTTTAAAACAATTGTTGAATTGACCAATATTTAATAGCTATACATCTCTGAATATTACTGTAATTCTTTATTTCTAATGAAACTGCATTTCTCCAATTTTTCTAGGAAAAAACCCGTTTTTTCCACCACCCACTTTTTCCGAAAATTTTCAAACACTAGTCAGAGTTGTGTTCGTATCTATTTACAGTTCCGTTCTTGTCAAAATAAGAAAACAAGCAAATCTGTTCTTAAGTGAAAGTCATTTGGTGAGTCAAATTTGAAAAATTATGAAACTTGTAAATCCATATGCATACATACCAACGATTAAAATATCTTTTTCGTCATCTGGAACAATCATACCAACTGTGATACAGCCTACTTTTTGATTAATGTTGAGTAGAGAGATTTCTTTGTTAGACTCTAAACTCAAAATTCTCCCAGCGGTTGAAGGATTCCTTTTGTGTGGACTGTGTATCAAAACCTACAATGATACGTCATTAAACCTTCAATATTATAATATACAGGGTGTCCAGATATTCGACTGATAATGCTTGACAGGTGACAGACCTCACATTTTTATGAACATTGAGATAGAAACATGAAGCCTTGATATACGCAATTTTCAAGATACAGGGTGTCAAAGTTTTACTTTCATTTTCGTTTTTTCTCAATTACTTCTCAATAAAATGACATTACAGCCACCCGGGCCCCCGAAAATAGAACTTTCGGTATGATTTATTACTTTCGGTATGATTTGTGTAAGGTTTCACTTTCGATTTAATAATTCATACCGAAAGTTCTATTTTCGGGCCGGCTGCAGAAAAGTGTGTTTTTTCGTGGAATTCGCGAAATGCTCCATTTTAAAAAGCTTACAAAATATTAAGTTTTATTTTGCCCAAAAGGCCACAGAGGGGGCTGTAACATTAATACTGTCTATCTTAATGATATGTGATTTTCATTTTAAGGTCAGTAAAACACGATTGAACAAAGAGACAACCATAGGATAAGTTTCAGAAATTATATAAAAAAAATTTACTACTTCGTACCTTATCGGTAGCAGTACCAGCAGTGAGGCATGGATGGGTACCATCATATTTTCCTATTGTTACAAGTCCAGGAAGAATCTTGTAGTCTAATTCTAAATTGAATACAGGTCGAATTATTTTTTCTAACCTGTCCATGGTGGCAGAGTGAACTGACTGAAACTTTTGTATACATTGAAACACCCTTATAGCAACGCCGGGTGTTGCTATGCATTTGAAAATTCGATATTAGCTAATAGTAATCAGCAAAGTGATGGAAAAATCTATCATACGGGGGCTTTTGAAACATTTCGACATCAGAAGTTAACTGCAAATCTCTTGGTCTATGTTAAACAGGTGTGGAGCCATTCCATATACAGGGTGAGTTTTTAGTACCGGCTCGGTCGATAATTCCACTACTGTAGAAGATAGCGATAAAAGTTGTATATAAAAGTTGTAGCCACGGAAATGCTCCTTGATTAGAAAATATTTTGATTTATACAGGGTGATCCATAACTACGTGGTGATGCAAACATGCATTTTTTTAAATGAGACACCCTATATATTATTCTATATTCAAATTCTACTAATGATTTCCGTTCTTCCAATATAGGGTGTTGTTACATTATACAGGGTATTTCAAAAGTTATGACCATTCTTATATTCAAATTGCTGTCAAATGAACGTGCTGTATATCAAAAAGTGATGAGTCAAAAATCATATTTTTTTTACACCGATAGATAACAAATATCATCTAGTTTCAAAATCGGCTATAAATAAAGCCCGCGACGCATATTCGTATACAGGGTGATGTAGAACGTAAAATCCAGATTTTCTCTTTTTTTTCAAATGTAACCCCCAATATTTTATTACACCAAAGAATTGGCTTTAATATGCTCTTTCATCTTTGTATAGCACTTGTTGTACCTACGTCCATCCTATCCTACCTATGGCGCACTGATGATCGCTAATAAGCGTGAAACAGCTGTCTGCGTACTGGTGTTTCACGAATATTTGAGCCTTCGTTGCAACGTTTCCAAAATACCATGCCGCTCGGTTCAGAAACGTCAATAAAAAAAAGCTTTGACTTTTTTCACAAATCTTCAATTTTCTCAAAACTTGTTTCATGCATATCCAAGCCACAGATATTCTGAGCATCGTCAGTCGTTATGTCGTTGAATAAACATCCCCAAAGAAATAAGGAATATCATTTTTAAACCGTTGGTTGGTTGGTAGGGAAATGGCCTAATAAAATAAGAGCTGTTACAAGTTGTGAAGACGCAAAGCGATAGATACAAAAAAATTTAATCGACGAAGTGCCCCTAAAGACAAAAGTTTTTATTTTAAGGTTATCTCCTTATTGTTGTGAATTAAGTCTAATTGAATTGATATGGGCTTAGTTAAAAAAAAAATAGCACCGCAAAACAAAATCTTCAACTGGAGGACCTGAAGAGGATTTTATTGCACGGCGTTAATGAAGTCACTGAAGAAAATAGGAGAAGCTGTATATAGAATGTTATAGAAGAGAAGGAAGAGATGTGGCATCTTGATTATCGGATAGAAAATATCACAGAACTGCACCATAGTAGAATATAGCCCTTAACTTACAAGGCAGCCTAAGAAACTTTACCATCATGTCATAGTTAGTCAGTCAGTTTGTCATTCTGTCGATCTGACCAATCAGAAATCAAGATTAGAAAAAATGAGAGGAAGGAAGATGAAGACCAAGGTGGATGAATTTTGACATTCGTTAGGAAGACGAGGTGTTCATAGTTTAGGTTTGTCCTTGAAATTTTTCTTTTGGGCGGCATCAACATTTCAAGTTATTAGCCGCGTTCCAGCTTCTCATTCGAGAGAAAACGTCGCCGTATTTACCCTTTGGCATAGTTTGTTTACGTATTCACACTCTGTAAACTAAATTTGTGTTCTTTAGGAAGAGTATCTCTTTTTTTTATTTTCCTGGTTTTCACCCAAGATGGATGCGATGCTGTTCGGTAAGTGTACCTCGTATCTTCTGCATTCTGTTAATATGTGTTTGACTGTAATTGCACAGCCACATTCTTCGCATTCCGGCACTGATTGTCTTAGGTACATGTACGAGGAGGTCAGACGAGTATGTACTATCAATCATCCTTGTTATGACAACTTGTTCCCTTCTGTTGCCTGCTGGAGAATTCCATCATTCATTTCACCCTTCTTTTTATCCGCGTCAGATGGGTTTCGCAATCGTTGCATTCCTCCTGCCACGACTCCTTTATTTCTCTTTAAACCAGCCTTTCAAATTATCTGATCTAATTGGAACGCCTTCAGGAACCTCATCTGACTGAGCTGCTTGCCTAGCAACCTCGTCAGCAGCTTCATTGCCAGATATGCCGACATGACTTGGTGTCCACACAAAAGTAATTGTTTTTTGCTCATGATGGAGGCAATTTGTAACAGCTAATATCCTTTGTACAAGCGGATCTTTGGTGTACATATCGCTCATGGCTTCTAGGGAACTTCGTGCATATGAGAAATGTCCGCGACGCAGAGCGCTCTACAAAACGGAGTGCCTGCCATATTGCATACAGCTTGGCGGTATAAACTGTACTTTGAGGAGGTAGTAACTACGAGTATGCGGTGTCTGTGATATAGAAGGCGCTTCCTACTCCTTGTTCCGTTTTCGATCCATCGGTGTATATCAACTATAAATAGACTTGTCTCCAAATTTCGACAGTATTTGAGCTTCCTCAATTCAGGTCTCTATTCTGAGAATATCGGCAAATAAGCTGATCAAAATAATACTCCCAATATATGTGTAAAAATTCCATTTATTCCAAAAGGAAAACAACAATAAAATTACAATAAAAATCAGACTACAACTTGAGAGTACCCTCTCTAATCTTATCACAAATTTGAGCAACAGGCACGTACTTCCCGCTCTTCATATCGAGGAAGTACACTTCGTCTCCAGTGACCTCGCTGAAGCCCTCTTTCCGCAGCTCGTTCTTCTTTATCTTGAAGGTACCTGTCATGGGCACGGACCTCGTTATCCTCAAGAAGAGAGGTACCGCGTAGCTGGGTAGATGGGTCTTCAGTTGCTGTACCAGAGCGTCCTTGTCCAGCTTGTGGTCCGCGTCCACTATTGCGAGCATACCGGCTTTGCCTTCGTGCTTTGGAACCTGTAACAGGTAAATCTAGTTTAGACTATGTTAGTAAATAGTCGAGTGGAGAGTTTTTTTTGTAGCTAAAATACTGCAAAAAGCCGACACGATGCCAAAATAAAACAGAACGTGGGGGGTGGGTTTGTCCAGTGGTTAGAGTCGAGGAAGGTCCCGGGTTCGATTCTCGTTAGAGGCGGAAATTTATTTCTGTTTTTTTCCATAAAAAAGCTCAGCGAAGAATTCCCACCTGAGCCTTCACTGTCGGCTTCTAAGTAACAGTGCTGTTCCTAGAGTGGCGCCGGGAAACAGTAACAAAGCCTACACAGAATACGAGGCTAGTGATCAGAGCAGTCGATGCCGATGACACAGAAGTAAAATAAAAAAATTGAGTCAAGTTGATTGACTCAGTACTTCCCACACATAATAATGATTTCATTTTATTGTTTTCCCATTACATGAAGCTATAGTCTGAAATCCCCTTGCAACCAAATCATCGCCCACCCTCCCGCAAAAAACATCCAACACAAAAACTCTCCTAAATAGTTTCTTGCGTCTCTCTCCTTAGGAACTAGGCCGCCGCAGTCTTCATTCTGCATGCTTCTACTGAACGATGCAAAACGATCAGGAGCCTCTAAACCGTCTAAAAGCGAAGTATGAGCTGTTTTTATATTTTTAGTTTTTTAATTATTGTTGCACCGCCACTGACACGATTTTTTAAACACTAGCGCGTTTTCCACTCTTGCTGCGATAGTTAGTTCTGTGCCGATCTGTCATTAAAATCAATTTAATAATTTTTGCTTTACGCAATATACATAGAACCAAATTAAGCAATATTCGTATATGTATACATCACATATAGGTCCCTTGGTTTCTGTAATAGGCAAGGAAATGTTCACATGGACAAACTATTATGAATACAACAAATCTTTCAGTTTTACAACCCCCCAACCGCCCCAATTTTACCCCCACCCAAAAAAAAATCTAGAAAATGATCAGGAACCCCTAAAACGCCTAAAAACAATGTTTGAGCTATTTTTATATTTTTAGTTTTTTTATCATTGCTGCGCCGCCACTGACACGATTTTTCCAAAACATACGCGCTTTCCATCCTCACCGCGGCAGCAATACTGTGTCAAAATTTCATTAAAATCCATTCCATAAGTTTTACGTTACTCAATACAGGATCTAAAGGAATATTCCTTTGTATTTATCAGAAAATTCCCTTGGTTTCTGGAATAGGCAAGGCAATATTCGGATGGGCTCGTTGGATGGGCCTAAAAAAGGGTGTTATGCCGCCAGGTCTTTCTTTTACAGATCAATGGATAGCCTATTATGAGTACAACACATTTTTAAGATTTACAACCCCCCACCCCCCAACCACCCAAAAAAAGTAGAAAATGATCAGGAACCCCTAAAACACCTAAAAACGAAGTTTGAGGAATATTTAATTTTTTGGTTTTTTGCTAATTACTCCGCTGCTCATGCACCGATTTTCAAAATTATAAGAACTTTACCTACGACGGCCCCCCAGCATATCCCTGCTCAAATTTCAACACAATCCATACAGCGGTTACTGAGATTACGAGGCTAGAAAAACGCGCACAGACAGACCGACAGACAGACAAACCGACAGAAATGAGTGACATGGATTTTCGTTATGTAGATATCATAACATGCCCAAAAAGCGTGTTATCTCAAAATCGAAAATTTTCGCGATCACAATACTCCCCTCACCTATCGGTGTGGGAAGTAAAACAGAAGGTTATGTCGCATCCCAAAGATAACCGATCCAGTGGCGGATAAATCAATTCCACAGTTTTGTGGATAACAGTACTTTGCACCCAGGCATCATAATATACCGAAAGGACCTGAGGACTATTACCGATTGAACAGGGAGGATTAAGGATCTTCCATAACCGTCCCGTAAAAAACCTCCAAGACATTAACTTCAAAAAACATGAAGGCGGTTATAGCAGATGCTCAAAATTTTGTCAACTTACTTCAATACAAGTCATGTGATTTTTGAAACTTCGTAGTACATTTTGCAACATGTCTAAATTTTCAACAGCAATCATAGACACCTTACTTAGTTATTTTAACTTTGACAGATGCAATGAAATTTAGTTATAACTCCGAAATTATAAGGTTTAAGTATACGAAATTTTTTACAAAAAATAATCAGTATTTTTCAGGGATTTCAAAAATGTAAAGTTTGTACTGTTCGAACATAATGCTTGCTTGAGTCATGAAGTACTATATAAATTAAGTGCTTACCTCAACTCCATAGGCTACACAGTCTTTCAATCCTACAACCTCACTCACTACCTTCTCTACTTCGGTTGTCGAGACATTTTCCCCTTTCCATCTGAAAAAAAATCAAATATATGATTATACATTATACATTATAGAGTATATTAAAGCGAAGTGTACTCTTTAAACTGAAATCCAAGCTTTCGGAGAACTATGCCTCCATCACCAGGGCTGAAATATTGAATTAACTTAAGCAACAAGATATTATTAAATATCATAATATTAAGGAATTTTTGTGATGATCTAACCAATATGTTCCATTTCGTATTTTCGAACCCTCAGAGTAACAACTGAACATAGAGGTAGTAAACAAACCACTTCAGCATGGCGTGCTCAAAGCCATCATCTTTTGACACTTCAGACCCAAACATTGCAAACTAACCTGAAAATTCTTCCAATGCAACCCATGTTACAAACACTGCTCTGCACTGTCCCATCGCAAAAAACTATTAAACTACACTCGAATATAGCACAGCAAGTCCGTAAAGCTTCACTACGGTTACCAACAAATAGCGAATTCGATTTTACTGACCAAGCATAAAAGACGCACAAACAAAACAAACGTTTGACAGTCGGAGGTTACGGTAAACAAATCGCAGGAAAATTACACAAGCGTTGCCAATTCCTCAAAATTTATGTAAGACAGAATTTGCGTTGATGATGAAGACACATGCAGTAACGCAGTAGAGGTCAACATATCTATTGATTTTGCTGTACTCATTTCTGAACCATCAAAATACCGTCTTTTTTAACGTAGAATGGAATATTTCTGGATACTATACAATTAAGACGATAGTAAACAATTATGATTGCCGTATCTGGTGGTCGATATGACAACGTAAGAAAAGATGTTGGCCTACTAGAATTAGTTGTTTACTACCTGTATGTCCAGTTGTTACTCTGAGTTCTAACCTAAGCAACAATCTCAACAATGTTTGTAAGTAGAAACTCTATTTTTTGCTTACCTGTTGCTTAAGTTAATTCAATATTTCAGCCCTGATGATGGAGGCATAGTTCTCCGAAAGCTTGGAATTCAGTTTAAAGAGTACACTTCGCTTTAATATATTTTTGCCGTTTCCCAGCTATAGCATAATTTTGTTTCCTAACAAAGTCGGCAAACGACTTAGGCTTGCTCATATAGAGTACATTATTAAACTCGCGGTAATGGTAATAACTCACAGTATGATAAAATAATTGTGCACCCCGTTTGATAGTTAAAGCCGATTCATAAACTTTCTGTTGCCGTTGCAACGTGTGACGTGTGATAGATGAAAAGTTGACATGTGGGAGCCAGTAAACATGGGGTATTACACAATCGACCAACGCGTCCTGATCATTAAACATTATTCAGAATTGTGAAGGTTTCATTGCGTGATAAAATTCCAATTTTTCTCGAAAACCGGTTTATTATATAGCCGTTCCTTTTTGCAAATAAAAGCCTTTACAATTCAGCTGCTGTTCCATTACTCAGTCACTATTCCTCCACCGTGAGGTGAGCAATCAGTGGGTCCGCAAATCGTACACGAAAGGACCCAAGAATGACTGCCTTCTGCATTCTGGTGGCTAAGATGTGCGCCGCCGCACGGCACACCGGGATTGCGCATAGTGCAGAGAGCAGCATCTTCCTCATGCCACCTAGGTATCCAAAGCCCATTACCAGCAAACTAACAGTCAGTCTGACCAAAGCCTACGAAGCTCTCCGAGCAGCTCTTGATATTTGGTTTGATTTTCCCCCTTAGGGACGATGTTCACCTCGTCAGGTGCCGAAAACTATAACGAACATCGTCTTCTGTTGGCGGTCGAGGAGGACTATGTCAGGCCTATTTGTCTGTACAAGCTCGAGCGTGAGGAACGAGTAGTTCCAGTAAGTCTGGTATCTCTTGTTTTCCACAATATGTATACTCTCTATATACCTATATGTGTGTCTTGCGTGGTAGTATATAGTACTCGTGGAGCCGCGTTACTATTATTATAAATAATAAAAATCTAAAACATAACACGAAAGCGATTTCAGTAATCTTACCTATACGTGTCACCAGTCCTATCAACAAAATAGTAGTAACCAAGTTCATCCTTAACCAAAACATCTCCCGTATTGAAATAGGAATCTCCATGCGAAAAAACGTTTTCGAGAATTTTTTTGTTGGTCTCTTTTCGGTCAACATATCCCGCGAACTGGTTGATGCTTTTCTTTGGGTCTATCCTTCCTATCATCAAGCCGGGCTGTCCTGGTTCACATCTAATGCATAATCCATCCCTAAAATAAAATAAATGCTACATAGAGTCCTAGATTTGGCAATAGGCCGAATAGGCCGCAGCCTAGAGGCTGCAGTATTCTATGGGGGCGTCAGATTTCAAAGGATGCTCACTCGATTTCAGAGGATAAAAGTCAAAGAAGTTCACTAGTTTTTTCATTATTTTTTTATAGGAATGAATTTGTGGGTCTTGGGCTTTTAGGCTGGCGTCGTTGAGAGTTGAATCTTGATGTTTCGCCAACATGAGTAGAAAACATCTTCAAAAATGCGGTAATACAGTATTTCCGAAGTCGAGAAGTGAAATAGCTTCTGAAGATACCATCCACTCCTGTTGACGAAACGTCAAGCCTCAACGCACAACGAAGCGGGCATAAAAGCCCAAGAATTACAAATTCATTGGAAGATGGCCGCGAAAGCCTTACACAGTATATTTTTATCTGAATATAGAACCTCATTCCTATCGAAAATCGTTAATCCTAGATACGTACTATTTTTAACAAAAATGACTGAACGCTTATCAGAAAGAGATACAGAACCAAGCCCAGTCTCTCGTAAAATATACCATTGATTTCGAGGAGGACGATTTGGTTCAAGAATCACAGATGAACAGTTGAAGAATCAACTCCCACCTCCTCCCGAGTTAGCTCCATGTGACTTCTATTTGTTCTCTGAAGTCAAAAAAAATTGAACTGAAACGTTGATAAAGCGTTATCCCACGACGATTTATAATAGATTTATATGGGAGAATTGGCCTCTTTTTAAAAGCCACTGTTTCTCCCATTTAGAACGTTTTTTCTTGCTGTATTTCACTTTAATAGCTAAAGCTGAAGTCAAAAAAAATTGAACTGAAACGTTGATAAAGCGTTATCCCACGACGATTTATAATAGATTTATATGGGAGAATTGGCCTCTTTTTAAAAGCCACTGTTTCTCCCATTTAGAACGTTTTTTCTTGCTGTATTTCACTTTAATAGCTAAAGCCGCCGCCAATGCTAAAGTATTATCCATAAAATTTGCGAGAAACTGAAAGAAAACCGAACAGTTTGTGGAGGTATCGTTCCATCGGTTTAACCGACATCGGTTGGCACGTCGTGCAAACCTGATAAAAAAGAACGATGTCTGTGGGGCCCTTTACCCAATGAGGTATTTGTTTTTGATCACGTGACGTCCGATTCAAAATTTTTAATGGGACACGCTGTATATTTGTAACTTTTCGTGTTACTTCCGATAAAACAATTCCAACAAACTAACACACTTGGAGTCTAAAGTGATTACTTCAACAGCTATAGGTACTTAAAGGACTGTATCACTACCATTATGAAACACTACCCGAAGTAATTCAACTGTAGGGGTACATGTTATAATCAATGGTAGTGGTACCATCCTTTAAGTACCTGTAGCTCTGGAATTAATCACTTTAGACCCCAAGTATGCTCGTTTGTTGGAATTGTTTTATCGGAAGGAACACAAAAAGTCACAAATATACAGGGTGTCTCATTAAAATTTTTGAATCAGACGCCACGTGATCAAATATAAATACCTCATTGGGTGACATAATAATAAGCAAAGATACTATATTTGCTCTAATTTAAACCCACAAAATTATAATTCTCTACTACTGCCCAGTTCTGATATATTGCTTCTTTTAGTTGTCGTGGGACACCCTGTATTTAAACACACGGGTTTTTATTACACTGAAACGCAACGAATCATACATAGATATGATATGACAAGAATATACCTACTTTGTCCTCAAGGGTTCTTTGGTTTCGTCGTCACACCTGATCAGGTCCACGTGACATACAGAATGAGGAGCTAGTGGGGGTACGAAACCTACTGCACCAATTGTGTTGTCAATATTTACTGAAAATAAGCAAGAAGGAGTCAATATAATAATAATTAAGAGCATTTCCATAAGAATTCACACAGCGATTTTTATTTGCCAAAAAATCAAGACTTTCATCAAATATGTATATATTGTAGTACATCCTCAATAGGGGGTTGCTCAACGACTTTAAAGTTTCTTAGTCCGCCTCATTGGCCGAATTGTATTGATTTTCTTAGCTAAATATTAGATCAAATTCAAGGTAATCAACGCTCAACTTACAAAGTTGAGTTAATTGTCACTTTTAAGATGAGAAAATGTTGAAGTCCTACATAATACCCACTTACCAACTTTGTGATACGTTCGTTCTGTTGTGTCTCAAATTCGTAAATAAATAAAAGGTCATTAAACTAGACACCAGTAAGGACACTCACAGTTAAAGGCAGTATTTTAACGAACCGATTGACAAAAAATGCTGTCGAGACCAAAAGCTCGAACCTGATGGTGTCTTGCCCTCCACAACTATTACAAGACTGTTGAGAAACAGCATCCACAAACCCTTCAAGGTCGCGTAGGATGACAGTTCTGGCTGCTCAATTGCTAAGGAGCTTCTTAGGTATCCTAGTGAGGAAGTAGCTAAACACGACCTGTCCTTGCCGAATCAACACCTTCGAATTGTGACTGGTGCTATTACTGAATACAGTAAGCTAAAGAAATAGCTCTACAATATGAAGTAAAATGATACAACTTTGAGCAGGGGATGTAAACAGGAATATGAGACTGCATCACTATTTTTCTCACTAGGTTGGGATGGTTGAACTCCTAGTTCTGTAGGTCCCTTATGAGGATGTACAGGCATACCAATGCGACTCAAGTGATGTGACCTTGGCAGACCACACTCCTTCCAGTATAGGATACAGAAGCTAGACACTAGAGTTCATCTTACCACCTAAAATTTCAGTAATAAAGGACTACTTACTTAAATTGGCATTTCCTTCTGTAGAGCCATAAAATTCGAAAATCTGCTTTACGTTGAAAGTCTTCTGGAATTCCTCCCAAATTTCAGCTCTCAATCCATTCCCAACCATCTTTGTTACTTTGTGTTTTGGCACGGGATCGTCTTTTTTGTGAGCAGCCAAAATGTAACGACAAGTTTCACCAATATAGTTGGTTGCCTATGAATATACAAAGAGATATTCAATGAAAATAGAATAAACTGCTCAACTTAATTAAATTACACTTCTTTTGGACACTTTTTTCTCCACTCTTATACAGGGTGTCCCAGAATTTCCTTGACCCATGACATCCTCGTCACAAAAACAAGTTTAAACAAAAACTGGGTGGAATTTTTGAAACTACTGCAGGGAGTATCATACCATGCTTTCCAAATATTTTTTTGAACTTCAGCCTATAAAACTCCCCCTCCCCACTTTTACTTTTCAAATAGCACCTATTAGTTTTTCCTACACAAATTAAATACAGATTGTGATTCTTGCCTGTTATCCAAGCTGATAAAGTTGTGCCTGAGTGATAGTTCCTCATAATGTGTAAAATGGGTCTTACCGTGCATTTGTGCTTGTAGCAGTCGTTCCAAAAGTTCGACGCTGAGAATTTTCTCCTTATAAGTACTGTCAGTCCAAAAAGAAGGCATTGCCCAACTCCTACTATGCCACCAGCACTGTGATAGAGCGGCAGTGGGTTGTAAAATATGTCAGAGTCGTTCAAATTTGACATGCAGTAGAGAGACAGGCAACCGTACATATACCTGAAAAAATCAATGAGCATAGTTACACCTACAGACGTGTTAGATATGATCAGCAAATTTCAATTTTCTGAAGGCAAAGTCTACAAAAAAATCGTCCTCAGGGGAAGATTTAGAGACTAAATTTTTGGTTTCTTTTTTCACAGATTTCTGTCCATCTTTACTGATTTTTTCTATTTTTCTCGGTTTTTCCGTAATTTCTCAATTTTTCTCGATCAATCCATGCTTCTTACGATTTTTTTCTGTTTTTCCCGATTTCTAACTATTTCTCTCGAAGAATGCTGATTTTTTCATGAATAAGGTACTTGCAGAGGTCGTGAAATCGCCTCGGGAGTATACATAGCGTAAAGAAAACCATATCAAGAAGCAGTAGGAAACAAAAAACATGATTTTGCTGACGGCCAAAAAAAGATATTTGCAAAATAAAATAAGGGTATATTCAAATTTTTCCACGTGACTTGAAACAAAGGCTGACGTCACAGGTATCTTATCGATATCGACAATCGATACTGCTACAGCGCAGGACAGTGAGATTCAACGGCGCATTCGACTAGAGATGATCTGAATTCTTTAACAATGCGACTCAATTTATTGATACTTAAACATATTTGAAACAGGCAATTAACCCACATTTTCGTTGCAATACATTTTTATATCTGATAGGTATCACAGTTCATCCTGTTTGTGACCGAGATTCGCAACTAATCGAAGCCATCATTTTATCTCGGCGCATCCCATTATGAATGAATCCAAAGATAGAATCTAATTCAAGCCCATCCCTACAAAGTGAATTAGTAATCTAGCATAACTTTTATTCTTTTGACTTTTGTACTTTCGTGTGTGACTGCGTTTTGTGGTATAATGATCAATGTCAAAATGTTAGGTTAGCACTGGCTATCGATATCGAATATCAATACTTTACATCCCAACACTATAGCATATCACTGACGTCACAGGTTGTTTGCGCGGGATTTCCGGCATTTGAAATAATTATAGGAATATCTCTCATAGCCGATTCCAAAAAACCAAACAAGTGATTTTGTCATGTTTACTAGGCTCTAAGGAACGCGTAATTGACATAATATTTTTTCTGCAAGTATCCTACTGTCGATGTATACACATTTTTTCAAGTGTTTCCAAATTTTCCTGAATTTTCCCACCTTCTACAGAGTTTTCGTAAGTCGTCACAATCTTTCCCTATTTTAGTTGAATTCTTCTGAACGTTTGTTGACTATTTTCCTACTTTGCTGCCACATTTTTTCCAAATTTTCCATTATTTTCATGGTTTTTATAATTTTCCCATTTTTTTCTCAGTTAGTACTAATTTTTCCTTTTTTTCCATAAGCTACCGATTTTTATGATGATTATATCGTCTTTGGTTGGCAACACTACCGATTTTATTCGCATTTTGACGATTGAAATTACTGAGAGAAGGCTATGACTGTACTATAAAATTGCAAACAATGTCATCTGTCTTACCTGGAGTGAGGTATGATAGCTGCCTTGGGCATACCAGTCGTTCCAGAGGTAAATATATAAATGAGTTTATCTTTGGCAATCGAAGCATTCACTCTTTCAACTGGACACGAAGTTGATTGGGCTTGTAGTTCTTTCTTTAAGTCTACATCTGACTCTTTGGCTTTTACGTCTTCCTTCGTCAGAAACTCATATTTCTTTACGTCCTGGAGCTTGTCCCTTATACCATCAATAGCTGAAATATTCAATGATGTTAGTTTGATAATACAAGACAGATTGAGGTACGTCGAGAGTTGACCATTCATATTTAACACTTATGGGAGTTCAAAGTATCTTCGTGAGTAGGTCTCACAGTTATCATGATAATTCTCCGCCATAGTAAGATGAGCTCATGGAGAGCTATTTCGCGAGTTGACCCTTAATACCAACGACCCAAGAGCTACTCGAGTTTTGGCTATATGTTCTTTTTTTGCACAGTAAATTACTTCATCTATTCTCTTGGAGAGGTATTTCGCGAGTTGACCTTCAATACCGATGACCCTAGAGCTGTTTGAGTTATTTTCTGTGTGATTGGTATGAATATAATAACTATTACTTTATCTGTTCGATGTTTAAAGATTTATTTGGTGTGTAATCTATTAAATTTATGTTTGTGTATTTAATTACTACAATTAGTAACCTGCCTGTTTTATCAATCATGGCAGTATATAGTAACGTAATGTTCTTCAATGACACATGTGGTAATCCATTTTCCAAATTATACACACTAAAATAATATTGGGCATAATTTATGATGCATTAATCAATTAATGTAATTGTCGTTTTGATGTACAAATTGTGTACGCGTCTGTGTATAAGTTTAAGTGTATTTTAAGTATTATATTTCATTGTATATACTGACATTTTTTATTACGATGTAAAGAATGAATAAATATATGATTTTTTTGGCAGTGAGAAGTGGGAAGTTGCGCATAAAGAGGACCATACAGCATGGCTTGACGAAAAAAAACTTTATTTTTTCCACCATTGCATTTTGCACAACGAACGAAGTTTGCAGCTCGAGACGAAGTCCTCGATCGATATACGGGGTGTTAATTAAGTATGTTAACAAACTTTAAACACGAATAGTACTCCGAAAAAATAGAAAGAAAATGTCATATTAACATGGGTCCGGGAATGCTTCCTATAAGCTATACTCCTTTGCATGGGGCACCCTGAAGATGGTTTTCCCTCGATATTCTCGAAACCATTTATAACAAAATTACGAAACTAGGTACGATGGGTAAACTTTTGACGCTGAATCTGATTCTGAATTCAGAATTTCATAATTTTAATCAGAGGCGTATCATACGGGAGAGGTTAAGGATAAAAATAACCCCATTTTCTAAATGATAATTTTTTTGACATTTTGGTTTTAGAATATGGTATTTCAGAGATTTCTACGTAAAAATGGTCTCTTCATACATCTCGATAGGGCTAACCGTTTTCGAGAAAAATGCAAATTATTGAATCGATACAGGCTATAAAGTCACGTAAATCTTATCTGACAGTTGTATCCATAGCAACGCTATCTGGCAGATACCTATCTGACACTTTAACTGTACATTGAGAAACCGGCCCTTAGGCGGATACTTACGTTCCGCCCAGACATACCATCGTATCTGCCTTTCTCCTGTACCTGATGAATTTTTGGAGCAGCGTAACCAGATGTATTAGATTTCTACTTTTACTTCCCACACCGATAGGTGAGGGGATTATTGCGATCGCGAAAATTTTCGATTTCGAGATAATACGCTTTTTGGGCGTTTCATGACGTCTACATAACGAAAATCCACATCACTCATTTTCGTCGGTCTGTAAGGCGGTCTGTCGGTCGGTCTGTTGGTCGGTCTGTCTGTCTGTCTGTCTGTCGGCGTTTTTCTAACGTCGTAGATGGATTGTGATGAAATTTGGGTAGCGATATGTTGTGGGGCCGTAGTAGGTAATGCTCCTATAATTTTGGAAATCGTTGTACAGATGGCGGAGTAATTAGCAAAAAGCAAAAATTTTCAAATATTGCTCAAACTTCGTTTTTAGGCGTTTTAGGGGTTCCTGATCGTTTTCTACTTTCTTTTTTGGTGGGGGTGATTTTGGGGTGGTTGAGGGGTGGGGGGTTGTAAAACTGAAAAATTTGTTGTATTCATAATGGCTGTCCATTGACCTGTGAATGAAAAACCTGGCGGCAGAATATACTTATTTAGGTCCATACCAACATTGCCTTGCTTATTATAGAAACCAAGGGACTTTGTGATGTATGTACATACGAGTATTGCTTTAGATCGTTCTATATTGCGTAACGCGAAACTTATTGAATTGATTTTAATGAAATTTTGACACAGTATTACTACCACGGCGAGGATGGAAAGCGCGTATGTTTTGGAAAAATCGTGTCAGTGACGGCGCAGCAATAATAAAGACACCGAAAATATAAAAACAGCTCGAACTTTGTTTTTAGGCGTTTTAGGAGGTCCTGATAATTTTCTACTTTTTTTGGTAGTTTTTGAGTATTTGATAGCAAAACTTGGTAGAAAGAAATGATCGGTAGATTTTTGGTAGTTTTTTATTTGTATGTATTCTTATTGTTTCTTTTTGCATAACTTTTCTAAAAAAATGTTCCTTTTAAACAATCGTTAACTCACTTTGGGATCTCATGTGTTCAAAATATACCTTTTTCAAAAAAATTATACAAAACAATGACGGATAATATTTATTATCTCAAACGTTAAATGCCAAATAAATAACTTGATTACACAATAGTGTTCAAATACTAATCTAGCTTTCTTTGTTGTGGAAAGTCATATAAATACAGTATAGTAGATTTCTGGTATATTTTACACCTACAGATTTGGTAGATTTTCTAAATAAAATCTGGTCACACTGTTTTGGAGCCATCAGTGTATATATACCAGGTCATACCATTCGATTTATGTTGAGGTTCTCCTAGAGCCCTATTCGGATCTGTTGATTAGGTCAAAGTTTACGGAATACATATAAGTTGGATCACTCTCCGTCGGCACTTTGAAGAACTCACATCAAAGCGATGCCGCGGCCGCACGCGCCAGTTAGTTTTTGCGTTGGTTTTTGCCCAAGTACGAGGGTCTTTTAGCGGGGACTTGATAGCGCCTGGGTTTTACGTATATACGAGGGTCATTGAAAGACTAGATATTGACAGCCGATTTAGACATACAAACACAAATATAACATTTATTTTGCTAATACACTAATTAATCTCAAATGATTTTACATATTGTAGCTATTTCGTAGATAAGTAAAAATTGGTGCAAAGGTGCTGTAGTATTTTTACCTTAATGTTTTGTTTATTTGGCTTATTTTTGGAACCACAACTCAAAAAAATTTATGGTATAGTATATTCGAACTCATATGTACAATTTTAGAAGATAATCATGTGGAAATGCTTTACATGGATGTGAATAAATTGTTTTTGACATTTTGTTTTTCAGTGTCATTCTAATTGCTACTGTAGAAACTAAATTTTTAAAGTTATCAATAAAAATATTTCCGAGCTCTAAAATATAATTTAAAATGTCGCTGGGTGGTATGGTAAGACCACCGAATGAATATTTTGTCTCGCTATACGCTTTTAGCGTGATACAATCCTTTAGGTACCTTTAGGTCTTGAATTAATCACTTTAGACTCCAAGTGTGTTAGTTTGTTGGAATTGTTTAATCGGGAGGAACACAGAAAGGCACAAATGTACAGGGTGTCCCAGTAATAATTTTGAGTCGAATGTCACGTGACCAAAAACAAATACCTCATTGGGTAGTACAATGACAAAAAAAGACACAATATCTGCTCTAATTTACATCCCCAAAATTATAATTCTCTACTACTGCCCAGTTCCGACATATTGCTTGTCTTAATCGTCGTGAAACACCCTGTATTTATATCCTTTACATTTCAAGGTTTGCCACAAAATAAGGATGGATCTGGTTGTCATTTGCCATCCGTTAATAAATGTAATTGATAAAATCAAATTTCTAAAAATATTATCCATCTCCTGCAAACAAATCCTAGATAACAAAATCTGATATTTTTGAGACACTTCGCGTTAAACACGTTCAACCTCTACTTTGCGCCGCCCCGTATCTCCCGGCTGACGTCGGTACACTGCTACCGGTGTACCGGGGAGACGGAGCAAGGGGCAGGTCGTTTTGATATTTTTGCGGATTTTTGCAACTTATATGTATTCCGTAAACTTTGCTTAGGTTGACCTTATACATATAGGATCTCGTCCACCACTCTTGACATTCTGTCGGGTGGCATCTCAACTAAGTTACACCGCAGGTTGTCAAGTATCCTGGTGTGATTCATGGCAGGGAGGTAAATCCAATTGCTATAAGGGACTGCATTCTATATATGCTGCCATCTTTGTCTCTCCCTATATGTAAATGACAAGAGGTGGGATATTCAGCAGTACCTCCAATGCTACTTTTGGCGTACCCTTCCTGGAGCCCGCTATGCTGATTAGCCTGGTGTATAGCCAGTTCACCATCAGAGGGTTAAACCCAAGATATGATATGATATAGTATGAAATTCCACTTGGTTGTGTCTGCAGTCAGGAGACTTTGTATACACTTTGCTATTTTTATAATTGTATATTTTTGATGCATTCAACGTTAATAATCTCTGATCAGAGAAAATTATTATTATTACAATAATAATACTCTTGGAGACCCGAGTAATACTACCTTATTTTATTCAAGGCCATATCCTGATTGCAAATACAGTATTGCTCTCGCGGAATATACGACCTCCATGACATGTGAATACGTTTTAAACATAGATCTATATATAGATAGTTTGTTTTCATTGATGAAAATGCATCGAACGCGTTTTCCATTTGATTATACCATGGATTTCACAGTTTACGAGGATGCACCAGAAAATAACGAAGCTGGTCCCACAATGTCAGGGTGAGAAAATTTTATAATTCGAAAACAATATTATTAAAAGGCGAATAAATAAAGCGAAGCGGAAACCCAACTGTGTTTAAGATAAACAAATCATCACCTGGGTGATATTATTTTCTAAACGGTCTAAAAAGTTTTACAATAATTTGGCCGTGCATCAAGCTATTCGTCACATTAAAAATAAGGTCCAAAATCGCGTATTATGTTGTTTCTCGCTGTTATCTGCTTGTTTTCTGTTGTTTCCAGTTGTTTTCTGTTCTTTTCTGTTGTATTCGATTGTTTTCTGTTGTTTTTGGATGTTTTCTGTTGTATTCAACCGTTTTCTTTATTTCCAGCTGCTTTCTGCTTGTTACTTCCCACACCGATAGGTGAGGGGAGTATTGTAATCGCGAAAATTTTCGATTTTGAGATAACACGCTTTTTGGACGTTTTATGATGTGTACATAACGAAAATCCACGTCACTCATTTCCGTCGGTCTGTCTGTCGGTCTGTCTGTCGGTCTGTCTGTCGGTCTGTCGGTCTGTCTGTCTGTCTGTCGCGTTTTTCTACCCTCGTAATCTCAGTAACCGCTACATGGATTGTGATGAAATTTGGACAGCGTTATGCTGTGGGGTCGTAGTAGGTAATGTTCCTATAATTTTGAAAATCGTTATACGGGGGGCGGAGTAATTAGCAAAAAACAAAAAATTTCAAATACGCCTCAAACTTCGTTTTTAGGCGTTTTAGGGGTTCCTGATCATTTTCTACTTTTTTTTGGGTGGGGGTGAATTTGGGGTGGTTGGGGGGTGGGGGGTTGTAATACTGAAAAATTTGTTGTATTCATAATGAGCTCTCTAATGACCTGTGAATGAAAGACCTAGCGCCATAATACAATTTTTTAGGTCCATCCGAACATTGCCTTGCTTATAATAGAAACCAAGGGACTAGAATAATTTGTGATGTATACATCCGAGTGTTGTTTTAGTTTTAGATCGTTCTTTATTGCGTAACGCCAAAATTATCGAATGGATTTTAATGAAATTTTGACACAGTATTACTGCCACGGCGAGGATGGAAAGCGCGCATGTTTTGGAAAAATCGTGTCAGTGGCGGCGCGACAATAATAAAAAAACTAAAAATGTAAAAATAGCTCAAACTTTGTTTTTCGGCGTTTTAGGGGTTTCTGATCGTTTTTTACTTTTTTTTGGGTGGGGGTGAAATTGGGGTGGTTAGGGGGTGGGAGGTTGTAAAACTCAAAAATTTATTCCATTTATAATAGTGTTCATTGACCTGTGAAAGAAAGACCTAGCGGCATAATAGACGTTTGTTAGGTCCACCCGAACATTGCCTTGGCTATTACAGAAATCAAGGGATTTGGTATTGGTAGGGGTAGGTATTGATTCAGGTCGTTCTGAATTTAGTAACATGGAAATTATGGAATTAATTTTAATGAAATTTAGACACAGTATTATTACCGCGACAAGGATGAAAAATGCGTATGGTTTTCAAAAATCGCGTCAGTGGCGGCGCAGCAATAATAAAAATCTAAAAATATAAAAATAGCTCAAACTTCGTTTTTAAGCAATTTGGGGGTTCCTGATTGTTTCGTTTCGTCCAGTTGAAGCTGAATTGTGTCGTTTTAGTTCCTACGGAGAGATTTAGGAAACTATTTACTAGTTTTTGTGTTGGATGTTTTTTGACGATTAGGCGGGCGATGATTTGGTTGCAACTGTTATGTGTGGGAAGTACTGGGTCAATCAACTTGACTCCATTTTTTTTTGGTTGTTTTGAGCTGCTTTCTGTTCCTTTCTGTTGTATTCGGTTGTATTTGATCGTTTTCTGTTGTTTAACCCTGTTATCTGCTTGTTTTCTGTTGTTTTTAGCTATTTTATGTTCGTTTCTGTTGTATTCGATTGTATTTGACAGTTTTCTGTTGTCTTTTGATGTTTTTTGTTGTATTTAGTCGTTTTCTTTGTTTCTAGCTGCTTTCTGCTTGTTATCTGTTGTTTTGAGCTGCTTTCTGTACTTTTCTGTTGTATTTGGTTGTAATTAGTCGTTTTCTGTTGTTTACCGCTGTTATCTGCTTGTTTTCAGCTCGAACTTCCGTCAGGTCCCAGTACACCTTTGTTGAAGAATCACACTGAATAGAACCAAGATTTTTCGAAAAAAGGTGTAACTTCGATTCACACGAAAACTAGACAGAATTTGCAAAAAACTTAACAGCAGAAATATTTGGATTCAATCCGTAATCCGAAAATTGAAAAATATATAGGGTGTTTCATTTGAAAAAAAAATTGACATTGATTCGAGTATAACAGGCCCTGTATATACAAAATTGCAATGAAATTAAAATCCAACTCACGTCAAACACATCTCATATAGTTTCTGAGATAAAGTAGTGGGTTGGCTATCTTACGTGTCCCACCCTGTACAATATAATCATAAATAACTCCATATCCCATAAAAAAAATAAGGTACATCACTTTAGCAGCGTTTTCTGGGTCCAACAACTTCCTTACTTTTGTCAATTAACTTTATTAACTCATCAATAAATTTATCGCATATTTGCACTCCAATCAATATTTTTTAATTGACTAATAGCGCTCACTTACCATCGGCGAAATCCGAACCATAAATGACTGCTTTGCAATGGGACACCGTTATACAGTGGTGTAGAGGCAGTGACACCAAATTCGTGTTAATAAGTGCTGTTATGACACCGGCTTTGGCCAGTCCTAACCTAAAATAGGAAAACTACGGTAAAAAAAAGGGCTGATTCTAGGAACTAATCGCCATAAGCAATAATTTCACAGTAACAAGGTGATTGTCAAACCTGAAGTTGCGTAAATAATTTTTATTTCATTGTATTTCAGCTTTTTTTTATTTTTATTGATTTCCAAAATTTTCAGACTTTATAAAATTCCGAAAGTATGTCAAAAATTTTTAGCTGTTTCAAATTTTTTTTTTATTTTCAAAACTCAACACACGGACGTGTTTTTTACGTCTAGTGAAGATCATTGCATATTTTATGCTCTTCTTTGATTTTAGTCCTTATACCACATGAACGCTGAAACATTGCTAATGACAATTCGTTCCTCGAAGAAATGTTATTTTCCTGATCTAACCATAAACCAATGTATTCTATCCTATTTTCTAACAGCAGAGCCACAGAGTCACCTTTCTCGTACCCCTCCTTGATGAAGTAGTTTGCCACTCTGTTGCTGAAGTCTTCTAGCTGCAATAATAAGCACACTTCCAGGATAATCTTCAATCATACTTCATAATATAATATATTGTATAACAGATTAAAGAAGGAAACGATTAAAGGAAGAAAGGAAGAGAGGAAGAAAGGAAGAAAGAAAGAAAGAAAGAAAGAAAGGAAGAGAGGAAGAGAGGAAGAAAGGAAGGAAGAAAGAAAGAAAGGAAGAAAGGAAGAAAGGAAGAAAGGAAGAAAGGAAGAGAGGAAGAGAGGAAGAGAGGAAGAGAGGAAGAGAGGAAGAGAGGAAGAGAGGAAGAGAGGAAGAGAGGAAGAGAGGAAGAGAGGAAGAGAGGAAGAGAGGAAGAGAGGAAGAGAGGAAGAGAGGAAGAAAGGAAGAAAGGAAGAAAGGAAGAAAGGAAGAAAGGAAGAAAGGAAGAAAGGAAGAAAGGAAGAAAGGAAGAAAGGAAGAAAGGAAGAAAGGAAGAAAGGAAGAAAGGAAGAAAGGAAGAAAGGAAGAAAGGAAGAAAGGAAGAAAGGAAGAAAGGAAGAAAGGAAGAAAGGAAGAAAGGAAGAAAGGAAGAAAGGAAGAAAGGAAGAAAGGAAGAAAGGAAGAAAGGAAGAAAGGAAGAAAGGAAGAAAGGAAGAAAGGAAGAAAGGAAGAAAGGAAGAAAGGAAGAAAGGAAGAAAGGAAGAAAGGAAGAAAGGAAGAAAGGAAGAAAGGAAGAAAGGAAGAAAGGAAGAAAGGAAGAAAGGAAGAAAGGAAGAAAGGAAGAAAGGAAGAAAGGAAGAAAGGAAGAAAGGAAGAAAGGAAGAAAGGAAGAAAGGAAGAAAGGAAGAAAGGAAGAAAGGAAGAAAGGAAGAAAGGAAGAAAGGAAGAAAGGAAGAAAGGAAGAAAGGAAGAAAGGAAGAAAGGAAGAAAGGAAGAAAGGAAGAAAGGAAGAAAGGAAGAAAGGAAGAAAGGAAGAAAGGAAGAAAGGAAGAAAGGAAGAAAGGAAGAAAGGAAGAAAGGAAGAAAGGAAGAAAGGAAGAAAGGAAGAAAGGAAGAAAGGAAGAAAGGAAGAAAGGAAGAAAGGAAGAAAGGAAGAAAGGAAGAAAGGAAGAAAGGAAGAAAGGAAGAAAGGAAGAAAGGAAGAAAGGAAGAAAGGAAGAAAGGAAGAAAGGAAGAAAGGAAGAAAGGAAGAAAGGAAGAAAGGAAGAAAGGAAGAAAGGAAGAAAGGAAGAAAGGAAGAAAGGAAGAAAGGAAGAAAGGAAGAAAGGAAGAAAGGAAGAAAGGAAGAAAGGAAGAAAGGAAGAAAGGAAGAAAGGAAGAAAGGAAGAAAGGAAGAAAGGAAGAAAGGAAGAAAGGAAGAAAGGAAGAAAGGAAGAAAGGAAGAAAGGAAGAAAGGAAGAAAGGAAGAAAGGAAGAAAGGAAGAAAGGAAGAAAGGAAGAAAGGAAGAAAGGAAGAAAGGAAGAAAGGAAGAAAGGAAGAAAGGAAGAAAGGAAGAAAGGAAGAAAGGAAGAAAGGAAGAAAGGAAGAAAGGAAGAACGGAAGAAGATAAGGAAATATTAAAGGAAGACAGGATGGAAACATGGAAGGAATAGAATATTCACGTTGAGAGACCTACAGATACGTACCTCCTGAAATGTCCATGACGTATCTTCAAAATGGAATGCCACCCTGTTTGGATGTTTCGATACATGTGTCCTAAAAACCTTTGGAATGGTCATACCATCATCTACCCAGTTTTTTAGTTGTAGCTTCAGTCTTCCAAATCGGATTAAAGCTCTGGAAAAATTACGGCAATTATTGTAATTATAATATATTTGTTATTTCTCCTCGCCACTGGTATTACTAAAAATATTGTTTATTTATCCTACGTGTATTTAAAAAAAATATTTGATTTGATCTTAATGCGTATATAATTGCAAGTCCGTGATGGAAGTGATAAAGCTAGCTTTGGATTTTATCTGCAAATTTTAAACACAGTTCAAACGTTCAAAGGTGAATGTAAATATAAGAGAGATTATATCAAAGATTAATTATATTCAGTGTTCGTGTAAATAAACATCCAGGTTAAAGGCATTGAGTACAAAAATGACGTCAGGTGGTTTGACTCAGTAGAAAAACTTCGAAATTGCCCCAATTTCACTCCCACATTAGGTGACTGTTCACAATCAATTATCAAATTATTTTGGAAATAATCTGAGTGCAATGAGTACGATGAGACCTCTTAATTCAACGAACGCCACTGACAATAATTGTTTTTCGAAGTTGTTAATATGTTATTCGGGAGCGAATTAGTATGTAACATAAAGAGGGAGACGCCAGAAAGGTACATAGCGTACAAGTATAAGTTTTTATGGAGCACTGAGATTTTATGAATTTATATGGAGCAGCACTATTTACAGGAGTCGCGTCTAAGCACTAAAACCAATTATTACTAAGCCCCTTAAGCGGAAGAAACGTGAAAATTTTTGTTTTATTCGTGAAGAGACATTTTACAAAAAGAAGTGTTCACAGGTCTTATAGAAAATCATCCAGTTAGACATCGCTTTTCAGACAGGTAGATTGATATAGGCAATATCAAATGCCCAAAAAAAATATATTTCAAAGTCGAAAATTTGGCAAATTATTTCAAACTGGTGGAAACGATTTGTTTCGGAAGCATAACAGATCAAACTGACTCATCATTTGTGATCAACTGAACTACTTCATCAGTACGAAATAACAAGTGATTGTGTAATTGTAACTTACGTCAGGTCCCTTGGTAGCGTTTTGTAGAGTATGTACAGATATCTGTACCTCCTGTTCGTGAGGAAGAACCATGATATGATGAATACGATAGTTAATATCAAAAACTGCAAAAAAGAAAACATGGGTCAAATACTAATACAATACGTTTAAAACACATTTGTGGAAAGTAAAACTATAAAGCCGGAGCCACATATGCAGGATTCGGCGAGCAACGAACCCCGATTATTTGCTATTCGGCTATGTGGCTGCAGGATTTTACCCGAATATTCGCCATATGCCGAGCACCGAGCTTTCAGCCGGCGCCATAGCCGGCGCCACACATGCGGCATTTACGAACAACGAACAGCGAATATTCGCAATTTGGCAAACGCCTACTAGTGTGGCTGGAGCAATTTGTGCGAATGGTCGGGCTTTCCCATTCCCTTTCTTCTCGAAGCTAAACATAGCCAACTACGCACATGTAGGGCGATACGTGCTCGCTATTCGGCGAGCAAGGTTGAAAAAACGGCGAATATTGATATTCGGCAAATACCCGCATATGTGGCGCCGGCTTAAGGCAAACTAATTTTTGGAGATTACTTTTTTTCGATAAATTGTAATTTCATTTGTGGACGTTAACTAAGGATCCGTATATAGACTTTTTCCAATTTTATAGTATACCTTCACCTCTCAAGGTGAGTTGCCACGTTTTTGGGACACCCTGATGTATACCAGTATCTTCATACTTAAAACTTTTATTTTATCAAGTATATTGGCATCGATTTATTTATTATCTTTTTCTTAAAAAATATTATTCAAATACGCGTGTCTGATTAACATGATCACGTGTTGTAAATCTCAAGTCTCAAGGCCAGCTTGATATTCACAGAGAATGACAATATATGGAGATCAAAGTACTATAATAAATATGAGGATCAAGATTCTATTCATACATTATTTGATCTTAGAAATGTTAGGAAGTCACAGTTTGGTACAAATTATAGAAATGGAATCAAGTTGATTGAATCAGTACTTCCTACACATTACGGTGATAGCAGTTTAATATTTTCTCATAGCATCAAGCTACAGTCTGAGATCCCCTTGCAACCAAATCATCACCTGCCCGACCAAAATATAGTGTGCTATGCCGATAGGTCTTTCTTTCACAGGTCAACAGATAGCCTATTATGAATACAACAAATTTTTGAGTTTTACGACACCCCATTCTGTAACGACCCCAAATTCACCTCCACCCAACAAAAAGTAGAAAATTATCACGAACCCCTGAAACACCTAAAAATGAAGTTTGAGGTGTTTTTACATATATTTTTAGTTTTTTTATTATTGCTGCGCCGCCATTTCTAAGAATTACAAACGTTTTCCATCCTTGCCACGGCAGTAATACTGTGTAAAAATGTATTTAAAATCAAGCTAATAGTTTTCACGTTAAACAATGGAGAACAATCAGAAACAATAATTTTGTCTGCATACATCAGAAAATTCTAAGTCCCTTGGTTTCTGTAGTAGGCAAGACAATGTTCGGATGGACCTAAAAAAGTGTATTATAGTGCTGGGTCTTTCCTTCACAGCTCAATGGATAGCTGGATAGCCTATTATAAATGTAACAAATTTTTCAGTTTTACAACCCTCCACCCCCCCCAACCCGCCAGTTTCACCCCCACCCACCAAATTACTCCGCCGCCGATGCATCGAAATTCAAAAATATAGGAACATTACCTACTACGATCCCAGAGCTATCGCAGACCGACATCAGATAGACCGACGGAAACAGTGACGTGGATTTTCGTTATGTAGACATCATAAAACGCCCAAAAAGTGTATTATCCCAAAATCGAAAATTTTCGCGATCTCAATACTCCCTTCACCTATCGGTGTGGGAAGTAAGAGGATCATGTGGATTATACAACCCAACGATATATGTTTCCAGAGGTTAACTTTCTGCTCAAAAATATGTATGCTAAAATAAAATTCAATATTATTATTCAATACCTTTTAATATTATTTTTATAGTATGATTTGTC
Source organism: Callosobruchus maculatus (assembly GCA_951848785.1). Lineage (NCBI taxonomy): Eukaryota > Metazoa > Arthropoda > Insecta > Coleoptera > Chrysomelidae > Callosobruchus > Callosobruchus maculatus. Next base: position 49,716 of record CATOUR010000210.1, on the reverse strand, counting down.
TTTAGCTTCCAAGCGAGCATTCCTTTCATGCCCGCTAACAGGAAAAGGCCAATAAGGTCCAGACCTGGACAATACAGAGGATGAAGAACCAATTCGATTTTCGCCACAAAGCTCCCACGCTTTTTTCACAATCGTAATAATATTTTTCGTTCATTCATGTTTTAAGCTTTAAGCTTATTTTAAAAATTATTTTTAGCTTTTTAGTCCGATGTTTTTTAAAAGCTTGTTTTATAGTTGTTTAAACTATATTTATTATATTGCAAGACAATCACCCGCCAACAAGGCAAGCGAAATACCACGTTATCTGGAAGAACAAACATCAGGACTGTTTTCAAAACAACGCATATAGATATCTTTTCTTTGTCGCATGATGCAAACAAATGAGAACATTCATAAAATAAATATACAAAATATATTTCATGTTCATGGCAAATGCATGGGCATCGATGCTACACTTTTTTTAAAAGGCAAACATGGAATTTGGACCTTCAACGTGTCCATTACATAAAAAATGGGATTCTTAATAATTATATCTAAAACCTGACATATTATACACCGCATATGTATGGGCGTAGCTATGGCGGAATGGGGACAACACCCCTCCTAGAAATGACTTTGCCCCACCTGGAAAAACTGACAATTTCATAAAACTGCTTTAATGATATGATTATGTATTAAGCATATTTTGTATTTCAAGGTTTGATACCATACCATACAGAAGGTACTTCATGTTATTGTTGTTATGGGATCATGACAACAGCTTCATTCGGGTTAGAACGTGCTGACGATTTGCAAACTGTCCATGGACTGCGCAAAACTAGATGCGTAGCCGGAGCAGATTGGAAAGGTTTGCAAACTGTTAAAGACCGATCCGAGTTGAAAATAACCCAAACACAAATTAAAACCACCGATCAGCTGTCACGATACGATCGGAAACAACAGCGTGTATACAGTGAACTGAGCATGCGCAAGCAGCAGTCCGAGAACGATTCATGCCCCCTGTTTCTGACTAGTTTGACCGTTTCCAACCGTCCACAAATTGACCCGAACATCCGACTGCAGCAGCTGGACCGGTTTCAAATCAGTTTGTGCAAACCCGAACACGGTCATTTCTACGGCGCACGCTCCTGACAGTTTGCAAACGGTTTTCGTCGAAACCCGAATGGATCTAACATCACCTCATTTATAGGTTTCGTTATGGTCCGGGAGGAATTTCACAACCACTTCAATTAGGCTAATTTTTGTTCCCGTCATTATTTACATTATGTAGTTTTTTTTATATAACTGAGCAGACCGCGTAGGCAGAGCCTAAATACCGCGGCTGCTGTGAAAAGGTTATGTTAGGGGAAGTTTGTTAACGCGGGATTTGAATGGGCCAGTACCCGCAGGCCCAATAAATACATCTCCTAGCAGTTCGTTCCAAGCCTTGGATACCCTGGGAATAAATGTTCGGTTGTACCGCTCGGTTCTAGAAGTATGAAAAACGACCGCCATAGGATAAGATGCAGCGGTCGCGGGGGTACATCTGATAGGAGCGGTGAGCGGCGGAATGATAGAGGATAGCTCCGAGGAGCAGATTCCGTTTGAATATCGGTAGAAGAGTGAGAGGTCACCAACAACACGCCGGTGAGAAAGTAGCTGGACGTGGCGCGTTAAGGCCAATTAGTCGGATTGCCCTTCTCTGAATAGCATCTAGTATAGACAGGGTAAATAGGGGCAGAGCTCCCCAGACATGAGAGCAATACTCCAGGCCAGGTCTTATCTGGGCTTTATAGAGCGTGAGGAGGTTACATGGTGAGAGGTACTTTCTGGCTCTACTAGATACCCAAGCTTTTTTCCAGCAGCTGTTGCAACGTGTTCGTGTCAGATTTTCTGTAATGTTGATTCCTAACAGGATGAATGAGTGACTCCTTGACAGAGCCCGGTTGTTCATTAGAACCTGGTGTTGGCTTGGGCACTTCTTCTACCATATTTTTGAGCCCCCAAACGGTAATGGTATCGAGATCCTTTGAAAGTGAAGCTGCCACTGCTAGTCTTCTGCGTTCCAGCTCGACCACAGAGATCGCATGCAGCGTACTGTCATATGCAAAACTGTGGATTGGGTTTGTAGTGCTAGAGAGTGGATCATTGATGTGAAGCAGAATCAACGTCGGAGCCAATACCGATCCCTGCGGAACCCCAGGATTGATGCTATGGGAAGAAGAGGAAAAGCCGTCTACCACGACAGAGATTTTCCGACATGGGAGGAAGTCTGCAAGCCAACCGCGAAGCTTAACAGCGTAAGACGGGAGCTTGATTAGGAGAGCTGCATGCCACAGTTTTTTTTGAAATATCGAGACCAACGACGTGAGCCTCACCAAATGATTGGCTGAGTTCATAGAAAGTGACCAAGCCCTTAGCGTTCGAGAGGGTCGCTACGAATTTTTAGTTTGTAAATTATTACCGTACCTGGCAGAGGATGCGGATTAGTAACATCCTTCACCCATCTACTTGGAATGGAAACAATTTTTTGTCAAATACAATTTTTCAGGAGTCATATCTACTTTTTGCAATGTTAAGAGCTTGGCAAACTTTACTTTCCATAAATGAGAATTGGATAAGAACATATGAGTTTATTACATTATTTTCATGCAGTTTGGTGCGTTCCAGCTGTCTCACTTTGTATAGTGGGAATTATTTTTGTCACTTTTTAACCCACTATCACATACTACAAGGTCTTTTGGTCTAATTACATGTTTACACATTTTGTGGAAAGTAACATAGATACTTTTCCTTTAATGGAACATTTGACCTCCCAACATTTACATTAATCCTCAAATTGAAGTTTGAATTATAACAGCTTGAAAACCTGATACAAAAACTCATAATAAAAGTAAAATGTAAAATAGTACCAACAAATAAGGCAATATAACCAGAAAATCATATTAGAGGTCTCGCAGTGCAGAATCGATAAGAATATAAAAGTTATATAATTAAACGAAATATCAAAATTAGGACACATTAAACAGATTTGGCACTAAAATGGGAACAAGTATCTATATATACAACAAAAACAAGATAATTATAAAAGAAGGTTAATGAATCTGCTTTTGTAAAGTTGATTTCAGGTAGGTACTTCTAACCAGTTAATGGATTGTGACCATTGCTGGATGGGGTAGCAATTTCCACATCACACCTCTTAGGTCAATTTTGTTTGAAGCCGCAAATTTGATTTTGTATCAACGAGGTCTCACTTCAAATCAGCCACCACAGAATCAGTTATAAAAGTTTCATTTATTTCAAAATTTGGAACTTTTTAGAAAAATAGTTGTTCAACTTGAAACTCTACTCAATCCAATCGACTCGAATGGATTTAATTTATCGTTGTAAACAAATGAAGCTTGGATCACGTCTTGCACAATAATATCATCTTTAAGATCAATATACACCTGCTTGATGTGACATTTGACGTTTGAAACTGACGTTTGCTAGTCGTGAAGAACCAATACCTTACAATTCGCAAGTGTATTCGCTGCTATAGACATTGTTTTTATCTTATGCTGCTTTTTTTGCTCATGTTTCAAAACTCTACAAATTTCAAGTCCAATCCGTTAAATTTGTTGTCTTTTTCGAGCCGTGTTTACTTCAAACTCTACTCAAACCGATCGTCTCGATCCGATCTAATTTAACGATATAAATGAAGTCACTGGTCAGGTAGAAACAGTTCCTGTACTTTGAAAAAAATCGTTAAGATCAATATACCTGCGTGAAGTGACACTTTTGACGTTAGCTAATGGTGGCAAACTAACCTCACATTTCACTGTTTTTTTTCTTTGGGATATAACCGATGCTTTTTTGTTTATGCCGCTTTCTGCTTATGTTGGGCTATTAAAGTCTATATTAAAAGCTCCGTTACAAATTGTTTTATCTGTGAAATTTATTGTCTTTTTCGAGTTGTGTTAACTTTAAACTCTACTCAAACCGATCGTCTGGATCCGATCTACTTTAACGATATAAATGAGGCCACTGGTCAGTCACTTCCTGTGCTTTTAAAAAAATCGTTAAGATCAATATATCTGCGTAAAGTGACACTTGACGTTTGAAAAATGAAGTTTGCTAATTGTGGAGAACTAAACTCACAATTAACAAGTTTTTCCGGGGCCATAGACGCTACTGTTTGCTTACGTTGGGCTATTATAGTCAATATTGAAAGCTCAGTTTTAAAACACAAATCTGTGAAATTCATTGTTTATTTCGTGTTGACTTCAAACTCGACTAAAACCGCTCTACTCGATCCCACCTAATTTTACGATGCAAATGAGGCCACTGGTCAGTAGAAACACTTCCTATAATTTCAAAAAATCGTTAAGATCAATATACCTGGGTGAAATGACACTTTTGACGTTAACTAATGTTTACAAACTAACCTCACATTTCACTGTTTTTTTTTGGGATATAAGCGCTGCCTTTTTTTATGCCACTTTTTGCTTATGTTAGGTTATTACAGTCCATATATAAAGCTCTGTTCAAAATACAAGTTCTATGTGTGAAATTTGTTGTCTTTTCGAGTTGTGTTAACTTCAAACTCTACTCAAACCGATCGTCTGGATCCGATCTACCTTAACGATATAAATGATGCCACTGGTCAGTCACTTCCTGTACTTTCAAAAAAATCGTGAAGATCAATATACCTGCGTGAAGTGACATTTGACGTTTGAAACTGAAGTTTGCGAATTGTGGAGAACCAGCCTCACAATTAACAAGTTTTTCCGGGGCTATAGACGCTACTGTTTGCTTACGTTGGGCTATTATAGTCAATATTGAAAGCTTAGTTTTAAAACACAAATCTGTGGAATTTGTTGTTTATTTCGTGTTGACTTCAAACTCGACTCAAACCGCTCTACTCGATCCCACCTAATTTTACGATGCAAATGAGGCCACTGGTCAGTAGAAACACTTCCTATAATTTCAAAAAATCGTTAAGTTCAATATACCTGGGTGAAATGACACTTTTGACGTTAACTAATGTTTACAAACTAACCTCACATTTCACTGTTTTTTTTTTTGGGATATAAGCGTTACCTTTTTTTATGCCACTTTTTGCTTATGTTAGGTTATTACAGTCCATATATAAAGCTCTGTTCAAAATACAAGTTCTATGTGTGAAATTTGTTGTCTTTTCGAGTTGTGTTAACTTCAAACTCTACTCAAACCGATCGTCTGGATCCGATCTACCTTAACGATATAAATGATGCCACTGGTCAGTCACTTCCTGTACTTTCAAAAAAATCGTGAAGATCAATATACCTGCGTGAAGTGACATTTGACGTTTGAAACTGAAGTTTGCTAATTGTGGAGAACCAGCCTCACAATTAACAAGTTTTTCCGGGGCTATAGACGCTACTGTTTGCTTACGTTGGGCTATTATAGTCAATATTGAAAGCTTAGTTTTAAAACACAAATCTGTGGAATTTGTTGTTTATTTCGTGTTGACTTCAAACTCGACTCAAACCGCTCTACTCGATCCCACCTAATTTTACGTTGCAAATGAGACCACTGGTCAGATAGAAACACTTCCTATAATTTCAAAAAAATCGTTAAGATCAATATACCTCGGTGAAGTGACACTTTTGACGTTAGCTAATGGTGGCAAACTAACCTCACATTTCACTGTTTTTTTTATATAACCGCTGCCTTTTTTTATACCACTTTTTGCTTATGTTAGGTTATTACAGTCCATATATAAAGCTCTGTTCAGAATACAAGTTCTATGTGTGAAATTTGTTGTCCTTTCGAGTTACTTCAAACTCTACTCAAACCGATCGTTTCGATCCGATCTTATTTAACGATATAACCGAGGCCACTGGTCAGTCACTTCCTGTACTTTCAAAAAAATCGTTAAGATCAATACACCTGCGTGAAGTGACATTTGACGTTTGAAACTGAAGTTTGCTAATAGTGGAAAACTAACCTCACAACAAGTTTTTCCGGGGCTATAGACGCTACTGTTTGCTTATGTTGAACTATCATAGACAATATGTAAAGCTTTGTTTTAAAACTCCGATCTGTGAAATTCGTTGTTTATTTCATTCTGGCTTCAAACTCGACTCAAACCACTACACTCGATCCCATCTAATTTTACGATATAAATGAGGCCAACGGTCAGGTAGAAACACTTCCTGTACTTTGAAAATAATCGTTAAAATCAATACATCATACATTTTGCGAGTAATATTCCACCTGCTTACGTTACTCTAACAGAAAACGGGTATCTCACAACAAAAAGACAAAAGCTACTCACCATTTTACGTCGTCACAGCCTGCTACTAAGTTTATCGAACTGAAGCGTGGTCCTTCGGCACCGGATAACTGTAAAACAAACCCAAGTGTGCGCTGAAACAAACGCACATCGACTCCGCCGTCACGGCCAACCTCTATTTGATAAGAGATTTTAAAGGAAAACTACACCGCGGCTGTTAATAACATCTTCTCTGCACTTTGGATAGAATGCAAGAGTGTTCGATCGACGATGTGGTTTCAGATTGTTGGTTGTGGAAAACACGTGAACCGCGGGGTCTAACGGAAGCTATTTTCGTATTCGTAATGCTGAACGTTGGTTGCGCAAAGTGAAGTGGCGGCTGTCAGGAGACCGGTGTTCAAGTCCGATCGGCAGGCGTGAAATGAACATGAAACATGGAACTTATTATTATTATTGAATGCGGTCGTTGTGCTTATCTGTTATCTTTTTACGCATAATCAGCCGCTGATTCTGGATTACTCTGACAAACAGTGAAGGGGGAGGCAAACATCCTAGTTTTAACAGAAATAGTACCGCGGTATTCTGGTATTTAGGCTCTGTCTGCGCGGTCTGCTCAGTTAGATAAAAAAAAGTAGCCTAGGAGAAGTAGGTATGCAAAACCGTCAGAGAAATGGCTTGAAGTACTCACCCAGATAGCTTGACGGGTCTAGGAGACGGATTACTATCTGCTCTGACAGTCAGGCAGCTATCAAAGCACTGAGTGCTTGGAAAATAACGTCGGGACTGGTCCTGGAGTGCAGAAGGGCTCTTGACAACATCTCAGCTAAACACAAGGTATCTCTGATGTGGGTACCTGGGCACGCTGGGGTAAAGGGTAACGAAATGGCGGATTATCTGACTAGGATGGGATCCGGCAACAGTTTTGTGGGCCCGGAACCAGCCTTAGGACTATCTGCAAACTTGATTAGGAAAACAACTGGAGAGTGGATCCAGAATCAACACTATCTGAGATGGAACAACATCTCTGGTTATCTCCGTCAAGCTCGGGAACTATTAGCAGGACCTGCAGAGAGAATAGAACGATTTTGTCTCTCTCTCTCTCTCTCTCTGGATAGGAGTAACTTGAGATTGCTAGTAGGCCTACTAATGGGTCACAACACCTTCAGGCGTCACTTGTTCGTGATGAGGGTGGTCAACGACCCAACGTGCACGTGGTGTGGTGAAGAGGAAGAATCCTCGGCACACATCTTGTGTCGCTGTGAAACCCTGGGTTATCACAGGCAGACTATGCTGGGCTCAAGAACCTTGGAACCAATAGATATAAAACGGATAGGACCTAAGAATGTACTTGCCTTTGCCAAAAGACCAGGTCTTAGGAACTAGCGCGGATAGAGGCGCAAAAGGGCCCATTGTGTGGCCTATGCACCGGCCACATTCCGTGCTGGATAGCTTCTGGTCCTTATTCATTCATTCACCCAGATAGCACACACGTCGTCAGCATTGCTAAAACGGTAACTATCCCAGAAGCTTGGAGTTTTGTTTTGCTGTAGGAAGCTGTATACACCAGAGCAACTACTGCTGCTCTACAAGTCACAGATCCGAACATCGCTGGAGTGTTGCTCCCATGTGTGGGGAGGCGCTCCACAGCACTGTCTAAAGCTTCTGGACAATATCTAGAAGAGGGAAATTAGATTAATCGATATACCTAACCTCACAAAGGACCTCCACAGCCTGCCGCCCGTGTTCAAATGATAAGTGGCCGCCCCCTATTATTCCAAGCACAATGAGAGACGGTAATAAAATTTCAGAGACGTTTACTTTTAAGTTTTGTTAAAAATTCAATATTTTTTTTTACAAAAATACAACATAAATAAAAATCCAGCTAAGCAACAAACAAACGAAACATAATTATGTACTTTAACATTAAAAACAAAAACTTCCAGAAAACAAAATTAAATATTTTAAAAACCTTGAGTTTAATGTTTTAAACTTAAACAGTGAAAAAACAAAACATAATTATGTACTTCAAACTTAGAAACAAAAGCTCCTACAAAATAATATAACATATTTTTTAAAAACTTAAATATAATATTTTAAACATAAAAAACCAACAAAACATATAATTGTGTACTTTAAACTTAAAAACAAAAACTTCTGGAAAATAAAATATGATTCACTTATCTTTTTATAAAATTTATAGAAAAGACACTTGCCTTGCTTTAGGTGCTGCAAAATCCTTTATAATTTGATCTGTATTTGTTGTGCTTATTTTTATCTTTTTACGCATAATCAGCCGCTGATTCTGGATTACTCTGACAAACAATGAAGGGGAAGGTAAACAACCTAGTTTTAACAGAAATTATACCGGTAACCTAGGAGAAGTAGGTATGCAAAACCCTCAGAGAAAGGGCTTGAAGTACTCACCCAGGTAGCACAAGAGTCGTCAGTATTGCTAAAACGGCATCCTAGAAGCTTGGAGTTTCGCTCCGTTGTATGAAGCTGTATACGCCAGAGCAACTACTGCTGCTCTACAAGTCACAGATCCGAACATCGTTGGAGTATTGCTCCCATGTGTGGAGATGCGCTCCGAAGCACTGTCTAAAGCTACTGGACACTATCTAGAAAAGGGAAATTAGATTAATCGATATACCTAACCTCACAAAGGACCTCCACAGCCTGGAGCATCGAAGAAGGGTGGCTGACCTATCCCTGTTTTACAGATTCTATCACGGAAGATGTTCGAGTGAGCTCTCCCAGACAGGACCGCGCCAAGTGTTTCTGCCACCCGTGTGCAAATGATAAGTAGCCGCCCCCTATTACCCCAAGCACAATGAGAGACGGTAATGCAATTTCAGAGACGTTTACTTTTTAGATTTGTTAAAAATTTAATATTTTTTTACACAAATACCACATACATAAAAATCCCTAAAGCTAAGCAACAAAAAAACGAAACATATAATTATGTACTTTAACATTAAAAACAAAAACTTCCAGAAAACAAAATTAAATATTTTAAAAACCTTAAGTTTAATGTCGTCAGTATTGCTAAAACGGCATCCCAGAAGCTTGGAGTTTTGTTCCACTGTAGGAAGCTGTATACACCAGAGACACTACTGCTACTCTACAAGGCACAGATCCGACCATCGTTGAAGTAATGCGCCCATGTGTGGGGATGCGCTCTGAAGGACTCTCTAAAGCTACTGGACACTATATCCAGAAGAGAGCAATTCGATTAATCGATATACCTAACCTCACAAAGGACCTGCACAGCCTGGAGCATCGAAGAAGGGTGGCTGACCTATCCCTGTCGTACAGATCACGGAAGATGTTCGAGTGAGCTCTCCCAGATAATAACACCAAAGGCCGTACGATCCAGGCACACTCTCTAGTGTTCTGAATTTGAAATGCCTTTGTTTGTCTTCAGAGCGTACATTGAGAACCTTGGTAGCTGCCTTGTGCTTTCAAATACGTGGTACTGGATGCTTTTAGGGTAGCCTACCATAGCCTGTTGAAATATGACAGGTGAAAAGAGGTATTCCAGCACAAAGAAAAAACTGAGTTGTGAAAACAGGTTTAGTTCTATTACAGCTACCGTCAGAATTGCTAAAACGGCATCCCAGAAGCTTGGAGTTTTCTCCCGCTGTAGGAAGCTGTATACACCAGAGCAACTACTGCTGCTCTACAAGGCACAGATCCAACTACCATTGGAGTATTGCTCCCAGCATGGGTGGAGATGCGCTACAAACTACTCTATAAAGCTTCTGGGCACTATCCAGAAGAGAGCAGTTAGACTAATCGGTACGCCTAACCTCAAAAAGGACCTCCACAGCCCGGAACATCGAAGAACGGTGGCTGACATATCCCTGTTTTACCGATTCTATCGCGGAAGATGTTCGTGTGAGCTCTCCCAGATAATAACACCAAAGGCCGTACGATCCAGGAATGCTAGAGAGGCTCTGCAAGCTCATCCTTACCAGGTCGAGGTCCTTACTCCCCAAATTAATCTTCTCCAACATTCCTTCTTTTGGAGAGCTTCGACGCTGTGGATTGAGCTGCCGGGTAATTTGTTTTCCGATGGCTATACAACCTATAGCCAAAGCTGGAACTTTACCAGTGATTTAAATCTTTTTTTGATTTAAATCTTTTCTTCGATTTAATTCGTTTGATTTAAAATTTTTTGCCAGCTTATATTGATTTATGATTTGTGATTTAAATGTTTTTCGACAACGAGATTTGATAAAAAGATTTAAAATCATTTGGTATTCAGCATAAATGATTTTAAATCATTTATTTTTAAATAATTTTTTGATTCAAAATCATTTGCTAATTATTTAAAATAATTTTTGATTCAAATATATGCAACTAATTTTAGATCATTTTTTGATTTAAAATCATTTTACTGGATAGATAGTAGGTACTTACTTACTTAGTACTAAGTTTGATAGCTATTTGTTACCTGTTACCGCAATGTTACCTGACCTATTTTTTTTACAAATGGTGTTACTTTTGTTTCCTACTTATATTTTGTATTTTATTTCGCCAAACTTGATTGTAGAATAACGATTTAAATGTTTTTAGTTTTAAGCTATTCTCAAGCATGTGTAGTAGGACTAGCAGTGTTTGGGGAAGGATTTTTAATCATCAAAATGATTTACGATATGAACCATAAAAAATGACTTACATCCCAAAAAACGATTTAAATCATAAAAAGGGATGTAAATCAAGATAAAAATGGTTAAAATCATATCATGATTTTTTATTTAAACCAATTCCTTCCCTCAAAAGGATTTAGGATTTAAATACTTTTTAAAATTATAACGATTTGTGATTTATGATTTAAATCTTTTTAAAAAGGATTTGTTTCAGCTCTGCCTGCAGCTTTTCAAATTTAACGTGCACCGACACTTCTCCTCTCGCAGCGCTTATACAGCGCCATAGGCTTTCAGCCTCTGCGGGAGGCTTACCATAAAAAAATTGAACCGTTGGATGTACAATGGATATCCGCTTTATTTGGACACGTAGGGTGTCCCATGGATTTCCAAAAATTGTACAAAAGATATCCAGAGGACATTCTAATATCACACCTTTAAACGTCCGTGTAGAATCCATGATTCGTCCAGTAATCAGTGGCGGTACCTGAATTTTTGAAAGGTGGGCGCACAACATTTTTAATCAGAAAACTACACAAAAATCCTACCAGAGATTGTTGAATCCGGAGCTGCACCTTGCACATAATAAGAGTTTTTAGTTTCCACAAACAGTTATTACTTAGTTTTTTTAGCTAGTATCTCAAAAAACATTTCTTAATTTAACTGTAGGGGTACATGTTATAAAATCAATGGTATATTGGTACATTGGTACAATCCTTTAAGTATGTGTAGGTCTTGAATTAATCACTTTAGACCCCAGACCCCAGATGTAGTAGTTTGTTGGAATTCCTTTATCGGAAGGAACACAGAAAGGCACAAATATACAGGATGTCCCATCAATAATTTTGAATCGAACGTCACGTGACCAGAAACAAATACCTCATTGGGTAACGCAATGAAAGAAAAGACACAATATTTGGTCTAATTTTCATACCCAAAATTATAATTCTCTACTACTGCCCAGTTCCGATATATTGCTTGTCTTAATCGTCGTGGGACACCCTATATAATATACCACATATTATGTGGAATATCGAAAGGTTAAGCACACACCTCTTGAAGCCAATGCAAATTAAGCACTTCAAATACTTTTTAATGTTACAAGTAAAATACAACAAAATTCACAACGAACACTTTAAAAATGTAGAGATACAGATTTAAATTAGGTACAGGTTCATGGTTCGTCGATCAAGAGTGGGGTATTTTCCAACTCAATATGATTTCGAATCAATGTGCCACTAATTTGATCTTTTTATTAATTAATACGCTTTTATCCAATCAGCATTGAGCATTCTGTATTTCCCGTAGGATGGAAGGTATCTATTATTAGACCTATACCAAAAAATAATCGCCCTTCTGAAATTAAAGACCTGCGGCCTATAAGTATCTTGCCAACTTTATCTAAAGTTACAGAAAAAATAATGGATATGCAAATGCGGAATTATTTAAATAGTCATAAGTTAATTCCAGACAATCAGTCAGGCTTTAGGCGTGGATACAGTTGTTCAACGGCACTTCTCAAGGTTACTGATGATATAATACATGCTGTGGATCAAAATGAACTTTCTCTTTTAATACTACTCGATTATAGCAAAGCGTTTGACAAGATAGATCACAATCTTTTCCTTTCCATACTTAGCCATCTAGGTTTCAGCAGTGAATCATCTAAGCTCGTCCAAAGTTATCTCTCAGATCGTAGTTACATAGTCAGTGTTAATGGCGTAACTTCATCGTCTAGAAATGTAACATGTGGCGTTCCTCAGGGATCCGTATTGGGACCTCTTATATATATAATCTATACATCGCAGTTATTAGCCTGTCTAAAAACATGTACTGCCCATTTGTATGCGGACGATACGCAGGTTTATGCATCATTCAAAGCTGAAGATGTATTGTCAGCTGTTGACAGCATAAACGAAGATTTACAAGCTTTAAACACAGTTTCAAAAAATCATTGTCTCGAACTAAATCCGCAAAAGTCAAAAGCTATTTTATTTGGTAGAAAAAAAATTAGAAATGATAAAGCAAACTCTATTGGATTGAATATAGATGCAGTACCAGTACCTTTAGTGGATAGTGCGATAAATTTAGGAGTTCAAGTTGATGCAGATTTGAGATTTCATGGACATGTATCAAATAAAATAAGACAATCCTTTCCCAAATTAAAATTAATATATTCCCAAAAAAGGTACCTTAATATCCACTGGAAAAAAACTCTCTGCGATTCCTTGGTTTTATCTGCTTTCAATTATAGCGATGTCTTATATCACCCATGCTTAACAAAATTTGACTCTAACAGAATTCAACGTATGCAGAATTCATGTGCTAGGTTAGTGTGTGGCGTAAGGAGAGGGGATCCAATTTCTCATAAAATCAAAGAAATAGGCTGGCTCCGTATGTCACAGAGACGTATACATCACTGTCTTGTGCTTTTTCATAAGATAATCCTTGAAAAAACACCCTCTTATCTTTATAATAAAATAGTATTCAGGTCGGATTTACACAATGTCAACATACGGGGAAAGGAGTTGATAAGTCCACCCCAGCACAATACTTACTTTTTTGAAAGGTCATTCTCATATTGTATATATAATTTGTATAATATGCTGCCCTCAGAATTTAAGAGATTTTCAGTCGAAACCTTTAAACGACGGGTCCGAACATTTATAGTTGAAAATGCCATTTTCTGAATAATTATGTTCTATTATCCTCGCTATTATCTTATATAATTTATGTATAGTATTATTATCAACTATCTTAAATAATAATTATTAATAGGTATGTATATTATTACGATTATGTATATTTGAATAACATTTTTCTAGCAAAATTTGCTATGGGAGTAGGTCTTTTATAAAGCGGATTTATTTAGTCACTGAACTATTATGTTTATTTGCGCAGTAGAAATGTGTACCTACAGATTTTGCAATGAAAATTAGTCATTTCGGCAGATTTTTCAATCAATAAATTTAGACACTTGTTGAATTATTGTTCCTTAAATGGGATCAGAGGTAGCTGAGGTCATAATATTGTGTTTAATAGATGCAATGTAACTGAGGCGCTACAGTTGAATGATTCAAATTTTTGAAATACCGTGAAAAATACCATGGAAATACGTTATGAAATCCTGTTTAGTTGGTAGTTAATAGAGTTAGGTAATGTAAAAATGGTTGAGTGGAAGAGCACTGCTATAGTGAACTCCGCCATTTGAGGTATATCTGTATATGCTTCAATAAAGGCTATTATTTTTATTTCAAAAAACAAAAAGTGCAGCCCGGGCTCCGACACACCGAGCTGCTGTTCCATTACCCAATGAGTACTCCTCACACCGTGAGGTGAGCAATCATTGGGTCCGCGAATCGTGCGCCCTAAGTAGACGAAGGGACCCAAGGATGACTGCCTTCTGCATTCTGGCGGCTAAGATGTGCGCCGCCGCACGGCACACCGGTATTTTGCGCAGTGCAGAGAGGAGCGTATTCCTCATTCCACCTAGGGATCCAATGACCATAACCAGCAGACTTACAGTGTAGTCTGGCCAGAGCCTGCGAAGTTGTCCGAGCAACTCCTGATATTTGGTCCGCTTTTCCTCCTCCTTAGAGACGATGTTCACTTCGGCAGGCGCCGAAAACTCAATAACGAACATCGTCTTCTGTTGGTGGTCGAGAAGGACTATGTCGGGCTTGTTTGCCTGTACAAGCTCGAGCGTGGGGAACGAGTAGTTCCAGTAAATCCGGCATCTCTCGTTCTCCACAACGGACTCTATATCCCCTGGAGCGTATGGCAGCACCGGTGTCTCATCGATACCGTATGAGTGCCTTAAATGATAGTAGAGCACTCGTAGAGCCGCGTTGTGCCGATGGACGTAAGCCGTCCCAGCGTACGTCTTACACGCCGACAAGAGATGCATAAGCGTCTCTGGCGCCTGTCGGCAAGCTCTACAATGGGTGTCGGGTACATCTACACCCATAACCCTTCTACGGTATACCAAGGTGTTGAAGACACCGTCTTGGCAAGCCATTATAAAGCCCTCAGTCTCCGACTTCAACCCACTAGACCTTAGGAAAGAGAAGGTCAACTGCTCAGACAAGCCATGCTCTTCTAGATGTTTGTAGAAGATTCCATGCATTGGCTTATCTTTATGAAGTCTTAAGAGGAAGTCGACTTCGGCAGTTTTAATGTGGGCTTTTAATTCTGCGGGAGCAAGTTCCGTAATGGACTGCTGACACCTCCGCTTGAAGTCGAGTGTGAGGCTGAGCTCCTCGGCTGCTCGTTTCGCTGCGCTAAAAAGAAAGGCTCCTTTTCCCGCATTCTCGTGCTCTCGCACGGAGCGGATCAGGGGATCGGTGCTGTTCGTTACATAGCAGGCAGTGGCCAGCACTACTCTGTTGTGCAGACGCTCCAAACTCAATAGTCCACGCCCTCCCAGGTGTCGCGGGAGGTATATTCGCGGGACAGAGGACTTAGGATGCAGGCTTCTCTCCATATTCATCCTTTTGCGGGTCTTCGTGTCGATTTCCTTCAGCTCGTTCACTTTCCAGTGTATAGCACCAAAGGTGTATAATAACAATGGGACCGCAAGCATGTTTGTGGCAGCGACTTTGTTCTTGCCGGACAGTTCTGACGACCAGATCTGCCGGAGTCGGTGCAAATACTTGCGGCGGAGACACTCTTTAACCAATGCTGCCTCTTGGACATGACGCTGCGCCACTCCAAGGTAGGTATAAGTATCTCCGGCATGCAGTTGTCGCAAGATGCTCCCATCAACGAGCTGTTCCTCATCTCCACTATCTCCGCTTCGTCCTTTCTTGAGATGAACCAATGCACATTTGTCTGTCCCGAACTCCATTCCGATAGCATGACTGTACTCCTGCACCACCCTCAGCGATTGTTGTAGTTCGCGTTGGCCGGAGGCATAAAGTTTTAGGTCATCCATATAAAACAGATGGGTGACCTTGTGCCTCCGGTTATTGGGCGTGCCACAGCTGTATCCTTTAGTATTTCTCAGCGCTATGGACAGAGGCAAAAGTGAGATGCAAAAGAGCAAGGGACTCAAGGAGTCTCATTGGAAGACACCTCTTTTCAATGACACCAACTCTGTCTGTACCCGAGTTTACCCCGCCATTTGAGGTATATCTGTATATGCTTCAATAAAGGCTATTATTATATTTCAAAAAACAAAAAGTGCAGCCCGGGCTCCGACACACCGAGCTACTGTTCCATTACCCAATGACTACTCCTCACACCGTGAGGTGAGCAATCACTGGGTCCGCGAATCGTGCGCCCTAAGTAGACGAAGGGACCCAAGGATGACTGCCTTCTGCATTCTGGCGGCTAAGATGTGCGCCGCCGCACGGCACACCGGTATTTTGCGCAGTGCAGAGAGCAGCGTATTCCTCATTCCACCTAGGGATCCAATGACCATAACCAGCAGACTTACAGTGTAGCCTGGCCAGAGCCTGCGAAGTTGTCCGAGCAACTCCTGATATTTGGTCCGCTTTTCCTCCTCCTTAGAGACGATGTTCACTTCGGCAGGCGCCGAAAACTCAATAACGAACATCGTCTTCTGTTGGTGGTCGAGAAGGACTATGTCGGGCTTGTTTGCCTGTACAAGCTCGAGCGTGGGGAACGAGTAGTTCCAGTAAATCCGGCATCTCTCGTTCTCCACAACGGACTCTATATCCCCTGGAGCGTATGGCAGCACCGGTGTCTCATCGATACCGTATGAGTGCCTTAAATGATAGTAGAGCACTCGTAGAGCCGCGTTGTGCCGATGGACGTAAGCCGTCCCAGCGTACGTCTTACACGCCGACAAGAGATGCATAAGCGTCTCTGGCGCCTGTCGGCAAGCTCTACAATGGGTGTCGGGTACATCTACACCCATAACCCTTCTACGGTATACCAAGGTGTTGGAGACACCGTCTTGGCAAGCCATTATAAAGCCCTCAGTCTCCGACTTCAACCCACTAGACCTTAGGAAAGAGAAGGTCAACTGCTCAGACAAGCCATGCTCTTCTAGATGTTTGTAGAATATTCCATGCATTGGCTTATCTTTATGAAGTCTTAAGAGGAAGTCGACTTCGGCAGTTTTAATGTGGGCTTTTAATTCTGCGGGAGCAAGTTCCGTAATGGACTGCTGACACCTCCGCTTGAAGTCGAGTGTGAGGCTGAGCTCCTCGGCTGCTCGTTTCGCTGCGCTAAAAAGAAAGGCTCCTTTTCCCGCATTCTCGTGCTCTCGCACGAAGCGGATCAGGGGATCGGTGCTGTTCGTTACATAGCAGGCAGTGGCCAGTACTACTCTGTTGTGCAGACGCTCCAAACTCAATAGTCCACGCCCTCCCAGGTGTCGCGGGAGGTATATTCGCGGGACAGAGGACTTAGGATGCAGGCTTCTCTCCATATTCATCCTTTTGCGGGTCTTCGTGTCGATTTCCTTCAGCTCGTTCACTTTCCAGTGTATAGCACCAAAGGTGTATAATAACAATGGGACCGCAAGCATGTTTGTGGCAGCGACTTTGTTCTTGCCGGACAGTTCTGACGACCAGATCTGCCGGAGTCGGTGCAAATACTTGCGGCGGAGACACTCTTTAACCAATGTTGCCTCTTGGACATGACGCTGCGCCACTCCAAGGTAGGTATAAGTATCTCCGGCATGCAGTTGTCGCAAGATGCTCCCATCAACGAGCTGTTCCTCATCTCCACTATCTCCGCTTCGTCCTTTCTTGAGATGAACCAATGCACATTTGTCTGTCCCGAACTCCATTCCGATAGCATGACTGTACTTAGCATCCGTATCTTGTCAAGACAGTGTTGCTTGACAACAACCAGTACCGCTTGACTGAGTGTATGATGGTCGCGCCTCAACCCGTAGGCTATCTGGCGCACTCGGCGCGTAAAAGGCTTCCCAGCCGCTCTATATTCCATCACACACTGGATACGGGATGCTTCCTGGCGAGCCAACTGGATTTTCGCTTCCATTTGGCGCAACCGTCTCTGTGCTCTCTCAACAGGAGAGTCTCTCACTCTCCCCTGTCTAGCTAGCCTCAGAGCCGCAGCGTAAATTTCGCAATTGATGCTCCAAATGTCAGAGGCCTCCGATAGACGTTCACCCACAACCTCATCCTCTCTCTTCAAATCTGCCAGCTTCAAGGACCTTCCGTTGTTATGCAAGGCCCTTCGGTCTCTGAAATCCCCAGGTGAGACGACTTGGTCGATTTCCCTCTCAGCGGGCCTTACCGGCGAACTTTCAGCCTGGTTAACAGGCCTTCCGTCCGCCGAAGGGGCAGGCTGAGCTGGAGCACGAACATATCCCTGCCTTCGGAGGTACGATACATAATCTCGCAAATTCTGAGAGGTAAGCGTGCTATGCTCTGGGTGCATTTCACACCACCTCTCATACATGCGGGACATGTATCCCCTACGGCGCGGGCTACTGCTCTCGTAGCAGCTCAGTAGGTCATCCTTGAGCTCCGTCGTCCACCTAAAACGGTCCATGTCATTGCGGGGGTCGTCAACAGGGCAATTCGAAGCACCGCCACCTTGCCCAACGCCGGCTTCCGAAACCGGCTCGGTGTGGGTGCTTTTCTTCCGGGGTGGTCGAACCCGAAGATAGGGCCCGTCAGGTGGTTGGCCTTAGGGCCCCCAGACGACATTTCCGGAGGCAGCCGCCCAAATTGCCTCCTGAGGATGCACCTGCGAAGGTTGCCGGCTGGATTACATCCTTGGGCTTCGGTATACCCTGCGGTGTCGCCACGCACCGGATAGCCTACTGATGTTGGGTGGCTTCCTGCGGGTGTATTATCAGCCGCCCCTAACATGGAGTCAGACGCTGTCGGAGTACCGCTCCTCACATGGAGATCCGTCGTGTCCTAATTGTTGAGGAATAGCTGATCCTCTGGATGCAGACGCTATTCCACCGTGCTAGTTTTGGTCCGCCCCGGGTATTTAATTTCCCCGGTACCACCCATATCTGGGAGGCGTTCCCCTATCCGCCACCTTGGGGAGGCGCCACTGAGGGGATCTAGCAACCCCTCGCGGTTATTATTATATATGTTTAAAACAAAAAAGTGCAGCCCGGGCTCCGACACACCGGGCTGCTGTTCCATTACCCAATGACTACTCCTCACACCGTGAGGTGAGCAATCACTGGGTCCGCGAATCGTGCGCCCTAAGTAGACGAAGGGACCCAAGGATGACTGCCTTCTGCATTCTGGCGGCTAAGATGTGCGCCGCCGCACGGCACACCGGTATTTTGCGCAGTGCAGAGAGCAGCGTATTCCTCATTCCACCTAGGGATCCAATGACCATAACCAGCAGACTTACAGTGTAGTCTGGCCAGAGCCTGCGAAGTTGTCCGAGCAACTCCTGATATTTCGTCCGCTTTTCCTCCTCCTTAGAGACGATGTTCACCTCGGCAGGCGCCGAAAACTCAATAACGAACATCGTCTTCTGTTGGTGGTCGAGAAGGGCTATGTCGGGCTTGTTTGCCTGTACAAGCTCGAGCGTGGGGAACGAGTAGTTCCAGTAAATCCGGCATCTCTCGTTCTCCACAACGGACTCTATATCCCCTGGAGCGTATGGCAGCACCGGTGTCTCATCGATACCGTATGAGTGCCTCAAATGATAGTAGAGCACTCGTAGAGCCGCGTTGTGCCGATGGACGTAAGCCGTCCCGGCGTACGTCTTACACGCCGACAAGAGATGCATAAGCGTCTCTGGCGCCTGTCGGCAAGCTCTACAAAGGGTGTCGGGTACATCTAGACCCATAACCCTTTTACGGTACACCAAGGTGTTGAAGACACCGTCTTGGCAAGCCATTATAAAGCCCTCAGTCTCCGACTTCAACCCACTAGACCTTAGGAAAGAGAAGGTCAACTGCTCAGACAAGCCATGCTCTTCCAGATGTTTGTAGAAGATTCCATGCATTGGCTTATCTTTATGAAGTCTTAAAAGGAAGTCGACTTCGGCAGTTTTAAGGTGGGATTTTAATTCTGCGGGAGCAAGTTCCGTAATGGACTGCTGACACCTCCGCTTGAAGTCGAGTGTGAGGCTGAGCTCCTCGGCTGCTCGTTTCGCTGCGCTAAAAAGAAAGGCTCCTTTTCCCGCATTCTCGTGCTCTCGCACAAAGCGGATCAGGGGATCGGTGCTGTTCGTTACATAGCAGGCAGTGGCCAGTACTACTCTGTTGTGCAGACGCTCCAAACTCAATAGTCCACGCCCTCCCAGGTGTCGCGGGAGGTATATTCGCGGGACAGAGGACTTAGGATGCAGGCTTCTCTCCATATTCATCCTTTTGCGGGTCTTCGTGTCGATTTCCTTCAGCTCGTTCACTTTCCAGTGTATAGCACCAAAGGTGTATAATAACAATGGGACCGCAAGCATGTTTGTGGCAGCGACTTTGTTCTTGCCGGACAGTTCTGACGACCAGATCTGCCGGAGTCGGTGCAAATACTTGCGGCGGAGACACTCTTTAACCAATGCTGCCTCTTGGACATGACGCTGCGCCACTCCAAGGTAGGTATAAGTATCTCCGGCATGCAGTTGTCGCAAGATGCTCCCATCAACGAGCTGTTCCTCATCTCCACTATCTCCGCTTCGTCCTTTCTTGAGATGAACCAATGCACATTTGTCTGTCCCGAACTCCATTCCGATAGCATGACTGTACTCCTGCACCACCCTCAGCGATTGTTGTAGTTCGCGTTGGCCGGAGGCATAAAGTTTTAGGTCATCCATATAAAACAGATGGGTGACCTTGTGCCTCCGGTTATTGGGCGTGCCACAGCTGTATCCTTTAGTATTTCTCAGCGCTATGGACAGAGGCAAAAGTGAGATGCAAAAGAGCAAGGGACTCAAGGAGTCTCCTTGGAAGACACCTCTTTTCAATGACACCAACTCTGTCTGAACCCGAGTTTCACCTGATGTTATAGTGAACCGGGTCTTCCAGAGTGGCATCAGTTGTTTGATGCATCCCACTATCTGATTATCCACCGAAAGGCATTCCAACAGCCGCACAATGAGCTCATGAGACGTGCTGTCGAATGCCTTGCGATAGTCAATCCAGGCCATAGAAAGGTTTCGCTTGTACTGCACGGAGTCCTGCGTGACACATCGGTCAATCAACAAGTTCTCCCTGCAGCCAGCTACTCCTTTCTTTGACCCTCTCTGTTCATACACGTCGAGAAATACAGGATTCACCGCTTGAAGGAGACGCATGTACAAGATTCTGGTGAAGAGCTTGTAACATGCGTTCAGACATGTTATTGGCCTGTAGTTTTTGGGATCAGACAAATCTCCGGTCTTCGGGAGAAGCACGGTTCGACCCTCGACAAACCAAGCCGGAATTGGCTGCTCCTGATTTAGCCACGAGTTAAAAACTCTAGCTAAATGCCGGTGGCAACTGGGGAATTTTTTCCACCAGTAGGTGTTTATGCCATCCGGGCCAGGAGCTGCGAAATTCTTTGCGCCTCGTAAGGCGTCAAGAATTTCTTCCGTGTTTATCGGGTGACGCAGTGCATTCAAGTTAGGAGTCCTCCTACAAACGGACTCGAACTGCGCCAAGGCCGGAGTGTCTGCTGAGAGAGGTTTGGGCTGTTCGTAAATGTCCCTCCAAAAGGCCTCCACGCGATCAGCAGTTGGCGGCTGCTCTATGGCTGGAGGCGGCTGTTGGAAAAGGCGAGAAGGTCTTTCGTAGAACATTCTGTTCTGTTCCAGACCTCTCGCCCGCGCCACCAACGATCGCTTAGCAGCGATTAGCATCCGTATCCTGTCAAGACAGTGTTGCTTGACAACAACCAGTACCGCTTGACTGAGTGTATGATGGTCGCGCCTCAACCCGTAGGCTATCTGGCGCACTCGGCGCGTAAATGGCTTCCCAGCCGCTCTATATTCCTTCACACACTGGATACGGGATGCTTCCTGGCGAGCCAACTGGATTTTCGCCTCCATTTGGCGCACCCGTCTCTGTGCTCTCTCAACAGGAGAGTCTCTCACTCTCCCCTGTCTAGCTAGCCTCAGAGCCGCAGCGTAAATTTCGCAATTGATGCTCCAAATGTCAGAGGCCTCCGATAGACGTTCACCAACAACCTCATCCTCTCTCTTTAAATCTGCCAGCTTCAAGGACCTTCCGTTGTTATGCAAGGCCCTTCGGTCTCTGAAATCCCCAGGTGAGACGACTTGGTCGATTTCCCTATCAGCGGGCCTTACCGGCGAACTTTCAGCCTGGTTAACAGGCCTTCCGTCCGCCGAAGGGGCAGGCTGAGCTGGAGCACGAACATATCCCTGCCTCCGGAGGTACGATACATAATCTCGCAAATTCTGAGAGGTAAGCGTGCTATGCTCTGGGTGCATTTCACACCACCTCTCATACATGCGGGACATGTATCCCCTACGGCGCGGGCTACTGCTCTCGTAGCAGCTCAGCAGGTCATCCTTGAGCTCCGTCGTCCACCTAAAACGGTCCATGTCATTGCGGGGGTCGTCATCAGGGCAAATCGAAGCACCGCCACCTTGCCCAACGCCGGCTTCCGAAACCGGCTCGGTGTGGGTGCTTTTCCTTCGAGGTGGTCGAACCCGAAGATAGGGCCCGTCAGGTGGTTAGCCTTAGGGCCCGCAGCCGACATTTCCGGAGGCAGCCGTCCAAATTGCCTCCAGAGGATGGACCTGTGAAGGTTGCCGACCGACTTGCATCCTTTGGCTTCGGTATACCCCTCGGTGTCGCCACGCACCGAATAGCCTGTTGATGTTGGGCGGCTTCCTGGGGGTTTATGAAAACAGCCGCTTCTAACATGAAGAACAGACGCTGTCGGAGTACCGCTCCTCACATGGAGATCCGTCGTGTCCTATTAATTGTGGAATAGCCGATCCTCTGGATGCAGACGCTATTCCACTGTGCTAGTTTTGGTCCGCCCCGGGTATTTCATTTCCCCGGTACCACCCATATCTGGGAGGCATTCCCCTATCCGCCACCTTGGGGAGGCGCCACTGAGAGGATCTAGCAACCCCTCGCGGGTATTATTATTATTATGTTTAAAACAAAAAAGTGCAGCCCGGGCTCCGACACACCGAGCTGCTGTTCCATTACCCAATGACCACTCCTCACACCGTGAGGTGAGCAATCACTGGGTCCGCGAATCGTGCGCCCTAAGTAGACGAAGGGACCCAAGGATGACTGCCTTCTGCATTCTGGCGGCTAAGATGTGCGCCGCCGCACGGCACACCGGTATTTTGCGCAGTGCAGAGAGCAGCGTATTCCTCATTCCACCTAGGGATCCAATGACCATAACCAGCAGACTTACAGTGTAGTCTGGCCAGAGCCTGCGAAGTTGCCCGAGCAACTCCTGATATTTGGTCCGCTTTTCCTCCTCCTTAGAGACGATGTTCAGTTCGGCAGGCGCCGAAAACTCAATAACGGACATCGTATTCTGTTGGTGGTCGAGAAGGACTATGTCGGGCTTGTTTGCCTGTACAAGCTCGAGCGTGGGGAACGAGTAGTTCCAGTAAATCCGGCATCTCTCGTTCTCCACAACGGACTCTATATCCCCTGGAGCGTATGGCAGCACCGGTGTCTCATCGATACCGTATGAGTGCCTCAAATGATAGTAGAGCACTCGTAGAGCCGCGTTGTGCCGATGGACGTAAGCCGTCCCAGCGTACGCCTTACACGCCGACAAGAGATGCATAAGCGTCTCTGGCGCCTGTCGGCAAGCTCTACAATGGATGTCGGGTACATCTACACCCATAACCCTTTTACGGTATACCAAGGTGTTGAAGACACCGTCTTGGCAAGCCATTATAAAGCCCTCAGTCTCCGACTTCAACCCACTAGACCTTAGGAAAGAGAAGGTCAACTGCTCAGACAAGCCATGCTCTTCCAGATGTTTGTAGAAGATTCCATGCATTGGCTTATCTTTATGAAGTCTTAAAAGGAAGTCGACTTCGGCAGTTTTAAGGTGGGATTTTAATTCTGCGGGAGCAAGTTCCGTAATGGACTGCTGACACCTCCGCTTGAAGTCGAGTGTGAGGCTGAGCTCCTCGGCTGCTCGTTTCGCTGCGCTAAAAAGAAAGGCTCCTTTTCCCGCATTCTCGTGCTCTCGCACAAAGCGGATCAGGGGATCGGTGCTGTTCGTTACATAGCAGGCAGTGGCCAGTACTACTATTATTATTATTAATGTGAAGTTACGAATTTGGGAGAAATTTATGATATTAATTTCATTATTAGTTGTTCTAGACACAAGTGTCACAGCAAATTGAACTATTAATTAGACCCTAGATGAAGAAGGAATAATTTGATATAAAATGGAAATATAGGTTGCAGAACATTAGCTGCACCTTTACATCCTCTGTGAATACTTCTATATGAACGTCTATAACAAACATGCATCCAATAAATTGAAGTATCCTCTTAAAAGTATGTATGACGACGACGAATTTTTGAGGCTAATTCTTACCTATATTTACAAAAAAACTCATAAAAATAAAAATTTTAATCAGAAAGTTGATTTGATTTATTATACGTAAGAAAAGCTGAAATGCGGAAAGCATTCAATAACGAAGCCAAAATAATTTTTGTCAATATCTAAAGAGTTACAAACACCCTGTAAAAATTGGGTTTGAAGATACTTTAGTACCTCATCTACCTCTGCAATATTTCTTTTTAAATTTCTCCACCTAATTTTGTGAGAAATAATCAGGGATACAAAAGAAAAGTCTGATCAAATTTTGATTTCCTTGATTAAGTTAAAACTGCTTCTTTTATTATCAAAATTCGTTCTTGTATGGATACTAAAAATAGTTAACACTTTATGCAGCGCCTTGTATAATGTGTTACCTGTAACCTAACGGTCCTGCCTCATACAGTCTGCGAAGTGCCTGCCATCTGAATGATTCAAGATGAACATTTATAACATCATAGTATTCAAAAGAACGTTTTTATGATTTTGCTAAGAATGATTATAGTTGGCCACGCTAGATGGTGCCAGATTCACCTTCTTTTTCTTCTTCTTTTATTTACAGTGTCTCTATTACTATTATCGTATTATTAATTAAGGTTAGAGGACTTGTTAACGAGTGGTAATTCAACTGAATATAATTAACAATCACTAGTGTTGCTTGAAAATTAAAATGCCTACGATTCATCAAGTGTCTGCCATCTATACAGTACCGCTTGGATACAGTAAAGGTTGTTTTCCTGGTCTTACTAAGCGAGTGGTTTAGATTTCTCGCGCTAGATGGTGCTAAATGTTCCAAACAGTTGAAATGCATCGGTCACATACCTGACCTACTTCCGCGGTGTATACATTTATACTATATACATTCTCTGCATCCTAGCACATGTTAGCTGACCTCCAGTGGCGGCCCAAAAAATGTTAAAAATACACAAACACCCCCACCTTTATTATAGAATTTTGTGTGTTGTCTTTTTCTACAATAAATTATTTATCAAAGCAAGGGCGTACCCAGGATTTCAGCTGGGGGGGGGGCAGGGGGCTGCTTAGTGCTTATACCTGTTTCGAAAATTGACTTTTATTCATTAACTTTTATGATGACACAAAACAAATATTATAAGTACATAATAATTATACTATACATTATGTATAATATATAATATTATATATGTTTATTTTAATTTAACAGTAATCTTCTCGGATTTGCCGAAAATTTGTCTATGACAATCTTTTCAATAAACTCACTGTTGTCTTTTAAATAATTGCGATGTACGCTCATCAGACATAAACCCGTAAGCCTTTCTTCACCCATGGTGCTTCTTAGCCACGTTTTAACTCTTCGCAGCGTACTGAAGGACCGTTCTACGGTCGCCGTGGTGCATGGGATAGTGCTTAAAATAATTAATGCCTTTCTGACAGCAGGGTAAAAAATGTTCGCTTCTTTGAACAGATCAACTACTTCTATGTCCTTTAATTGATCATCTGATAAAGCCTTCGTCACCCATAAATTATGCCAAAGGTTCAGTTCCCCGGTGATATCCAGGTTATAAAATTCTTGGAATGATTCTGCGTTTTTGTGTAGGTCTGCAATGCTGGTTTTTGTCATATACAAGGGATGTAGCCTGCTTAAAACGCCGGAGTATTTTCTTGGGAGAATCGAATATTCAATGATGAAATGAGTGAATCAATGTATGGTATTATCAGGGAACGCCGCCAATATTCGTTATCATTGTCTGATGGCGGATTACTTCTATGTGTTTGCTTATGAGCAAGACGTGGAACCGAAATTTCTATGTTCAAATCCATTGCAACAGCTCGTGCTTTTTGAAGTATTTCATTACTTATTCTATCAGGAAACTCGCGGTCATTTCTGAGAATGTCCTTGATATTTTTAATGTGTTTTCCTACCGAGATCATGTCGATCGATTTAGCTTGCAGTGCGTTAACTACTGGTTCTATAACTGCTGAATATTTGGCTATTGTTTGTAGAGAAACAATAAACACTGGTTTTGTAACGGCTGAATGCAACTGATATGCAGATTTTCTGGTGGCATAATTTCCCTCTACAGATAACGTTTCTAGAGATTTCACGAGCTCTGAAAAATGTTGAGAAAACTTTCTGATTGATTTATATTTTTCGGACCATCTCGTCTCACATAATCGTGATAGGTTTGGAGCGTAGTTTCGACGTGTAGTCGATTCTCTGAAAAACGTTATAACATCCTTTACAGTGGCGACAGTATTTCTAATTTCTGGCACTGCGTTCGCATCATTCACAACAAGGTTGAGTTTGTGACTTGAGCAATGAAAATATAAAGCACGAGGATATTTTTTTCTCAAAATGGCTTGTACGCCACCCTCTTTTCCTGCCATTGTAGAACAGCCATCGAATCCAAACCCTACGCAATCTTCTTTGGAGAGGTTAGAACTAATTAAGAAATTGTCAATTGCTTCGGCAATTGCGGAAGCATTTTGTGCTTTTAGTTCAACGAACCCTACAAATTCTTCTCTGATTTTACTTTTGCTTTCGTCGTAGAACCGCACGCCTATTGACAGCTGTTCTTTCCCAGATACGTCTGCTGTTTCATCAGCTAAGATTGAGTAAGCCATGGTCTTCCGAACCTCACTAATTACATTCTCCTGAATAACTTCGCCACATAAATTTATTAGTTCGTTTTGTATTCTTGGCGAAGTATAAATTGCATTTCGACGGCACTTTTCAAAGTGACTCTTTAATTTGTTGTCCCCTGAATCGATTCTCAACTTCAATAAATCTAATAAAACAACCTCATCTGCTTGTTTGCCCCTAAGAGGCATATCATGTGTACCGCAAAATACTATACAAGAAATAATTGATGACAATATTTGTCTGTTTTCATCGATTGCTTTTTGGTGTCCACTTTGCAGTTGGATGTCTACAGGAACATTTTCAAGAAAATTTTTTGCAGCATTTGTCGCCGTTTGGTGAAGGTTGGTCGTTGCATGCTTTCGGCAGTCTTCATGCATATTTTTGAACTTTAAATATGGCCTGACCATAAACGATCCCAAAATTCCTCTCACAGTGCTAATGGGCGGAGGAAACAAAACACAATACTTACAAAGAGCACCTTTTAGTCGCTTGGAATATACTAGCCATGGTGAATATTGATCCAACCAAGCATGATTAAATTTTCTTTTTAAATGGCTTGCATCACTTTCAAAATCGTAATTTCTGGGCGGGATCCAAGGATTTTGTAACAACTCCCTCTTCTTTTCCGTCGATAGCTGGGTAGCCAATCCAACATAACGACCCAGATCATTTTCATGACAGCCATCGTCCACTATAATTTCAGGATCGACGTTGACGTCATAAGTTTGTTGGGATGTCGATGGAGAAGAATAGTCGGCAACAGATATATTAAGAGGTTCTACTGAAGAATTTGACGCTTGTCCAATGTTAGCATGCAATGATATTGGCATTACATGAGTGGTTTTATCATGGTTGTCATTTTCATCGCTTCCACTGCTACTTTCCCGACCTTTTTTTCTTTTTTCGCGTGGCCTCCCTAAAAAATGGATACACAGAATTACCCTTACAGTGTTTAGGCGGGTTGCATAGGACGAAAATCAAAGATCAAGTTTCACATTCTCTTGCATATGGTTTGAACGCCAAATAATCAAAACTAGGTAAGTAATTTGAAATAATACACTTGTTGTGACGTTAGAGAAAAGGGATTTTGTTGTCGGTATGATCTTATTAATAAATCCAAAATATTGCAAGGATCTTTCTTTTATGTTTTTTTTTTAACTTTTTTATCACAAAATATTCACAAATGTTATTTTAGCTATTATAACAAAACCACGTGTTGTAATTAATACATTTTAAATATTGTAAGTAATGCCTAAGATATACACTTACAAGAGAGTCATAGCCCCCCTTAAACAAATCAAATAATCATATTAAGTATGTACTTAAGTGTTTTGTTTTGACTCACCTCTTTCAAAGAATTTCCTGATATCCATTTGACGGAGTAATATTTCCAGTTGTTGCGCAGTAAACGTAAATCTCGTGTCTCCGCAACGAAACTATAAGACACTATCTATGGCGTATGAAATATTCGCTCGTATTCCACTCCGAACTGAATTGTATTCGAACTAAATTCACGTGCTCTGCCTTACGTTCCGCTTATATATTGAAAATATTCTCGCTCCCGAAATATGTAGAAAATACTCGAGCTCGACTCTATTTCCATCCTTGTCTTATAATACATGCTATCACTGTCTTTTCTTTCCGGAATAGTCCATGCTAGAATATTCTTCGTGGTATTGCTATTCAATACTAGATGTCTCTATTGACCGTATACAGTATACATTGAGCCTATTTCTTTTTACTGGAAAAAGTACTGCCGTCCGAAACTAGATGGCGTTAGATGTTATTTTCTTCCAATTATATTCAGCTTTAATCCTATATGGCTCTGATTGTCTCGTCGGAAGCGGAAACTACGAGATACCACGGTTTTGTGGGAGATTTAAATTATATTGCATCGCTAACAGTATACTAGAGTCTGTCTAGTGAGTCGCGGCACAGAAATAACCGCGGCAAATTTAAAAATAATTTAGTTGTAAGCACTGAATAGAATATGCTATGAAATTTGAGTTTGATACTTTCACTATTTTATTTTATGAACACTAAGAATCTTAAACTAAATCTGTACAGATATATACTACTTAAAATAATATGCAACATATTGAATATTATTTTATTTTAGCATAGCATTGAAAACAAAAATTATATAATAAAACCAAACTTGCATCAAAACCGTACTTAATTTTTATTTATTCTGTCTCGTAATCAAAATCAGATTCTAGAAATTAAATTATCGACTATAAATCATTACTGACACTTTCATTTGTTAGTGATAACTAACAAATAATAAAAACGAAATAAAGAAATAAATAAAGTGTATCAAAACTTGATCAAAACATTTTGCGTTTCGTTTGACGGCGGCTGAAGGTCGCCATATAAAATATTCTAATAAATACGTTGTGACACGACCGACACGACTCACTATACAGACTCTATATCGAATGTTGTAGAATATTTAACTATAGAAAATAAAGAACAAATCTGGCTGAAAAGATATTTTGTTTCCAACACTTCATTTTGCGCAGAGTAGGTAACACGTTTTTAATTTTTATTTGCCAAAAAAAATTACATTTATTTAATCTTCTAGGGGGGGGGCAGCTGCCCCCCCCTGCCCCTACCTGGGTACGCCCTTGTATCAAAGATATAAATATCGGTACATACAGTGCCCACATGACAAAACTATATATATAATGAATATACATTTTATAACGAATCAATGGATATGTATATCCACGAATGGAGCAAGAATGTCCAATGGATGTCAAATAGACATCAAAAGATACGCATTTCATGTACGTTTGTCGCGAACTTCCACATCCATGGCATATCCATAGAATGTACATATGTATCTCTAATGTACTTACATGCATAGTATATATAACATAGTCCAAGTATTAACATGTATATTCATAACATATATCATGTATATACTTACCAAAGTATATACAATGAACATACAGTGGATATGTATATCCACAAATGGAGCATCAACGTCTAATGGATGTAAAATAGACATATACAAATTTACATTTCATGTACGTTTGTCGCGAATTCACACATCCATGGTACATCCATTAAATGTACATTCATGTACTTTTAATGCACATGCATGGTGTATGAAAGTTCAATGTAGAGGCGGAAAGATAAACAAACTCTATACTTTCATTATGTATTGTTATTAGGTGATTCAATTTCTAGTTACAATAATAATACTTGGCAAAATCGATTACTATGACTGTCATCTCTTTCCTGTTGAACGGCATGTCTAAAATCACAAAAAAATCAAGGTTATAAAATTTTGTAGGTGGTTTGTTCCGCTTACGACTTACCATCAAACTCTGGATGCGAGTGTTATCAGTAGCTAGAAGATAAGTAACGTTGCACAATATTTCACTCGATCAGGTAATCAGGCACAACCAGCACCAGCACACACACGCTAACTACGACGAATGGCTAGAAATCAGCAATGGCATATATACACATATGCATATACCTACGTGAATATGCATAGTATATTACACTAGTGTATATCTCTTTTCACATTTACATTTAACGTCCTATGAATGTTCAAAATATACATGTTCGAACTGGAATATCCAATGTACATTCTGTGGATGTACATATCCATATAGTGTTATGCGGGTGTATCGATTTTTTTTGAAGAATAATAATTATAAATGTTTGTAAAACTTTGAACAGTCAATGTCTCTAATTCAAAACGAGATTAAAATTGAAATGGATGTCTCTCTTGTAGGGAATTAAAAAATATTATTTTTGAAACATATTTGTATGTATAAGATAAAAATTAGAAGAGACTCAAGCATACAAGCTCAAACAGGATATCGATACCCACTCTATATCGATACCCGGGATCACAAGAATGTAGGCTGTGAAAAAAAACACTTCTCTTTACATTAGATATCTTACCGCTGTTGTCATCGGTTAGAGCTGATGTTTATGTGTTGAACAATCTTGCCTCGTCACTCTAGTTTGTTTACATCTTTCTGCTAAGTTAGTTTCTTCCATCTGAATGGATTTTTGTTTATTTTTCATGGCCTACTAGGTTACTTATACGTAGGAAAGTTGAAGTCGCCGATTTGACCAATCAAAACATGCTTATAACCGCACCGAAAAGTCGCAGTTTAATAATCGCTGCGATATTAATTTTTTTCTGATGTCTATTTATATGTACAGGGTGTCCCCCCCCCCCTTGGGCACTTTTACGAGGTATCTCGGTTATTTTTGAAGATAGAGACTTGCGGTTTTCGCGACAGTGTGCTACTTTTTTGTGAAACTAAAGATGCCGTCAACAAAATTATCATGGCCCTCTTGGTTATTGAAATACAGGGTGAAATCGAAAACTATCGATTTTGGTAACACCCTCGTATTTCGGTTGTATTTTATCTTATTGAAAAGTTTAAAAAAAGGTCTTATATATTTTTTTAAATGGAGTACCCTGCATATTATTTCTGAAGTCAATCGGAAATAATTCAAGCCTTTCAAAAATATATATTAATATTAAGTTATTTTGAAAATTATGCTCAGAATTTGATTTCTTCATTTTATACTTTATTTGTAGCAGTAGGCCATGACTAATCTATTAAAAACAATATCCAAGTAAATAATAATTAAGATATAAGATACTCAATACTTTTAAACTCAATTATTTAATTGTATTTTATACGTTATTAACTACTATTTGCGATAATGTTTAATAAATATTACTTAGTCCATTATTACATTACTTTAAACCAAGCAACATTGTGTCTGATGAATATCAACACAATATTAAATTTGAATTTGAATCAAAATAAAAACTAAAAACATCGAGGAGCTTCTAGAGATGTTGGTTCAAGTTCGAGACTATTTTCTCGAATGCAAATCTGGCACAATTTCTTATTCTTTTAATGGCATTTAAAAGAATTATTGTTGGTCTCCTTCGTGTTATGGCGATTAAATATTCCCAAACTTGGATATTGTGCAAATGTTGAAGTATCTTGTATGGATGGTAATTGTATTTTTTTATAATTCTTTCTGCAGTTGATACTACAGCTTCTTCTATGTGCTTACAAGATAATGAAGGCGTTGCTTCTATGTAACCTGATACGTTTGTTACCGTTTCTCCTTGAAATAAGTTTCAGGGCGTGGTTGAATAAAGGATCCGTACCTAACTATATTTATTTTTATCTATAGAAAATTGACAATAAGAAATATAAAAAACACAGAAAGAACATAGTTATATTTAATAAAAATATAAATAAAAACTGACGGTCTCGCAAATTTTTTACAGATTTGCCTTTTTTGTTTTTAATAGCCCACTATCTACTCAATATTATAATAACACAATCATCATTTTAATGAGACATTATTATTTAAGAAAAAGGTATTTTGATTCTGTTTTTTCGAATTTGAGTAGGAAGTCTCTTGTAGAGTAATAACTGCTTCGATGCTTATTATTTATATTCTATATATAACCATGGCCTACTGCTACAAATAAAGTAAAAAATGAAAAAATCAAATTTTGAGCACAATTTTCAAAATAACTTAATACTAATATATATTTTTGAAAAGCTTAAATTATTTCCGATTGACTTCAAAAATAATATATAGGGTGATCCCATTTAAAAAATACATGTTTTCTTCATAACTGAAAAATGGTTAGAGCAAGAAAAAATCAAACCACACCACTGGATTCTACAGAAAAGATTCTATAAGACACTTTTCTAGACTTTCAATAAGATAAAAGACAACCGACATACGAGGGTGGTCCAAAATCCATAGTTTTCGATTTCACCCTGTATCTCAAAAAGCAAGAGGGCCATGATAATTTTTTTAACGGCATCATTAATTTCACAAAAAAGTAGCACACTGTCGCGAAAACCGCAACTCTCTATCTTCAAAAATAACCGAGATACCCCATAAAAGTGCCCAAAATGGGACACCCTGTACTTTAGTCCTGTATATGATACATAAAGTAGTCACACTAGAACTCTCCAAGGAGTCCAAATATGCAATAATACATATAATGGATACTATTTAAAACATATAAATAAAATTTGATATGAATCACCCTGTACAACCATCAAAATTTAAGTGAAATTATTTTGACGTTACAGCCCTCAAGGCTATGATGATCAAGTGGCATCATCATCATCATCATAGTCACAATGTCTTAACAGACATGTTGTGAACTCGTAAAATGCATTAAGTCGGAGCTAGAGTACTGCTGACACGAATATTATCAATAGTTTTGAGAACTGTAGCTCGCCATCGTTCGCGATTTACTGTCAGTTTAGTGGCGCTCTTGATACTCATATCCAGCAACTGTTTCATCGTATCCACCCAGCGTGTAGGGGGACGGCCACGCCGCCGCCCACTCGGGACATGACCCTGAACTACAAGTTTCTCCATATTATCGCTTCTGTGAATATGTCCGAAGAATGTAAGCATTCTCGTCGGCACGATGGAGGATAGTCTCTTTGGATTACCGAGCTCATCCAGCATGGAAACGTTAGTTCGATGGGCGGTATAAGGGACTCTCAGCATTCTCCTCCACATCCACATTTCAAAAGCATCTATGCGAGATCGATCTGCCTTTTTAACAGTCCAAGTTTCCGAGGCATACAAAAATATGGAGAACACAAGAGACTGAACCAGCGACATTTTTGTAGTTTTAGTGATGTTATGGTCACGCCATATTTTAGTAAGCTTTGTCATGGCTACACGTGTCTGTTGAATGCGCCGTCGAATCTCATTTTCACAGCTACCTGAATTGTCGATCAAAGAACCGAGGCACACAAAACTTTGAACTACCTCACAACGGCCTATTGACTTTATTTCTCGATGATTATCATGCTCTCTATCTACGATCATAACATTAATCTTATTGTACTTAATACCAAGACCAGGTGGCAGATTTTTAAAATATGTTTTAATAAGCCTACCATCCTTCGTCCAATCACTGTTGGCCCACCCTGTATATTACCCACGATAAATAAAATTGTTCATAGCTATTATTCTCTCTCCAATTACCACAAAAGATGACACAACCCGCTCTTCACCAAAACAAATCGTCAGTGGTCGCTTGTTTGATTTTTTGGTATGGTTAGGTAAGTTTCTTATTCTTTAATTAGACCAGAACTATCACTATACCGGCGCATGGATATTTCAAATAAAGGCACCTGTTTGTTATCTGCCGTCATTCATATAATCTATTATGTGTTTTTAATTATTAAACATAATATAATAAGTTATCCGATTTGAACCGACTTTTATTCCAACAACTCCGCAATTGTTTTCATAGTGAACCTCTGTTATTGGAAAAAATTGAGTCAATTTGACTGACTCGGTACTTCCTACACATAATGATGATACTATTTTTTTATTTTCCCATTGCATGAAGCTATAGTCCGAGATCCCTTTGCAACCAAATCATCGCCCACCCGCCCGCAAAAAAGGATCCAACACAAAAACTCCCGTAAATAGTTCCTTGCGTCTTCCTCCTTAGAAGCTAGGACGCCACAGTTTTCTTCTGCATGCTTCAACTGGACGATGCGAAACGATAAGTGGCCTCCAAAGCATCCAAAAAAGAAGTTTGAGCTGTTTTTATATGTTTGGTTTTTTGAATTGCTGCGTCGCCACTGACACGGTTTTTAAAAACAGACGCGCTTTCCATTCTCGCCGCGCTGGTAAATTCTGTGTCAAAATTTCATTAAAATCAATAATTATCGCTTTACGCAAGCCAATTTTCACATGGACCTAAAGAAGTGTAATATACCGCTAGGTGTTTCTTCTACAGGTCAATGGACAGACTATTATGAGTACAACAAATTTTTCAGTTTTACAACCCCCCAACCACGCCAATGTCACCCCCTACCCAAAAAGAAATAGAAAATGAGCAGGAACCCCTAAAACGCCTAAAAACAAGGTTTGAGCTGTTTTATATTTTTATTTTTTTTATTATTGCTGCGCGGCCCCTGACACGATTTTTCCAAAACATAAGCGTTTTCCATCCTCGCCGCGGTAGTAATACTGTGTCAAAATTTCATTAAAATCAATTCAACAATTTTCGCGTTACGCAATACAGAACGACCTAAATCAATACTCGTATGTATATAATCACAAATTCTACAAGTCGCTTGGTTTCTATAATAAGCAAGGCAATATTAGCATGGACCTAAAAAAGTGTATTATGCCGCTAGGTATTTCATCCACAGGTTAATTGACAGCCCATTATGAATACAACACATTTTTCAGTCTTACAATTCCCCACCCCTAACCACCCGAATTTCGCCCCTACCCAAAAAAAGTAGAAATGATCGGGAACACCTAAAACCTCAAAAAACGAAGTTTGGGAAATATTTGAAATTTTTGGTTTTTTGATAATTACTCCATCGCCTTTGCACCGATTTTCAAAATTATAGCAGCATTATCTACTACGACCCCACAGCATATCGCTGCCCAAATTTCATCACAATCGATGCAGCAGTTATTGAGATTACGCCGTTAGAAAAACGCCAATAGACAGACAGACAGACCGACAGACAGACAGACCGACAGACAGACAGACCGACAGACAGACAGACCGACAGACAGACAGACCGACAGACAGACAGAGCGACGGAAATGAGTGATGTGGATTTTCGTTATGTAGACATCATAAAACGCCCAAAAAACGTTTTATCTCAAAATCGAAAATTTTCGCGGTCACAATCACAATACTCCCCTCACCGATCGGTGTGGGAAGTAAAAACGCGTCAAGTGGGTTACCTCAGTCCTTCCTGTATAAAAAGTAGAACTGCAAACATAGGAGGAAATAACTTCCAATCCAATCTATACAGCTTCGCAGACGACAGTACATTAATATCGTGCTTGGAACCATACAAGCCACTATCATCCCAGGAGACGGTACGTAGGCGACAGCAACATGCCTCACAGATTAACGTAGATATCAAAGCAATTCTCGAGTTGGGATTGATAAATAAACTACGTACAGAAAACGTAAGCAATAACACTGACAAAGAAGTCTCACGTTGGCTTACCAAACCAATTGTGGAAATAGAGGGTCACCCAAAAGCCGAATCACCTTTCGCCAAACTTTTGGAGATCAACATCAACAATATGGCATGACTTGACATGACCTGGAACGACCACGTCGTCAGTATTGCTAAAACGGCATCCCAGAAGCTGGAGTTTTGTTCCGCTGTAGGAAGCTGTATATAAGAGAGCAACTACTGCTGCTCTACAAGGCACATATCCGACCATTGTTGGAGTATTGCTCTAAAGCTTCTGGACACTATTCAGAAGAGAGCAATTAGACTAATCAATACGCCTAACCTCTGCCTAATTGGGGTTACCGAATCTTTACCTGCTGCAGCTGACGGGACTTGTAAGTGCCATGTTTCTTTACAAAAAACGATTCTCAAAAAATATAAAAAAAATTCGTGTGTCTTTGACCTCATTCAAAGAAAATATGGCAATAACATGCAAAATATATAGGTGCCGACAACTAAGGGTTGACGTACAAAAAACTCAGGCAACAACACTTACAAAGAAGTCTTACGTTGGCCTACCAATTATAGAAATGGAGGGTCACCAAATAGTCGAGACCTTCCGACAAGATTTTGGAGATCTACATCAACAACTATATGTCCTGGCACGACCACGTCGTCAGTATTGATAAAACGGCATCCCAGAAGCTTGGAGTCTTGTTTCGCTGTAAGAAGCTGTATACACCAGAACAACTACTGCTGCTCTATAAGGCACAGATCCGACCATTGTTGGAGTATTGCTCCCATGTGTGGGGATGCGCTGCCGAAGCACTTTCTAAAGCTTTTGGACACTATCCAGAAAAGAGCGATTAGACTGATAAGCCTAACCTTACAAAGGACCTTCACAGCCTGGAACATCGAAAAAAGGTGGCTGACCTGTCCCTGTTTTACAGATTCTACCACGGAAGATATTCGAGTGAGCTCTCCCAGATAATAACACCGAAGGCCGTGCGAACGTTGAACACTAGAGAGGCTCTGAGAGCTCATCCTTACCAGGTCCCTACCACAGTAGAGTCATAACCAGTAAATTCACTCTCGCCAAAACGCGCATTCATTTTTCAGAAAGTCTACGTATCGCGCTCACAGTCTGAGTTAGAAAAAATTCACCGCCGTCGCCGCGGCCACAGCGCATCATCAGGCTTATATGCCGCCGCTTCCGTTCAGAACCGCATTGAGTAGCATGGCAAATTTTTGTTAATCGCGTACATTGCAAAATGATGCTCTTACTCGATCGCTCTTATCATTCTAAGAGAAACTGTGCTATCATAATACAAAAAATGCACGAGAACTCGGGCTGCTTCTCATCATACTTAGAAGGATTGTCAGACTAAACTATTGATATACGGTATTTTTACTTGTGAGGCTCTTTATTGTCATAGCAACAGTTTCAATCAAATTGCTTGTAAAGGTTACTCAACTTAAATGTCTCTCATTCATAGAAGCAGTGAGGACTACTTTAACAGCTAACAAGAAAAGTATTCACTCCATCAAATTTGACATAATCGAAGAATCATTGGACATAAGGATATAATAAACTAAATACTATTTATTCAAGAAAGAAACGATATTTTTGCAACATTTTAAACATTAAAAAATTAAGAAACGACAAGAAAACCTAGAGTATTACGTTATGGACTTGATGAAAGGTTTGACAAAAAATAAATAGCTATACAATACAATAAAAAGTGCATTCGCACATAAAAATAAATTGCGGAATTTTTTAGCCTAAGACAAGGATTTATTAGGTGAAGAATGAGAAGGGATGAAAAGCTTTGAGGCAATTGTAATAGTGTCTTCCTTTATATCATTGACTTTTACTGGAATATCCTTATAAAAATCTTTGTTAATGAGCTTACAAATGACCGAAAATTCACTCACGTCGCCAAACAACCAGTTTCGATTTCGATTGGGCAGTTTAAAGTTTCTGTTAGCATATTTTATACTATAATAAATCCTTAGCCTAGCATATATGTAAGTTGTATAGAAATTCGTAATTGAAATCTTTACAGGGATGATGGAGGTTTAACAATTTAAAGGCACATACCAATCTGTTGACAGTATTATTTTTGACACAAATGTTTTCGAAATTTTTCTGAAATATAAATTCCATTGATGCAATCTGCTGAATGAAACTATCATGTGGCATGTATAAATCACCAAACAGGTGAAATTACGTTTTTCTGAAGGCCTTATAAAGCGTAAATATAGAAGTTCCATCCAAGTCATCGCAGCAAGCATTCGCATAATAGATGCACGTTTGACACGAATGCTTAGCTAGACATTTTTGGACTAAATATCTACCGATGTATTTAATGAATTTTTTTTCCAACTCATCGGCTGCACATCGCCTTACACTACTCATGGTCGACAAAAATCAAAGTACGGCACTGTATCGCTGAACCACTCTCGTGTAGTGGCGTCGCCTGCTCAAGTTCGACTGATACGTCTGGGTCCCCAGAACGTCCCGCCAAGGATGCGCGCGGAAATCCACTCGTCTGACAAATATTGGCGAGAGTGAGAGTACTGGTTGTGACTCTACTGTGTCCCTACTCCCCGAACCAGTCTCCTCCAGCATTCCTTCTCTTGGAGAACTTCGACGCTGTGGAATGAGCTGCCGGGGAACTTGTTTCCCCACGGCTCTGCAACCTGTAACGCATCAAATCTAAGTAGGCGTGCACAGCAGCAGCAGTTAGCAGCGTTGGACTGCGTTGGCCAGCGCCGAGCCCCCTCGCAGGTAGAAGCAGGCCGGCGCCGGTTCCGCACGCAGTCAAGCACACTAAGGTACAGTGAGAACAGACAAGAAAAGGAGTACAAAGATTGGCCAGTCGCATCTAGACACGGTATAGGAAACATGCAATAAGGATTCAAAATGTTGCCCATTATAGGCAAAACAATGATGGACAGTTGCGAAAACACTGGAAATGATTCCCCTGAGGGGCTAGACGGTACAATGGCGTGAAATAGTTTTTGGTTAAAAAGTTGTCTGCCTGGATAAATATTTTGACGTGTCTTGGCGTTTTTTCGTTTAATCAGCGGTTTGAGATAAATCCGTGGTGGGAAGTTGTCAAAAACTATTAATGCATAAGTCCGTGTCCGTATGCATACACATGTAGATTCACATCATATACATTAGAACCATTTAGCTGAAATTTGTCAGTCAGATGAATATGTGACTGATACTGTACATGTTCAACGAATTCTTGTGCGCGTCTTATTAAGGAAGCTATCCGCTCTGGTAGATACGGTTTGAATCGCTTTGTAAACAAGTTTTTGGTATCAAAAGGTAGAAGTGTTGTATTATTTTGGCGCTAAATTGAGATATGACCGCTGCATGACTGATTTGTTTGGTTTGGGAATTATTGTGGCACCTAGCCTAGGTATATCTAGTGTTGTGGTTGTGTATAAATGTGTTATGCTCATTTGAATATATCTATGATACTAAGTGATAGTTCGTAGTAAGTACAATTGCCTGCTTGTGTCTTTTATCCCAAATAGGGATTTTCGCAAACACTGAAGCTATATAAGTAACTGTTTATAGATACTCATCTTCGACCGGCACAGACGAAACCAGGTAACAAACTAAATTTCGATTACTATAAAGGCGTTCAAGCGGGCTTCAGACACTGGTAAGCGGTCGAAAACACAGTTGAGCAGGTTAGCCTGCATGCGGTACCTGCACGCAGTTGCACGCAGGCTAAACTACCCCACTGTGTATGTGCCATATCGTGCACAGACACCTATCCTCTTGCAGCTCTTCTACAGGCTGACCATGAAAAAATAAAAACTACTACTAATGTAGATGAAACGTTAGCAAAATTTTCTCTTCCAAAATATGCAGTTTTGATTATAGTCCAGCAAAGCGCGATAAGATTAACCTTTTTGCGTCGTTTCTAATTCGCCAATTTTGATGTTTGCTCTCCATGTTGTGAATTTTTCTTCTTTCCGAGATGAAATCGTTTACACAAGTTTCAAATATAAATTTTATCGTTTAAAAAGAGATCGTTCACTTTCCACCTGTTTATCTACAACAAATACGCTTTTATTCAAAACAAACACAACCTAGACAACAATAAAAATAATGAACTGGGAAGTGAATCGCTTGAAT
Organism: Callosobruchus maculatus; assembly: GCA_951848785.1. NCBI lineage: Eukaryota > Metazoa > Arthropoda > Insecta > Coleoptera > Chrysomelidae > Callosobruchus > Callosobruchus maculatus. Next base: position 9,609 of record CATOUR010000210.1, on the reverse strand, counting down.
TCGTCGACAGACAGATACATTTCTTTATCGGACATGTTTTGAATGCACACTGCACATTGCAAGCTCGTTTAACTTTAACCCTTGAGTGTAAATATAAGTATTAGATAAAGTTTTATAATCCCAAGTTCTCACAGCTACCAATACATGTTTCGCAAATGAATTTTGTTTATTTGATCAGGTTTAAACCAATATACAGGGTTATTCACGTTATTCGACACGGAGCATTATGGCTAAAGTATTTGATGAAAAAGAAAATAATAACTTCGGATGGATAGAGACCCATAAAGGCTACATTTCAAAAATATTTTCATGTTATACAGGGTATCCGAAAAGTATCAAAGTTATATTTTTTTAAATGGAACACCCCATATATTATTGCATATTCAGATTCCTTGGTGAATTCTAGTGTGACTTTATGTATCATACATGGGACTTAAAGCGAATCGTTTAGGTGTAAATCACGATTTTCGGTATAAGTAGATATCAGGAGAAATTTGAATATCGCAGAGATCATAAAATTTGGAAGACTGTGACTTTGCCGTATTACTAAGCATAAAATGCGTCAGTTTTGATTAGACTGTCAAATTTAAATTCCGTTTATGCTTGGAGAAATCGGTCGATTAATTAAGGAAAATTCGATCAGCGATAACTTGATTTTCTCAAATGGGAATGCCTAATTCCTTTCATACGGTTAAACGTAGAATCTGATAACCTTTCTAATGATATAAGATTGTGAATATCAATCTCTGGTAGTTTTCATTTAATTTTAAATTTTCAAACAAATCGGCGTTTTTCAATTTTCCTACCTATAAGCAACGTAGCAGGCCACGAAATAAAAACAAAAATCTATTCAGGTAGAAGAAAACAATTAAGTTAGCAGAAAAATACACACGAACTAGACTAAAGGGACAAGATTATAAAAATTACTCACAACAAACAAAGTCTAACCAGAAGCAACGGCCGTAACATGTCTAATGTCAAAGAGAAGCTGAAGTATCTAATCTAATGGCTACCGCAATTTACTAGAGGTTACAAATTTCCAAGAAAATTAAAAACCCTGATATGAAACAAAAACAACCAGCGACTGTTGCTCCAGCACGCAATTATCAATCATATGTAATGGTGTAAAAAATTAGTAATTTGCGTTGAAGTCGGTAACTCTGACTGGAGCCCTTCTATTTTTCAATATCTATTAGCAATATTGCAAAAAAGGAAAACTGACAAATCAGATTTAAATTTTCGCCCATTTATGTTTTATAATTTGAAAAAATTTTAATTCATTCTTCATTTTCTGCGATCTTGCTAATAGGTACTAAAGAATTTTCAGAACTCTAGTCAGAGGTACTTTTGACTTGAGCTTTGACAGAATTGCATACTTTTTTATATCATTAATTGTGAAATTTTATTATGAAAATAATACACTGCCTACAACATTGTCTAGTAGTTTTCGTTTCATATCAAAATTTTTAATGGTTTTGTAAATTACCAATCTCTAGTACATTGGAGTAGCTAGTAACTTGAAAACGTACATTTGAAATTTTGCTAACCTATGCTGCTGCTTCCATGCTGCCTCCCCTTGTACTGCTATTCGTACGCCTTTCAATGGGTTCACCTTCAGTGGATCCACCCTGAGCAGCAGCATGCATTCTTCATAAATTTTATCGATGATCTAATGAAACTTGAAATTTGGATGTAGACGTCATTAGACTTCCATACACCGTTATGCGTTCCCATTGTTTGAAACAACGTCATAGGGTGCTTTGAGAGCTATAATTCCAATCAGTATTTATAAGCTATTGTTCAAAAAACGTCACCGGCGAGTCGAAACAATTATGCTATAAAAACATGTGGATAGCCGCTTTATGGATGTAGGTGTATGCAAAATGACGTTTTCTGAAGATAAACTCGAGCGACACATGCTTTTGCGTAAGCCGATAATGCTCTTTAAAATAATTTTTTTTGCAACGCAGTTTCAGAGACCAAGTTTATTTTTTACTTTTGTTGCCAAGTATTTTTTTAAGGTCTGCCTCCCGCAAAGGCTGAAAGGCTATGGCGCTGTAGAAGCGCTGCGAGAGGATAAGTGTCTGTGCACTTTAGATTTGAAACGCTGCAGGTTGTAGCCGTCTAGAAACAAATTCTCTGGCAGTTCATTCCATAGCGTCGAAGTTCTCCAAAAGAAAGAATGCTGGAGGAGATTGGTTCGAGGAGTAGGTACCTTGACCTGGTAAGGATGAGACTCTCTAGTGTCCCTCGTTCGGGCGACCTTCGGCGTTCTTTTTTTTATTATGTTATTGGCTCTGATTCGGTGTTATTATCAGGTAGAGCTCACTCGAACATTTTCTGTGATAGAATTTGCAAAACAGGGGCAGGACAGCCACCCTTCTTCGATGCTCCAAACTGTGGAGATCCTTTGTGAGGTTAGGCGTATCGATAAGCCTAGTTGCTCTCTTCTGGATAGAGTCCAGAAGCTTTAGAGAGTGCTTTGGAGCACGTCCCCACACATGGGAGCAATACTCCAAACGATGATCGGATCTGTGCCTTGCAGAGCAGCAGTAGTTGCTCTGGTGTATACAGCAAAACTCCAAGCCTCTGGGATGTTGTTTTAGCAATACTGACGACGTGGTCATGCCAGAACAGGTTGGTGTTATGTTGATTGTATGTGTACTTACCAGACATAACGGTGATACCAGTTTATTATTTTCCCATAGCAGCCAGCTCCCCCCCTCCCAAATTGTGTTATGCCGCCCTTCACAGGTCAATGCCTATTATGCATACAACACATTTTTCACTTTTCAACACCCCACCCCCTAACCACCCCAATGTCACACCCACCAAAAAAAAAGGTAGAAAATGATCAGGAACCCTTAAAACACCTAAAAACGAAGTTTGAGCTTTTTTATTTTTTTGGTTTTTTTAATATTGCTGCGCCGCCACTGACACGATTTTTCCAAAACGTACGTGATTTCCATTCTCGCCGCGGTAGTAATACTATGTTAAAATTTCATTAAAATCAATTTAATAATTTTCGCGTTACGCAATATAGAACGATCTAAAGTAATACTCGTATGTATGCATCACATCCCTTGGTTTCTATAATAAGCAAGGCAATGTTCGAGTGGACCTAAAAAAGTTATGCTGCTAGGTCTTTCATTCACAGGAGAATGGACAGCCCATTATGAATACAACAAATTTTTCGGTTTTACGACCCTCCACCCCCCATTCACCCCAAATTCACCCCTACCCAAAAAAATAGAAAGTGATCAGGAACCCCTAAAACGCCTAAAACAGTTTTTGCCCATAATTCAGTGAAGAAGTCATTTTTATGTTTCACCTTTACAACCAAGTAGGGTATAATGAATGTTTTTTGAGTTTAGTAGTTTTTGATAATGTAAAATATAAACACACATTAAAACATGCAACACTATCGTTTGTGAAATTTTGAGAGCCTATACCGAAGTTTTGGTCCGGTCACTTTTTGTAACTAATCATGATGTAATCGCACATTATATTCAAGTACGTATAACAAAAATTAGAACTCCAATGACAAGTCCTTTTTCTAAAGCTACAAAATTGTATAGAATATTTATCGTTCTGATGGCACGACTTGAATTCATCAAATCAACAAAAACAGGTAAAGATGGGAATTATTACATTTTATTTAATACCTATATTAAAACTTGGGGTTAAACGAGTTTATAACTTGCATTGTAAATACAAAACATGTCCGATAATAAAGGTATATTTGTCTGTTGACAAATTCATATAAATTACTTTTTAGCTGATTATTATATTGTTATCAAGATTAAGCTTGAACTATTAAAAATAAATGGATGACGTACAGCAAAACTGTCATCCACTTCAAATCCTATGGGAATTGTTTTGCTCCTTTTCAAAATGTTTAATGTTATGTATACTTTTCTCGAGCCCCTCAAAACTCCACTGTACTTGACAATTTTCATCTGTTTAAGGCTAAATAAGGTTTTATCACTTCCAACAACTTCACCAATTTACAACAGAATCTGTTAAAAAATAGTAAGAAAATAAAAAAGAGACTTTGACATAAAAAAATTATTCCACATTTTCGTCTTAAACTTAAGTGAGGATTTACCTCCTTCATTTTGTCAGGGAGGTTAGAGAACACCCTGTATATTTCAAACATTTGGGTCCCTCTCACCAAATTCAGAATATTATACGAGGGTTGCTCCATACCTCCGTCAATCCACCAGTACGCAGACAGCTGTTTGTGCTCTCTAGTGGCCAAGCGGACGCACCGTGGCGTCCCACCAAGAAATCTATACTGCTGTGCAGCGATTTCCTTGGTTTGCCTTTACCTTCGGGTACCAGATGGCGCACCGGCAGAACCTTCTGTCACTTGCTAGTTCAGAATATTATGGTAAGCGAATTATATTTTTTTAAATTTTTTTTGCTATACTTTTTGGTCCGCTGATTTGACTTGATGCAATTCATAGGACTTCTATAGTCGTCGAGCTCCAAAATTATTTTTTTAGAAAATACTGACATTTTTTGAAAAAAAAATTTCACGGAGTCTACGCATAAACATAGTCGTCATGATTGTGGGACCACCTTCTAGGTAATTGAGAGTGGTTTCGAAAACATAAATGATATTCATATATTCACTAGTTTTTTCGAAAAAAAGGGAAATGTAAAAAGTAGACATATTTTTTAATAAAAGTCACATTTAGCATTTAATTCATTTTTGGTCTAAAATTGTATGCTTTATTTTATTATTAGAGGATAAGCACTATTTCCCATTGATTACAAATTTTACTTCCAAACCGATAGTGTGATCGCGAAAATTTTCGATTTTGAGATAATATACTTTTTGGGCGTTTTATGATGCCTACATAACGAAAATCCACGTCACTCATTTCCGTCGGTCTGTCTGTCGGTGTCTGTCCGTCTGTCTGTCTGTTGGCGTTTTTCTAGCCTCCTAATCTCAGTAACCGCTGCATAGATTTTGTTGAAATTTTGTGTAGTGATATGCAGTAGGGTCGTAGTAGGTAATGTTGCTACAATTTTGAAAATCGGTGCATGGGCGGCGGAGTAATTAGCAAAAAACGAAAAATATCAAATATGCCTTAAACTTCGTTTTTAGGCGTTTTCCTGACCATTTTCTACTTTTTTTGGGTGGGGGTGAAATTGGGGTGGTTGGGGGGTGGGGGGTTGTAAAGCTGAAAAATTTGTTGTACTCATAATAGGCTGTCTACTGACCTGAGAGAGAAAGACCTAGTGGCACAAGACACTTTTATAGGTCCATCCGAACATTGCCTTGTGTATTACAGGAACCAAAGGACTTGAATTTTCCGATGTATTACATAGGAGTATTACTTTAGATCGTTCTGTATTTTATAATATTGAAATTACTGAATTGATGTTAATGAAATTTCGGCATAGTGTTATTACTTTGGCGAGGATGGAAAACGCGTCTGATTTTCAGAAATCGTCTCAGTGGCGGCGCAGCAACTAAAAATATGAAAACAGCTCAAACTTCGTTTTTAGGCATTTTAGGGGTTCCTGATCATTTACTACTTTTTTTAGGGTGGGGGGAAATTAGGGTGGTTGCGGGGTGGGGGGTTGTAAATCTGAAAAATTTGTTGTACTCATAATAGCCTGTTCACTGACCGGAGAGAGAAAGACCTAGCGGCACAATACACTTTTTTAGGTCCATCCGAACATTGCTTTGCCGATTACAGGGACTTGTACTTTCTGATGCATACAAAATACATACGAGTATTTCTTTGGATCGTTCTGTATTGTGTACGTGCAAACTTCTGAATTGGCTTTAATGACATTTTGACACAGATTTATTACCGCGACGACTATGGAAAGCGCGTATGGTTTTTAGAAACCATTTCAGTGGCGGCGCGGCAATAATAAAAAAACTAAAAATATAAAAAACACCTCAAACTTCGTTTTAGACGTTTTGGGCGTTCCTAATCATTTAAATTTTTTTTGGTTGGGGGTGAAATTGGGGTGGTTTGAGGGTGGGGGTTAGTAAAACTCAAAAATTTGTTGTATTCATGATAGATTGTCCATTGACCTGTGAAAGAAGCACCTAGTAGAATAAAACACTTTTTTGCGGTCGGGCGAGCGATGATTTGGTTACAGAGGCATCTAGACTAGACTATAGTTTCATGCTGTGGGAAAATAATAAAACTGGTATCATCGGAATGTGTCGGAAGTACTGAGTCAATGTCAATAAACTTGACTCCATCTTTTTATATCTGTACGCCCTTTGGATACAAAAACACAAACTTTTTTTCCGAGCATGGCATTCTTTTATATCAAAAAACAAGAATGGCGGCCATTCCAAGGAGAAAGTGGTAGGACCTCTCTTATGAGGGTAAATTGGGAGTGAAATGAACTATTCTAGTTTGTGACCCTACACTGCTTCTGCTGTACATCAACGAGCTGCTGGAAATAAAATCCAATCCAATCTACAGCTTCGCAGATGACAGTACATTAGTGTCGTGCATGGAACGAGGCAAGCCACTATCATCCCAGGAGACGGTACGTCGGCGACAGCAGCATGCCTCACAGATCAACGCAGATATCAAAACAATTGTCGAGTGGGGATTAGCAAATAAAGTACAGTTCAACGTACAAAAAAATCAGGCAACAACACTTACAAAGAAGTTTCACGATGGCTTACCAACCGTGGAAATGGAGGCTTACCCCATAGTCGAATCACCTTCCGTCAAGCTTTTGGGAATCAATATGAACAATAATATGTCCTGGCACGACCACGTCGTCAGTATTGCTAAAACGGCATCCCAGAGGCTTGGAGTTTTGTTCCGCTGTAGGAATTTGTATACACCAGAGCAACTGCTGCTGCTCTACAGGGCACAGATCCGACCATCGCTGGAGCATTGCTCCCATTAGACTAATCGATACGCCTAACCTCACAAAGGACCTCCACAGCCTGGAACATCGAAGGAGTGTGGCTGACCTATCCCTGTTTTACAGATTCTATCACGGAAGATGTTCGAGTGAGCTCTCTCAGATAATAACACCACAGGCCGTCCGAACCAGGACCACTAGAGAAGCTCTTCGAGCTCATCCTTACCAGGTCGAGGTCCTTACTCCCCGAACCAGTCTCCTCCAGCATTCCTTCTTTTGGAGAGCTTCGACGCTGTGCAATCAGCTGCCGGGGAATTTGTTTCCCGACGGCTACAACCTGCAGCGTTTCAAGTCCGGCGTGAACCGATACTTGTCCTCTCGCAGTGCTTCTACTGCGCCATAGGCTTTCAGCCTTTGCGGGAGGCCGACCATAAAAAAAAACCAAACACATTGTACATCCAACGTTAGACAATAATTCAACATCAGGGGTATCGAACAACAAATACAGCAAACAAATTCTTCTTTGTGTGGGACAGGTGAAGAGAACTCACAGAGGGGAGATTTTACTCCCTTCACTGTTTCTTTTTTGAAATATATTTTCCTCACTGTAACTTTTAGCTATGTCTTAAACATTCAGAATGCTAAAAGCTACACTAAACACTTTTAATAATGTTAGCTTTTAGTTTTTTTGTGTGCATAACACGCAGTGACCAATCTTTCCGTTTTTGGTGAGAATGACCTATTTATCAAGCAGTAAAGTACGAAATCACTCCACTATAAGGTTTAACAAAATAATCCGGCCTAACAAAGACCAATCAGATGGTAGCTGTTAAAGCGGACAGACATTAACCAATCAGACGACGGTCACCCCAATTGGCTGACCAATCAACACTCAAACAGTAAATGTGTGATAATGAAATATCTTCAATGAGCGTCCGACCGTGTTTGCAACCGAGATAATGTTGTAACATCACGTTACCTATGCCGTTGCTTAGCAACCGACCAGTTTGTTTCCGATGTTGATAAATACTGAATGCTTAGAAGGTGTCCTACATCATCTCAACCGCCGTGTTTTGATAACAAAATCTCCACTTCAGATTTCATGAATGGATAGTACGTGAAATGGCGAATTGCAAGGCCGGTAGCTAGATTATGACCGTGAGGAGCAGGTGTTACGTATCATATACAAAAAATGTTTATAAGTATATACAACTATAGACCTGTGGCTCTTCTCAGCATCATGTCCAAGGTTATGGAGACTGTCATTAACACACAGATCCTGAAATACCTGGACAATAATAACATCATAAATGATCGCCTGTATGGCTTCCGTAAGCACAGGTCTAGGGGTGACCTTCTGGCCTATGTCACTCACTTGTGGAACAGAGCCATTGAAAACCATGGCGAATCCCGTGTTGTTGCGCTTGACATATCGAAAGCCTTCGACAGAGTGTGGCATGAGGGACTTCTAGTCAAGCTTGCTGCTTATGGACTACCACCTGGCCTGCGCCAGTGGCTGAACAGCTTTTTGAACGACCGATCTCTGTTCGTTGCAGTCGAAGGCTGTTCATCAGACGTATTTTCAATAAACGCCGGTGTTCCTCAGGGATCTGTTTTATCCCCTACACTGCTCCTGCTGTACATCAACGAGCTGCTGGAAATAACATCCAATCCAATCTACAGCTTCGCAGACGACAGTACATTGATATCGTGCATGGAACCAGGCAAGCCACTATCATCCCAGGAGACGGTGCGTCGACGACAGCAGCATGCCTCACAGATCAACGCAGATATCAAAAAAATTGTCGAGTGGGGATTAGTAAATAAAGTACAGTTCAACGTACAGAAAACCCAGGCAACAACACTTACAAAGAAGTCTCACACTGGCTTACCAACATTGGAAATGGAGGGTCACCCCATAGACGAGTCGCCTTCCGTCAAGCTTTTGGGGGTCAACATCAACAACAACATGTCCTGGCACGACCACGTCGTCAGTATTGCTAAAACGGCATCCCAGAAGCTTGGAGTTTTGTTCCGCTGTAGGAAGCTGTACACACCAGAGCAACTACTGCTGCTCTGCAAGGCACAGATCCGACCACCGCTGCAGTATTGCTCCCATGTGTGGGGATGCGCTCCCAAGCACTCTCTAAAGCTTCTGGACACCATCCAGAAGAGAGCAATTAGACTAATCGATACGCCTAACCTCACAAAGGACCTCCATAGCCTGGAACATCGAAGAAGGGTGGCTGACCTGTCCCTGTTCTACAGATTCTATCACGGAAGATGTTCGAGTGAGCTCTCCCAGGTAATAACAGCAAAGGCCGCCCGAACGAAGAACACTAGAGGGGCTCTGCGAGCTCACCCTTACCAGGTCGAGGTCCCTACTCCACGAACCAGTCTCCTCCAGCATTCCTTTTTTTGGAGAACTTCGACGCTGTGGAACGAGCTGCCAGGGAATTTGTTTCCCGCCGGCTACAACCTGCAGCGCTTCAAATCTAACGTGCGCACACACACTTATCCTCTCGCAGCGCTTCTACAGCGACATAGGCTTTTAGCCTTTGCGGGAGGCTGACCATAAAAAAAATATACAAATAATGTTTATAAGCAGATTTCTTAGGCACATCATGGAACTTTTGTTTAAAGACGAAGACACAAGAAAGACGACCCATAAAAATGAAAAATAGGAGTTATAAACCTATGCATTTTCAACTGCGTTAGTTAGTTTAGTTCGTATAGTTTATTTGCTAG